>JAGFNQ010007123.1:146193-184976 GCA_024364735.1 Boesenbergia rotunda | reverse complement strand
CTCGGATCGGCTCTCGGTCGGATGCATGATAATCCGTGCTTCCCGAGACACCACCCAACCGAGCGGCCTTATTCTTGCTTCGCGCAAGCCTTTCCCTCGAGTTGGCTCTCGGTCGGATGCCTGGTAATCCAGGCTCCCCGAGAGGACGCCCGACCAAGCAACCCTACTCTTGCTCCGCGCGAGCCCTTCCCGAGGGTCGGCGCCCACGCCGCCGGAGGAACTCCCGACCCGGTAGCCACATCTTCGCTTCGCTCGAACTCCACCCCCTAGCCGGCTCTCGACCGGGTTCGCGATGATCACCACCCTTAGAAGCTCCAATCGAGCATTCTCATACTCGCCTCGCAAACCCGGCAAAAGCAGGATTGGCTCTTGGCTTGGCCCTCGACTAGAAGGCATTACCTCCACCAGGCGTCTCGCCGTAAACCCACAGATGGGTTGGGGGGCAGTTGGGCCCCCGCAACTACGATCTTTTGATCGAGCACGCCCCAACTGGCTCTCGAATGGTCCAAGAGACTAACTCGAGTTTGGGATTCCCTTCGGGCTGGCCCGAGTTGGGGGCACTAAGGGAACATCGGTTATGTCTAAGGGCCCGAGCGGCAGATACACAACGGTCCTAGCCTGGCGGGCGCTCCCTCCCCTATGAGGAGAGAATGACCATCACTTCCATCATTTTGATCACTTACACTCTGACGATAAACATACATGAGTGCAAGAACAGGAGAAAAGAGACAAAGGAATGGGGAAGAGACACGTGGAACAATCCCCAGATGAAAGCATTAGTGATAAGGATTTCTAGCTGCTCAAAGACACCGAGCAGTAAGAGGCAAAAAGACAAATGATGTGATCTCACCGACCGACCTGGATCCCTAGGCTCTGATAGGCCTGCCGAGAGGCCCCACAAAGGGGACTAGGACTTCCCGGCGCGCCAGGCTTATTTCCACGGGTGATGGTCCAGTCAGTCGGACTCGCCGCCTCCTTCGACTAGACTCGAGGGAGACGCTTATGATCCCGGCCTTGCCTACGGGTAGGGGCATAGGCCGGGCCCACCAGCCATCCTGGCGCTAGGAAAGCTTGATAGACAGGGCAGCAGCTGAATCACCGGGTATGCTCCCGGGCACATGAGCTCCCCCCGGGGGGGATGGGTCCCCGCAGACCACTGACGAACATGGTCGGGCCGCCCTTCGGCCATTCAACTAGATAGACGCTTGGTTGGCCATACTCCTCGACCCCACTCCGACCTAGGGCTAGGTCGGGTGCCACAGTCGGGCAGGTAGCGACCCACACACTCTCTCTCTCTCTCGCCATCACAGGGACCTAATACTCAACCAGGATCGGGCAGACATTCCTCGGTAAACCCCCGACCTAGGGCATACCCTGCGCTCCCACTCTACCAGTCGGACGCGTGGCTGCCCACGCTCACTGACCCTTACCCGACTCGGTCCCCAGCATTCGGACCCACCAGTCGACGCTCGGGGTACGGGCTATCTCGCCCCTACACCCTCTCACATCATTATATCCAGGGTACGACCTTGCTAACAAGGTTCCTCACGACTCATCCACCTTTGATATCTCTACGCGGTTAATCCGCGCATCTAGTACCTTCGTACTACGCACCCAGTACTCCCGTACTGCTCGAGCACCCCGTGCCATGCCACGCCACTCCTCAGTGCTCCATACGAGCTGACAGCTATCGCACTCTTGTCTCGTTAGTACGGACAAGGGTTGTCAGCTCCCCCGGTCACATAAGCTTCGCACTCCCTCTACCGCAGGTACATGCAGGCGAGTTCTCGCATCTCTTGCCTCATTTCAGTTCAGTTCCCACTATCATGCTTGCGGATACTGACTTGACCATCGGAGTGTCCGACCGGGGAAACTCCCCGGCGGGTTTACTGGCGGTCGCTGTTTTGCAGTGCCATGTCGAGGCGCGGTCATCTCTCTGCCACCTCGCCAGTTCGTGCCACCCGGGAGGCCGTCTGGTCCGACGTATCGCCCACTCACTTCGCGGCAGGATCAGATGGCTATGGCATAGAAGACTTGGGAATATCAACATGAAGAACATAGCCAAGGTAGCTAAAATGGAGTTGGTAAAAGGACTACCAAAGGTCAAATATGTCAAAAATAAAATATGTGATTCATGCCAAGAGGGCAACCAATCTAAGTCATCACATAAAGGTAAAACTCTAACTAGTACTTCTTTACCATTGCATTTAGATCTTTTTGATTGTCATAGTACTCCCTCATTAGTAGGAAATAAATATTCCTTAGTGATTGTTGATAATTTTTCTAGATACACATGGGTCCACTTTATGAAACATAAGAATGAAACTCTAGAAATATTCATAGGATTTAGTAAAAGGGTTGAAAATGAGAAAAATCTCAAAATCAACCGAATTAGGAGTGATCATGGTGGAGAGTTTGAAAATTCAAACTTCTCTAGTTTTTATCTAAAAAATGGGTATAAACATGAATTCTTTTATCCAAGAATACCTCAACAAAATAGGGTTGTAGAAAGAAAAAATCGAGTCTTGCAAGAAGCGGCTAGAACTATGCTTAATGATTTTTCTTTACCTAGCTATCTTTGGGCGGAAGAGGTAAATATCACTTGCTATATCCAAAATTGTATTTTAATTCATCGATTTTTAGGAAAGACACCATTTGAATTATGGAATGGGAAAATTCCTAAAATTCACTATTTTAAAGTGTTTGATTACAAGGCCTATATCTTAAATACTAATGATAATTTAAGAAAATTTGAGTCTAAGGTGGATGAAAGCATTCTAGTTGGGTACTCATCTACTAGTAGAGGATATAGAGTATACAACAAAAGGACTCAAATGATTGAAGAGTCATCTAATGTTGAATTTGATGAATCTACTAGTACTTACTCTAGGAAATCCTCCATTGATAGGATATAGATGAAAGAAATCAAAACATTACCTAAGTAATTCAAAACTTACACTTAGGGGGTATTGATCAAGGGGGAGGAAGAAGTGCTTCGGACAACGAAAGAAGCAATGATCATCATGAAGTTGATGAGCCCACAATCTATAAGACTTTAAGGCATCATCAAAATCATCCTATTGACCAAGTAGTTGGAGATGTTGCATAAAGAGTAAGGACTAAATCTTATTTTAGAGAGCATACTAGTCAAATTGCTCTAATATCACAACTTGAACCGAAATTGATTAATGAAGTTTTAATTGATATGAATTAGATCCTAGCAATGCAAGAAGAGTTGAATCAATTTGAGAGAAGTGAAATATAGGAATTGGTCCCAAGACCTAATGATAGTATAATTGTCACAACAAAATGAGTTTTTAGGAACAAATTGGATGATCAAGGGAGAGTCACTAGAAACAAGGCTAGGTTAGCAGCTAGGAGTTTCAATCAAGTTGAGGGACTTGATTATGATGAAACTTATGGTCCCGTAGCTCGATTAGAATCCATCCAAATCTTATTGTGATATGTCGCTCACATGGGCTTTAAACTTCATCAAATAGATGTGAAATCGACATTTCTTAATGGGTTTATTAAGGAAGAAGTTTTAGAGCAACCATCCAGTTTTGAAAACATAGATTACCGAAATCATGTTTATAAATTAAAGAAAGACTTGTATGAGTTAAAACAAGCTCCCCGAGCTTGGTATGAAAGACTCTCATCCTTTGTAATCTCTAAAGACTTTAGAAAGGGAACAATTGATCCAACTATATTTCTAAAGTCTAAAGATAAAGACATTTTTGTTGCCCAAGTTTATGTTGATGACATCATTTTTGGTTCAACAAATAATGAGTTTCTTCATGAATTTATCAAACACGTGAAAAATGAGTTTGAAATGAGTCTAGTTGGGGAGTTGACCTCCTTTTAAGATTACAAATCAAATAAACTAATGAAGGAACTCATGTCTACCAAACAGAGTATGCTAAGGAAATTATCAAGAAATTTGATTTAGAAAATGCTAAAGTAGTGTCTACTCCTATGGGAACGAATATTAAGATAGATAGTGATCATGAGGGAAAATTAGTCGATCCAAAGCAATATAAAAGCATGATTGGTAGTTTATTAAACCTAACAGTTAGTAGACCCGATATACTATTTACGGTAGGTATGTGTGCAAGATATCAATCTTGCACCAAAGAATCTCACCTAGTAGTGGTAAAAAGAATCTTAAGATATATCAAAAGAACTCTCAATGTCGGTCTTTGGTATCCTAGAACTCAAAATATTGATTTATTTGGGTACATCGATTCTGATTATGTGGGTTGCAAATTGGATAGGAAGAGTACTAGTGGTGGATGTCAATTTCTAGGATCCTCCCTAGTGAGTTGGAGTAGTAGAAAGTAACCATGTGTTGCTTTATCTACAATTGAGGCTAAATATGTGGTTATGGGTGGTTGTATAGCTCAATTACTTTGGATAATGCATACCTTAGAGGATTATAAGCTTCATTACTCAAAGGTCAAAATTTTATGTAATAATGTGAACACTATCAATTTGACCAAAAACTCGATGCATCACTCTAGGACAAAACACATTGAAGTGAAACATCACTTCATTAGAGATCATGTGGCAAAAGGTACCATTGAACTATATTATGTTGAATCAAAATCTAACAATGTGAACTTCATTGTGCTCTGTAGAATTATAACTTTAGCCTTGCATGATCTTATACTAAGATAGTACCTCAAATGCATCTCACAAAGACCTTAGGAAGTCTTGCTTGTGTATTTCTTTATTTGGCGATCATGTGAGATGGTAGAAAAGTGTGTTTTGTTGAGGCAATTTGTGGTCCGGAGTGACCAAGTATTTTGATGTTTGGGCAAAGGGTTTAAGTTAGGATTACCCTTGTTATCTCATATGTGTATGTTGAGTGTACAGGTTGTACAGGTTACACATATGGACTTGACTGGACGGCCTCGGTAGGGTGAAGGGTGGCATGGATGTTGGGACCGGGTGCATGTTGACAAGGATACGGGTTCGTAATATTTTAAAATTTTACGTGCAGCGGAAGAATTAGCATAAAATAATTTCTCAAATTATTTTAACCACGTATCTAGCATGCGACCTTATGATGTGTGGACGTAATCATAAATTAAAACATTGCGGAAAAGTAAACTAATTTACTTTGTACCTCGCGTAACTCGAAGAAAAGGGACGAGATCCAACCGTAGCGTCCCTTGGAAGCTCCGCCTCTATTCGCGTCCACGCCGAGTTCTCTTCGGGATGACTTCGCAAAGCCACGAGTTTTATGCCGACGAGAACTACTAGATTCTCGGAAGGCACAACTAGAAGAACAAGAGAAAAGAATGGAAACTAACCGACAAGAAACGGAATCTAAATTCTGGGAAGAGAGGAGTTGTGATCCGCTTCTTCTTCTTCTTGGTTGGCTTCTCCTTCTCCTTGATGGCTCACGGCAACCAACCCTAAGGAAAGAAGTGCGCTGGCCCTAGGTGGATGAAGGGGCGCCGACCCTAGTTGGCTCAAGGGGCGCCGGCCCTAGGGAGGAGAAAGGGAAAAGAAAGGAAGAGAATAAGAGAGAGAGGGAGAGGGTTAATCTCTTGATTGCTCAATTGATTGGAATTCAAGGCTAGCCTTTGGTTCCCTTATATAGTAACCTCTCCCTTGATAAGTCTCCTCTTTAACGGAATTAACGGAATTAATTTTCATAAGAAATTTATCTTATAAATTTTCTTATGAATAATTCCGTTATGCCTAGTTTTATTATAACTAACTTTATAATAAAACAAATAATTCTCTCCTTTAATTATAGAATAAATTTTATAAGAAATTTATAAACTTTCTTATTATGAAAAAAATCAATTCATAATTGATTTTATAAAATTAAAATAAACCATTTCATAGATCATTTTAATTTCCATAAAAAGAATAAATTTCTATAAATTTATTTATATAAATTTCTTTATACAAATTTATTTATCCATAATTTATAAAACAAATCGCGCTAGATTTATTTTATTAATTAAACCAAATAAATTGGTTTTATCCCCATTTAATTGGCCGGCCAAACCAAAGGGGTTGACACCCTCTTTGGCCGGCCAAACCGAGCCGATCCAACGCGAATTAAACTCATTTAATTCGCCCAATAAGCCTTCAAAAGACTTAGCCATTTTAAGTTTCCGTTGCGCCTCTGATTAACTCAGATTCGACTTATTTCTCTTGATTGGAAAATCCAATTTTCAACTCGTTTTAAATCCCTCGGATTACTCGTAGTGCGTGTGACTAAATAGGCTTTCGATTTATGTTGGCCGTCTATAATCAACTATTTATAGAACGATCATGAGTGGCACCTAATAGTACATCATGACCCCCAATTAATCGAAAGATCAACGGTTTGACCTCAGAAGTAATTCTGAAACCCTTCAGCAGCTCTAATGAATCGTGCCCCATTCCCTTCACCATCTTATACCCACTTGGTTCAGGACACGGTCTATTTGTGTCAGTCCCCACTAGGCTGACTATGTCACACCTAGCCCAAGTAGTGTCTTTCTCGTCCTTTGGATTTCTAATTACTCTCATGTATTTAAGAGACTCGCACTCTAAACATGATATGCTCTGGCCAGAGGCTTTGAGTAACAATCCGACGATAGGCCTGGGTATACATCTCCTCGCAAGGAGTGGTGAATCCTTTGTAGGCTGCTCAAACATCTTCGGGCACTTCGGCTTATACCCAATCATCCTGGGTCCACACCTCCTAGGAGATGCTTGCTTAAGATGTTAAAGTATAAGTCTCCATGACCAAGATGACTTGAACACCGTAAGTCAAAGGAACATCGCACTTAAGCTGCAGTAAGAACTTTATTGACATATCTATATAGATTACCACATGAAGTTTTACAGCTAGTCACTCCAATGAACTAGTTCCCTTAACTAGCATCCATGTTTATCTCCAGACATCCCAATGTCACCAGCTAGTGAGAAATAGTTGATTAGAGAATAACCCATGCTAGTCTCAACAGAATTGATAATGTCCGTTTTTATCAATTCATCGACTAGGGATATTTTCAATACTTCACAATTGCACATTTAGAGATAATCACTAGTTGTGATCCCATCCCAAATTCTCTTATGCTGTGAATTGTATTGCGGACATTCAGTAGATGAGTTTAAGATCCCAATCAAATACACAAACATGTATACTCAAATAGTGAATTATCATTTATTAAATGAATATTTACAATCATAAGGCGATTGCCTTAGGACACTTCTCTCATATCACTAACAATGGAGACAAGCTGGAGACTTGTGTGCACCCGAGGGACCTTGGAGAGCAGGGACGATGAGCTGATGGGCGCGGACTTCGAGGCATGCGTGAAGGATGGCATGGAGGCAAGCTGGAGGCTTGCGTGCATCCGAGGGACGGGAGCCGATGATGAAGAGGGCGCGAAGGCAATAGTCGAGGCTGCGGACGAGGAGTCAGTCGAGTCGTGAGGGTACGAGTGTTGTGTGATTGTACTCGGGAAATCCTAGGGTTTGAGTGCGGAGTGAAATGTACTCAGGAAGGGTAACCTTAGGTGGGTGAGTAGACCAGTCGACTGGCCTGGGGGCAGTCGACTGATGGAACTCACAGAAGGGTTTCAGCTTGGGACCAGTCGACTGCTCTGGGAGCAGTCGACTGGTAGGTGGCTGATGAATTGGCTGAGAATTCGAACGTTAGGGTGCAACGGTCGAATTTCAGTGGCACCAGTCGACTGCCCTGGGAGCAGTCGGCTGGTGGCGAGGGTTTCAGCCCGAGTCCTATTTAAAGAGGACGTCATGGTGGCTGAGATTCTTGATGAATCTTGTCTTGGTTAAAGGCAAGATAGTAGTCTTTATGCTCAGTGCTTTGCTTGGGATTGTGGCGAGGTTTCTCCACCCACAAGGAGCGACGAGAGCTAGCCGGAGGTTATCCGGGGATTGATCCACCGACGGATTCTTGGATTAGTCACCCGTCCGGGGTGGATACCAAGTAAATCTTCCGTGTTAGCATTGGTTAGTTTTGTTTTATTATTTTTATTGTATATTCCGCTGTGCAACTAACCGTGTAGGAAGAAAGGGGTTCGAAAATTGCTATTCACCCCCCTCTAGCAAACGCAAGCGATCTATCAATTGGTATCAGAGTGAAGGACCGCTCTTGATCGGACTAACCGCCGAGGGAGCACACGCTAGAGGAAGAACATGGAAGGAGAGGGTCCGCTAGGATGGGATATCCGGATCCCACCTTCGTACGACCGCGACGATTTCGCTTATTGGAAAGGTAAAATGTCATATTTTCTAATGACTAATATTGAAGATTGGATGTGTATAGAAATAGGCTTCGATTCTCCCAAGGATAAAAAGGGAAGGATTCTTAAGAAGAAGAAGTGGACCGAGGAGCAAATTCATCAATCCGAAATCAATAACAAAGTAATCAAAATGTTAATCAATTTAGTACCTAATGACATTTTGGATAGGCTTGGTGAGTATAGGGATGCTAAGGAATTGTGGAGTAAGCTAGTAGCGTTCCATGAAAATCCTACACGAGTCCAACTAATAGATGATCCCGATGAAGTGAGCTCCATGGTTCAAGAAGAGGAGAAAATTGAATCATTTACATCTTCAAGTGAGGGAGAGAGTGAAAGATCATCAACCTCCTCAAGAGAAGAAGAGGAGGTATCGATTTCGAGAATTGAGGGGGAGGAGAGACCCTCAACCGTACCAGATCAAGAGAAGGCATCCACATCATCAAAAGTTGAAGAAGAAGCTCCAACCTCCACCAAAGCAAGAGCCAAGGACCATATCACATGCTTTGAGTGTAATGAAAAGGGGCACTACAAGGACAAGTGCCCGAAAGGTAAAAAGGAGATAAAATCTACACTCATTTCAAGTTCTTTTAAATCTAACATGAGTTGTAGGAATGAAGGAGCTCAAGAAAAGAAAAAGAAAATCCGATGCTTCATGTGTGGAGAGCTAGGGCACTACCACACCAAGTGCCCTAGAAAAGGAGAATTAAAGAAAATGGAGCATCTGAGAAGATGGGAGAAGGAGGAAAAGAAGAAGCAAAGATCACATCAAGGAGGGACTACAAGGGTAAGGGAGGTAATCCCTAACTCTAGATTTAAATACAATTCAAATTCTAGTTCCTCCATGAATGTTAAAAATGTTGAGGCAATCGGCCCTTTGAATGATTGGAAGATCATGGTTTTGATGTGTGGGCAAATAAGTTTAAAGTTAGAGTGTCATGTTGTATTTGATTTGTGTGATTGAGTTTGCAGGACTTGGAGAATCACACTTGGTGGACCTATCCGAGGGACGAGAGCCGAGGGAGGAGAGCTTCAAGGGCAAGCCGGGAAGTGGACTTCAAAGGGCACACGTGAAGGGTGGCATGAAGGCAAGCCGAGAGAAGGCTTGTGTGCGCATCCGAGGGACGATAGCCAGAGGAAGAGGACTTCAAGGGGCGAGCCAAGGGAGCAGACCTGAAGGCATACGCGAAGGAGAAGGTTTGGAGCGGCTGGAGCTAAGCTGGGAGGCAGGGCAGTCGACTGGTCCATGGCAGTCGACTGGTCCATGGCAGTCGACTGCCAAAACCCACAGAGAGTTCGCAGCCTCGGACCAGTCGACTGGCCAAGGGCAGTCGACTGGTAAACCCCAAAACTAGCCGTTGGCTAGCTGTTTGCTAGCCGTTGGCCGGCATTTAATGCTGGGCCAGTCGACTGCCCTGGGGCAGTCGACTGGTGGGCGCTTGGACAGGTTGCGAATCTGTCCTGTTCACCTATAAAAGGAGGCCTCGTTACACGTGTCTATACCGTTCCGTACAGTAACGAAGTGCTGCCAAATTGTTGAGTGAATTCTAGCTTTCTCTATCTCAATTCTTCATCTGTAAAGAGGAAGCTCTTGCTGTAAAGGTTTCTCCACCTGAAGGAGACTTTTCGATAGTGAAAAGTGGGCTCGCGGTGTGGATCCTTGGACTAGTCACCCATCTGGGTGGATACCAAGTAACTGAACATGTTAGCATTGTTTGTATATTTCTTTTACATATTATTTCCGCTACGCTAACAAGACTGCAGAGTTCAAAGATCTGAAAAAGTGCATTCACCTCCCCTCTGCACGCCTACATCGATCCTACAGTTGGTATCAGAGCCGGTGCGTTTTGGAAGATCTAACAATCAACCAGAACATCTGAAATGGCGTTTCAAGAGGGATACTCCACCGCACGACCACCGTTCTTCGACGGCAACGACTTCGCGTACTGGAAAGGTAGAATGCAATACTATCTTATGAATGACATAGAGACTTGGATAAGTATTGCAGATGGCTTCGAGGCGCCCGTCGATGAAAGAGGAGATCCTACTCCTATGAGAACATGGTCCAAAGAAGTGATGAAAAGGGCGCAGTCAAATGCCAAGGCCACCACTACACTGCAGTGCGGGCTCTCGAAGGAGCAACTGAACAAAGTGGGGCCGTTCAAGAGCGCCAAAGAGCTATGGGACAAGTTGATCGAATTGAACGAGGGGTCAAACGAGTCCAGACGAGCCAAGAAGGACTTGTTGGTGGCCCAACTGCAATCACTCTCCATGAAGAGCAACGAGACAGTCAGTCAGCTGCATGGAAGGGTAAAGGAAGTGATCAACGAGCTCCATGTAATTGGAGAGAAAATCGAAAACCGGGACATGGTCAGGTATGTCTTACAAGCTTTCCCGAGAACCACCCTGTGGGCATCCATGGTTGATGCTTATAAGGTATCGAGGGATCTATCCTTAGTTAAATTAGACGATTTGTTCTGTGAATTTGAACTGCACGAGCAAGCTAACATTTCGGCAAAAGAGAAAGGTATTGCTTTTGTTGCAGAGAAAGAGAAGAAGAGGAGAAAGGAGAAGAAGAAGATAATCTATTCATCATCCTCAGACTCGGAGGAGTCAAGTGGCTCCATGGACAGTGACCAAGAGGCCTTCATGGTAAGGAAGTTTCGTAAGACATTTAAAAGTTTTTCTAACAAATCATATGCTAGGAAAGGGGCCAAAGGTAAGGGTAAGGCCAAGGAGATCATATGCTACAACTGTCACCAAGAGGGACATATGAAGAACGAATGTCCCCAGTTGAAGAGGAGGGAGGACAAGAAAGAAGAAAAGAAGAAGAGTGACAAAAAGAAGTCGAAGGGAAAGGAGAAGAGTGCCACGAACCTCAAAGCAACTTGGGATGATCCCTCATCCTCAGAGGAAGAAGAAGAGCAAGTCTCCCACTTCGCTCTTATGGCACAAGATGGCTCAGATTCTTCAGACGATGAACGGAGTTCAAGTAGTGAAGATGAGAGCTCCTCCACCTCATCATCATCAGAGTCAGAGGCTTCGGTAAGTGAGGTATACCACTTGCCCTCTTCTACTTTAGTGAAAATCATTACTAGCACTAACATGGATTTAGCTAAGGCTAGAAACAAAATTAAGGATCTTAAGGAAGAAATTTCCATGCTTAAAGTAGAAGCTATTAAACTTAAGGATTTGCATGCTAGCTCTACTTCCTCACATGTCTCATATACTGAAAATGAAAATAAGGAATTAAGGAAACAAGTAGATGACCTCACAAAAGCACTTAGAAAATTTCAAGTGGGATCAAGCAACCTTGACATGATCATAAACAGTCAAAGGGTTGTATACAACAAGGCAGGATTAGGTTATAGACCTAAGACCAAGGAAGTAGCTTTTGTTTCACTTACTGGTAGGATTGGTGCATCTAGGAGACTAGGGACTAGGGGAACTACAAAGAAGGCATGGGTACCTAAGAAATTTTTAACTGATGCTTATGGATCAAAGATATGGGTACCAAAAGAGTGTGTTTTCCGTGTTGTTTAGGTAAAAGTGAAGGAGGCCCCAACCTTGTGGATAGTAGATAGTGGATGCTCAAGACACATGACCGGGGATGTGAGCAAGTTCACTACTATTAGCTACCTAAGAGAAGGGACGGTCTCCTTTGGGAACAGTGGAAAGTTAAGGATCATCGGTAGGGGCACAATTGAGGTATCTCCCACTATTTCAATTCATAAAGTACTCTTGATTAAGGATATGAAGTTCAATTTATTAAGTGTAAGTCAATTATGTGATGCCGGGTTTAAAGTAGAATTTCATGCTAAGAAATGTGTAATAAAACAATGTGAATCAAACACTATCATATTAGAAGGGTTTAGAGAGGCAAACTTGTATTATCTTGATCTATCTTATGCTACTAACAATGTTGTTAAGTGTCTCATGTCCAAAGAAGAAGAAGGGTGGTTATGACACCGAAGACTTGGACACGTCAACATGAGGAACATTACAAGAGTGGCCAAGGAAGAATTGGTGAAGGGGCTTCCAATGATCAAGTACGAAAAGAACAAGTTATGTGATGCATGTCAAGAGGGTAAGCAATCAAAAGCATCACACAAAGGTAAAACCTTAAGTACCACTTCTTTGCCCTTAGAACTTTTACATATAGACTTATTTGATTGTCATAGTACTCCATCACTTGTAGGGAGTAAGTATTGCTTAGTGATAGTAGATGATTTTTCTAGGTTCACTTGGGTTCACTTCATGAAACACAAGGATGATACCCTAAACATATTTATAGTTTTTAGCAAAAGGGTAGAAAACGAAAAGAATACCAAAATAAACCGAATTAGGAGTGACCATGGTGGGGAGTTCCAAAACGCTAACTTCACACAATTTTGTGTTGAAAATGGGTACAAGCATGAGTTTTCATGCCCTAGGACTCCTCAACAAAATGGGGTAGTTGAGAGGAAAAATCGAGCCCTACAAGAAGCCGCTAGGACTATGCTTAATGCATACTCTCTTCCTAGCTACTTTTGGGCCGAAGCGGTTAACACCGCTTGCTATATTCAAAACCGAGTGTTGGTACATAGGTTTTTAGGAAAAACACCCTTTGAACTTTGGAATGGAAGGGTACCCCAAGTCCACTATTTTAGGGTCTTTGGATGTAAAGCTTACATCTTAAACACCAAAGACGACCTAAGAAAATTTGAGTCAAAGGTCGATGAAGGAATCTTAGTAGGGTATTCATTGACTAGTAGGGGTTATAGAGTGTACAACAAGAGGACAAAAGTGATTGAGGAGTCCTCAAATGTCAAATTTGATGAAACCACTAGTACCTACCCTAGGAAGGCCTCAATTGATAAGGATATAGAAGAAGTCCAACCCCTTGCCCAAAGACTTCAAGACCTACATTTGGAGGGCAATGATCAAGGGGGAGTAAGAAACATACTAGAGGATGAGGAAGAAGGATAAATGAACCTACAACCTCTAGACCCTTGAGACATCACCATGATCATCCCATTGACCAAATTGTGGTGATGTCACTCAAGGAGTGGACTAGGTCATACTTTAGGGATCAAACTAGTCAAATAGCTCTAATCTCCCAATTAGAACCCAAGACCATTGATGAAGCATTGGGAGATGTTGATTGGGTGTTGGCCATGCAAGAAGAGCTAAACCAATTTGAGAGAAGTGAAGTATGGGAGCTTAGTTCCTAGACCCACTGATTGTACCATTGTACCACTAGATGGGTTTTAGAAACAAATTAGATGACCAAGGTAAAATCACTAGGAACAAGGCTAGATTGTAGCTAGGGGTTTAACCAAGTTGAGGGATTAGATTATGATGAGACCTATGCCCCCGTAGCTAGGTTAGAATCAATTAGAATTCTATTAGCCTATGCCGCTCACATGGGTTTTACACTCCACCAAATGGATGTGAAGTCGGCATTCCTTAATGGGATCATTAAGGAAGAGGTTTATGTAGAACAACCCCCCGGATTTGAGGATCCTAACTATCCAGACACGTATTCAAATTAAGAAAGCCTTGTATGGATTGAAACAAGCTCCCCGGGCTTGGTATGAAAGGCTTTCTTCATTTTTGGTGTCTAAGGGGTTTAGGAGAGGAACAATTGACCCTACATTGTTCCTAAAATCTAAGGATAAGGACATATTTGTTGCCCAAGTCTATGTAGACGATATCATTTTTGGGTCAACAAATAATGACTTCCTACAAGAATTCATCAAGTGTATGGAAGATGAATTTGAGATGAGTCTTGTAGGAGAGTTAACCTTTTTCTTAGGCCTTCAAGTTAAGCAAACTAATGAAGGTACACATGTATTTCAAACCAAATATGCTAAGGAGATGCTAAAGAAATTTGGTTTAGAACATGCTAAGGAAGCATCTACACCCATAGGAACTAATGTGAAAATGGATAGTGATCTTGAAGGCAAAATGGTAGACTCTAAACAATATAGGAGCATGATTGGTAGCCTCCTATACCTAACCGCTAGTAGACCCGACATACTTTTTGCGGTAGGTATGTGTGCTAGGTACCAATCTTGTGCAAAAGAGTCCCATTTAATTGTGTCAAAAGGATCCTAAGGTATGTGAAAGGAACCCTAAATGTCGGACTTTGGTATCCTAGAACCCCAATGTTGACCTAATTGGATACACCGACTCGGACTATGCGGGTTGCAAGTTAGATAGGAAGAGTACAAGTGGAGGGTGCCAATTTCTGGGTCTTCTTTAGTTNAGAGAGTACAAGTGGAGGGTGTCAATTCTTGGGTCTTCATTAGTTAGTTGGAGTAGTAGGAAAAACCATGTGTTGCCCTATCACAACGGAAGCAGAATATGTGGCAATGGGTGGATGTGTTTCCAACTCCTTTGGATCATGCACACCTTAGAGGATTATGAGCTACATTACACCAAGGTTAAGTCTTGTGTGATAATGTAAGCACAATCAACTTAACTAAAAATCCGGTTCACCATTCTAGAACAAAGCACATTGAGGTGAAACATCACTTCATAAGAGACCATGTGGCAAGGGGAGACATAGAATTACACTATGTTGAGTCCAAGTCGAACCTAGCCGACATCTTTACCAAGCCTCTTCCCGAATCGGAATTTACATCCTTAAGAAGAGGCCTTGGAATGTGCTTTGTGGAAGTATAGGATGATCTTGGACACATAAGCTTTGAAAAAGGGTGCTTGATCCATTAGGGTGATACACTTGGCTCAATTGTGCTTGTGGCACATTGTTGGACCATTAAAAGTATCAAAATATCAAAACTAGACCAACTATGTGGGAAGCAAGTGTTTAATCAATAGACACTTTGCCAAAGATCATAGTTGGACATTTTTAAACTTTTGAAAACCATTTTATGTTTTACATACTGTGTCATGCTTTTAAAAGTCACATATTTGCACAACTAGTTTCAAAGATTGATACAAAATGTAGTGTTTTTCACAACTTTTGAGTTTTTATCAAAAGACGTGCATGTTTGAAATTTTATATGTTTTTTTATTTTTCCCTGATAGAGTATACCATTTCAAACATGTACGCAAAATTTTACAATTTTTTGAATTTTCTGAAATTTTCTGGGAGTTTCTGAAATTCGGCTGGAAACCTGAAATTTCAGACTGATAGCGTATCAGTCGACTGCCCTATGGGCAGTCGACTGGTACAGCAATTTTCAGCTGCTGTAAGAAAATTCAGAAATCAGAAAATCTCACATTTGATGCCATAGGGTTTGGTTGCTTGAGGCAATCATTTTGATGGTGTCAAAGGGGGAGAATGGGCGGTTTAAGTTTAGAACTTTGACTTAAAATGGATGATTTTAGGTATTTTGTGTAACTTAGACTTTGGAAAGGTTAAAATTTGGAGAGAAGACATGGATTAAGGGGGAGGTATCTCTTAGGTTCGAATATGTCTTACATTTGTATTGATGTTGTTAAGTGAAAACTTAACTTGGAATATGATTAGAATTGAAACTGTGGAGAGGACATAGGTTAAGGGGGAGGTTACCTCTTAGGTCTGTTATGTCTCATAATGTTTCAATTGCTATCTTTTGTTATTGCTATTGCTGTTGTTTTTCTCTAACTTAAACATATTGCCACACATCAAAAAGGGGGAGATTGTTGAGGCAATCGGCCCTTTAAATGATTGGAAGATCATGGTTTTGATGTGTGGGCGAATATGCTTAAAGTTAGAGTGTTACGTTGTATTTGATTTGTGTGATTGAGTTTGCAGGACTTGGAGAATCACACTTGGTGGATCTATCCGAGGGACGAGAGCCGAGGGAGGAGAGCTTCAAGGGCAAGCCGGGAAGTGGACTTCAAAGGGCACACGTGAAGGGTGGCATGAAGGCAAGCCAAGGGAAGGCTTGTGTGCGCATCCGAGGGACGATAGCCAGAGGAAAAGGACTTCAAGGGGCGAGCCAAGGGAGCAGACCTGAAGGCTTACGCGAAGGAGAAGGTTCGGAGTAGCTGGAGCTAAGCTGGGAGGCAGGGCAGTCGACTGCCCTGGGGCAGTCGACTGCCAAAACCCACAGAGAGTTCGCAGCTTCGGACCAGTCGACTGGACAAGAGTAGTCGACTGGTAAACCCCAAAAACTAGCCGTTGGCTAGCTGTTTGCTAGCCGTTGGCTAGCCGTTGGCCGACATTTAATGTCGGGCCAGTCGACTGCCCTGGGGCAGTCGACTGGTGGGCGCCTGGACAGGTTGCTAATCTGTCCTGTTCACCTATAAAAGGAGGCCTCATTACACGTGTCTGTACCGTTCCGTACAGTAACGAAGTGCTGCCAAATTGTTGAGTGAATTCTAGCTTTCTCTATCTCAATTCTTCATCTGTAAAGAGGAAGCTCGTGCTGTAAAGGTTTCTCCACCTGAAGGAGACTTTTCGATAGTGAAAAGTGGGCTCGCGGCGTGGATCCTTGGACTAGTCACCCATCTGGGTGGATACCAAGTAACTGAACGTGTTAGCATTGTTTGTATATTTCTTTTACATATTATTTCCGCTGCGCTAACAAGACTGCAGAGTTCAAAGATCTGAAAAAGTGCATTCACCCCCCCTCTGCACGCCTACATCGATCCTACAAAGTCCACTTCCCGACTTGCCCTTGGAGTCCTACTCCCTCGGCTCTTGTCCCTTCATGACTTGCTGACTCTTCACCAGCAGCCTTGACTATTGCCTTCGCGCCCTCTTTAGCTTTGGCCCTCGCCCCTCGGATGCACACAAGCCTCCAGCTTGTCTCCATGCCATCCTTCACGTATGCCTCGAAGTCCGCGCCCCTCGGCTCATCATCCCTGCTATGCCAAAGTCCCTCGGGTGCACACAAGCCTCCATCTTGTCTCCATGCAACCCTTCACCATACTGAAGCCGTCCAGCCAAGTCAATATGTGTAAACCTGCAATCCTGCACATTCAGTTACATATATTAGATCACAAGGGAAAATCTAAATTAAACCCTTTGCCCAAATATCAAAACTCATGGTCACTCCAAACTATAGATTGCCTCAACAGTGGGTCCACCGGAGATTACTCCTGTTAGTAGGAGCTCTAGAGCCAATTATGTGATGATTGACTAGGGGCATTTTGTATCATATTCTATCGTTAATAAAGGCATGTTTGGTTATTATACTTACTTTGTATTCTATGTCGAATGACTAAATATGATAACATCCTTTTGTAGTAGGTTCTTATCTACATTATATCGATTGGTTGAATCGATAGTGAGATAATGTAGAGAACACTACACTAAATCATTCCTAATCGAGCATTAATATTCAAGGACAATATTAATGCATGGAGACTAGCATGTAGGTCAACTGATGACTTGAGCTCACAAGTCATGGATATGTGATATCAAGTTGACACATGGGTATACATTGGAGAATGCGTACTGAATGACCCGCCATGAGAAAGTTTCATAGATTGTCATATGAGTGTCATAGACTTTCTCATGTGACTATTAGTATGAATAGTCCTTAGACCTGAAGTCACTATGATTCCCTACATAAGGAGTTATGTACTTTAGTATCGTCAAATGTCACCCGTAACAGGGTGGACTATAAAGGCGATCACTGGGTATGTAATGAATTATACAGAGGGATGTGAGTGATATGGATGAGATATATCCCTCCCATATGGCGGGAGTGATATCTGTGGGCCCCTTGATCGAGTAGGACTACTAAAACGCATGGTCATGCTCAAATGAGTCAATATGAGATATGGAGCTCATTTGTTTGAGTGAGTCTACTCGGGGATCAAGAAACACAAGATTGATTGAGGATGACACGGTTTATGCCTCATTGGTCAATCTAGATATCAAGGATAGAAGGACAAGGTCATACACTATCATAGTCACGGAGGTTTAGTCGGATCTCGACTTTTCTTGTTACTTGGGTAGCAATGATGCATTGCTAGATGCCGCTCATTGTTTATGTGTCTAAAGTGTTTAGGCGCATTGCCAACGTCACGAGAACCTATTGGGTCACACACAAAGGACACAATGCTTCGGGAAAGTTGATCGGCAGATCTGAGCCCGAGTTGGGAACTCGGGAGACCTGAGCCTGAGTTGGGAACTCGGGAGGTCAGTTCGGGGGACTCGAGTTGGGAACTCGAGAGAGACCGAGTTGGAGCTCGGTGGGCCGAGTCAGAGCTTGGCGGGCCGAATCGGAGCTCGGCGGGCCGAGTCGGAGCTCGACGGATCGGGTCGGCACTCGGTAGACTGGGTCGAAGCTCGGCAGACTGGGTCGGGAGCTCGCCACTCGGGAGACTTGGTCGGGAGACCGAGTCGGAAGCCCTAGAGGCCCAGTCGGAGTTGCATGGAGGAAAGAGAAAAGTCTCTTTTCATTGGATGAAAAGATTCTTTTCTTGCATGGGAAAAGATGAAGTGCCACATGAAAAGATGTGCTCTTTATTGGGAAGCCAAAGAGACACAAACCTCTTCATATTCATGGGATGATTATAAAAGAGGGTCTTGTGACTTTGGATGGGGTCTTCTTCTTGCCTTAGCTTTTCCCCTTCCCTTCCTCTCCTCCACTCTTGGCCGAAACCTTACTGTAAGGTTCTTGGTGTTTTCGAGCTACCTCAAGTTGCTAGCACAACTAAGGTAGTTCTCCCGAAGTTGAGAGATTGTATCCGTGTGGATACGAATAGAGGCACGGACGTTTGAACGTGCAAGAGATCCGGCGCATCTTGGACGAGCGGGATAACCGAAGGGCACGCTTAAAAGGTATAAATAGTAGATAAATCTATTAGATGGATAGCTTTGTACGAGTTTTCTTTCGCATGGATCGCTCGTGGGTTCTTATTTCTGCTGCGTTTTTATTGTTTTGTGCCAGGAGATCCCAACAACTCCCACATGTCTAGAGGGCGGGCCGTGTGCAGGGGCCTTGCCCTTCCTGGGGTCTCTTTCCAACGAAGGAGACCTGCGAGATGCAGCTCCCTGACTCCTCCCCCTTGAACGCGATCAAGACCGGTGTCGGGTCTCGTTTTCCACCAACTGCCATTGTTGGGGAAAAGGGCTTCGCCTAGGAGACCTCCGGCGATACCCTATTTTCTTCCACTTCCTCCAAGGTTTGGTGTCTGCTTCATCGCTCAATTTTTTCTTCAAGGCATGACACTCCTCGGTGGAATGTGTCGTACTGCCGTGGAAGCCGTAGTACTTCATCGGTAGCTTCGGCTGCTCGGTGTCCACTGTCTCGATCAGCTTCCTCTTACCAGCCCACTGGTCCCTCCCTAGAGGAAGGTCTTTTCCCCGAGCTAGAACTGGGGGTTCCTTCCTCTCGGACCGGGTAACGGCTTGAGGGAGGACTCCAGCTAGTTCCTTACGATGGGCGAATTGCACCTCCTCCACGTTGACGTGCTTGACAGAACACCCTAGCAAGTTATCAAAATTCACTCTTACTCACTCCGTTGACCCTCCTCCATGCGTGCCTTCAGGTACACTCCCTTGGCTTGCCCCTTGAAGTCTTCTTCCACCGGCTAGCGTGCCTCGGATGTGCATACAAGCCTTCCCTTGGCTTGCCTCCATGCCACGCTTCACGTGTGCCCTTGAAGTCCACTTCCCGATTTGCCCTTGGAGTCCTCCTCCCTCGGCTCTTGTCCCTTCATGACTTGCTGACTCTTCACCAGCAGTCTTGACTATTGCCTTCGCGCCCTCTTCAGCTTTGGCCCTCGCCCCTCGGATGCACACAAGCCTCCATCTTGTGTCCATGTCATCCTTCACGTATGCCTCAAAGTCCGCACCCCTCGGCTCATCATCCCTGCTATGCCAAAGTCCCTTGGGTGCACACAAGCCTCCAGCTTGTCTCCATGTAACCCTTCACCATACTGAAGCCGTCCAGCCAAGTCAATATGTGTAAACCTGCAATCCTGCACACTCAGTTACATATATTAGATCACAAGGGAAAACCTAAATTAAACCCTTTGCCCAAACATCAAAACTCATGGTCACTCTAGACTATAGATTGCCTCAACAGTGGGTCCACTGGATATTACTCCCACATGTCTAGAGGGCGGGCCGCGTGCAGGGGCCTTGCCCTTCCTGGGGTCTCTTTCCAACGAGGGAGACCTGCGAGGTGCAGCTCCCCGACTCCTCCCCCTTGAACGCGATCAAGACCAGTGTCGGGTCTCGTTTTCCACCAACTGCCATTGTTGGGGAAAAGGGCTTCGCCTAGGAGACCTCCGGCGATACCCCGTTTTCTTCCACTTCCTCCAAGGTTTGGTGTCTGCTTCATCGCTCAATTTTTTCTTCAAGGCATGACACTCCTCGGTGGAATGTGTCATACTGCCGTGGAAGCCGCAGTACTTCATCGGTAGCTCCGGCTGCTCGGTGTCCACTGTCTCGATCAGCTTCCTCCTACCAGCCCACTGGTCCCTCCCTAGAGGAAGGTCTTTTCCCCGGGCTGGAGCTGGGGGTTCCCTCCTCTCGGACCGGGTAACGGCTTGAGGGAGGACTCCGGCTAGTTCCTTACGATGGGCGAATTGCACCTCCTCCACGTTGACGTGCTTGACAGAACGCCCTAGCAAGTCATCAAAATTGGTGGGTGGCTTTTTCACCAGAGATCTAAAGAAATCCCCTTCCGAGAGCCTCTGAGTACAGGCACTGACGAGAATTTTCGATGTCGCCGTTGGCACATCCTGTGCCACCCGGTTGAACCGCTGGATGTACTTCTTGAGCAGTTCCTTTAGCTTTTGCTTGAGAGCAAACAAGTTTAATGGCGTCTTTTGGTAACGACGACTGTTGGCAAAATGGTGGAGGAAGGCGGTTCTAAACTCCATGAAGGAGTTGATAGAACCCGGGAGTAGCCTTTGGAACTATTGTTGGGCCACTCCGGATAGGGTGTTCAAAAACACCCGACACTTAACATCTTCAGTATATTGGTGCAGGAGTGTCGCATTTTCGAACTTACAGGCATGATCCTCAAGATCTGTCTTCCCATCGTAATCAACAATCCCAGGCCCGCAGAATTGCTTCGGCATGGGGTCTTCCACAATCTCCGATGAGAAAGGAGTAGAGGGAACCTTTGGGGAGGCCTTAGGTTCCTCCCTCTTCCCCTGTCCAGCTTCATGTCTTAGCGCACTAGAGGTTACTGAGTTGGCCTTCTCAATATCTCCGGGAGAGTCCCACCGATGGTCTGGGGCTGCTCCGGTGCGTCGCCTCGGTGGCATGACAGATCGTCGCGGTTGGGGGTACGAGATGGAGATTCTGGGGATCTCCTCCTGCACAGAAACACCTCGCTGTGAGGCGGCTTGCTTGATTTGGTGTTGTTTGAGCTCCTCTTTGATGGCGTTGGCCACCAAGCGATCTAGCTCCTCTTTTGTCAGGACGATGGATTGTCCCACCGGCTCTGCCATCGGTGCTCCTTCTGGTGCTTTACTGGCTTCCCACAGACGACGCCAAACTTGTTCCGGAAGGAATCGACGTCGACGACCAGTCACCAAGGTCCAGCCTACACGAATGCTGACATTAGAGGAAGAACTTTCACCCTGCGAGATCAACACGAGCGTTAATGGGAACACGCCAGAGATTGTCCGGCGGAGCCCACTCCGACACTCAAGTCAGTGCCCCAGTATATGAGATGGAAGAAAGCAAGGAGATGCATAGAACAGAGAGTGCCTAACCCCCTTGCCGGAGGGGTTGGAGTACCTTTTATACCTGAGGCGACGGTCACATGTATCTCCACGATCTTCGCCACATCCCCCTATCTTCGGTTACTGGATAACCCTTGTAACGGTCATAGCCGCCATTACATCTGACCCGTTGCGATAATGACGGCGTTAATGGCCGCGTCTTACGGGTCATGATCATCCCGTGATTATAGGTGATGATTATCCGTAGATCCGAAGAAAGGGGGATCGTTACTTGAGGCCGAGTGTTCCTTGGTCTCCGCTACCTCGAGGTGATCTCGGGGTCTTTTGGCCGGGGGGTCCCGGGCATTTACCTTCCTGAGGTGGTCTCGGGGACCTGACCTCTCGAGGTGATCTCGGGCATGCGTCTTTCCGGGTCGGTCTCCAGGGTACACTTGTTCGTGGTGTTCTCGGGGACCCACCTTCCCGAGGGGGTCTCGGGCGCCACGTGAGGAGTGTCATCCAGACTCGGTAGATCTTGTCACATAGCTTCTTCAGTCCATGTGTCAGCCACAGGGTGCTCAACCCCATCAAGTACTATTAACTAATGGTACCTTGGTTTTGTGCT
This sequence comes from Boesenbergia rotunda, assembly GCA_024364735.1. Classification (NCBI taxonomy): domain Eukaryota; kingdom Viridiplantae; phylum Streptophyta; class Magnoliopsida; order Zingiberales; family Zingiberaceae; genus Boesenbergia; species Boesenbergia rotunda. The sequence goes on along the minus strand of JAGFNQ010007123.1, from coordinate 162,500 downwards.
TGGAAGCTCCCCCTTAACTTGAACTTCCTCGTTTGGTTTTTCTTTGAACCTTCCCTTTTGGACATTGATTTCGGTAGTCCCCTTTTTGATTGAAAAGGAAATGCACAATGTGCTCTTTGCCTTTGCATATCACGGGTAAGACTTCTTTTGATTTCTCCTTTGCCTTGGGTGTCACTTTAATCTTCTTCTTGACTAAACTTGGGCACTTACTCTTGTAGTGTCATTTTTGCCTACACTCAAAGCAAATGATATGATTTTTATTTTTACAAATTAAAATTAATATACCTTCACAATTTTGGTTCCCTTGGCTTGTAGAGTTAGCACTTGACTCTTCTTCATTGACTTTGGATAATAATGTCTCTTCTTGTTTTAATGTCAACGATCTAAGCTCTCTCTTAATCCTTGAGGTGGATACTTTTTCAATTTTCTTCTCAGATGATGAGCATCTCTTAACCTCCGAATCCTCCCCTCGATCCGATGAATCTCCGTCTTTGAATTTGCCTTGACCCGGCAAAGTGGAGGGTCTTCATGAAGTTTTGTCAATTTGCTTCAAAGCTCCTTGGCATCTTTCTAATCTCTAATTTTGCACAAGATGGTGTATGGCAATAAATTAACCAATAATTTGGTCACCTTTTCATCAGCCTCACATATCTTGATTTGCTCCTCATTCCATTTGATTTTCTTGAGAAGCTTTTCCTTTGCTATTGGTTGGAGCTTCAAAACCCTCTATTAGAGCAAATCGTTGCTCTATCTTCATCATGAGGAAATTTTTTATCCTTGACTTCCAAAGATCGAAACTTGTCATTCCGAATGGTGGAGGTGCTCAAGTGTCATAGCCAAACTTCATTTTGAAGTTGAACTCCCTTGATCTTGATTTCTTGAAATTAGGATTTCTTCTTTAACTTCTTCTTCCTCTAGCTCAATGCTCTCTCGGCAATTAGTCCAAAGAAGAGCGACCTTGCTCTGATATCACTTGTTAGGATACATCGAGAGCTAGAGGTGGGAGGGTGAACAGCTAGCTTTTGCTCGTCGAAGATTTGTCGCGGTGGAAGACTTGAAGCAACACTAACACCTTCTTCTTTACTTGGTATTCACCTCCTTCAGGTGACTAATCTAAGGGTCCACTCTCCTTACACTCACATCCACTATGAATGATTTCATTCCTTGAGGCGAGAAGCCTCGTACAAGCTCACAAAGAAATACAATAAGAAATAAGCACAGATAAAATCTTATAAGATTTACAACAATAAACTCTTGTTTATCTTGCTTTTTTCTAGCTTGAAATCACCTTTAGATGCATGAAAATGCAGCAACACTTTGCTTCAAAAGCTCATAAAAAATGGCAATAATGGAGGAGAGAAGAGTTGTGTCGATCTGCAATGAAAATCCTTTATATCAAGTAGATTAGGGTTTCTAATTGATTAGCTAATTGATTCCACTCAGATCCAAACAATTCCAGCCATTCAATTCTCGCATAGGCTCTTTTCTTCTTTTTCCAATCGATTGACTAGTTGATTAGGAATGTCGGAATCGATTCTGGCACCTTCTGTGCTCTCGCGAACCTGTCCTTAGTCGATTTCCCAATGAACTAGTGGGTTGAATAGGCTGGCCAGTCGACTCCCCAACTCTCTGTTTGTTTTTGACAAATAGAAGAAAATGCCAGCTGAATCAATTGAATCTAAATCGATTGGCCCAATCGATTCGGCCCTTTTCTCTCGTGAAGATGCCTTCTCCCAGTCGATCACCTAATCGACTGATTTCGGCTAAATCGACTAGCCAGTCGATTCCCTAACTTTTTGTGCTCACGCGATTTCAACCTTAGCCTGATCAACTCGTTCAGTCGATTACCCAATCAACTAACCACTCCCCTAAATCCCTAAACCCTGGTTTTAGGTCTCTTTGTCCAATCCAAAGTCTTCCATGATTTATTAGGACTTTTTCAGCAAATGTCCCATCAACCCTTGACTGATTTGGGCTTTTCCTTACCTAGTTCCCAACTAAGACTTCTCTCGTACCAAGTATTTAACTCCTAGTTAACACACCTTAGACTTAACCTAGTTCCCAACTAGGGTTGCCTAGTCCCGCTAGGACTTCACTTGTGCCAAGTGTTTAGCTCCCAGCTAACCACCTTAGGCGTAACTTAGTTCCCAACTAAGTTTGTCTAGTCTCACTAGGACTTTCCTTTGCCAAACCCTCGAGTTAGGACTTCACTAGTCAAATTTCTGATCAACTTTGATCTACTTGACTTATCATTTATACATCCAAACATCATTGTCAAATCGAAACTCAAGCTCGAGCCAACCCGAGCTTAGTCAAACTGGTTAATCTTGATTCGAGGACGACGACACCAACACTAACTTGATCCTTAAAATCTTTGAATTCCAGCAATTCTATTAGAATCAATGGAGAAGCATCTCAAGTGGATAATTCTCCGAAATGTTGGAAGAATACCAAATTGATTCATGGCACCAAAAAGAAAAATGGACGGGAAAAAAATTCTGTGAGCTGTTGTAAATTGAGTTTAAGGGGGACTGTGGTGGTTCAAAAGCTTAATTTTGGTTCCCAATTGATGCAAGTTGAATGCCAATCTCAAGATATACTAGAAAAATAAAACAAGGCTCAATAGAGGTTGAGAAATTGAGTTGTGAAAAATTCTGAGTATGCCAAAATAAATCTGTCCTAGTTTTAATAAGTCAAGTTTTTTCAATTTTTTTATCAATGACAACCTCAAGAGAAGCTCTTACACATTTATTATCAATTGGTAATCATTGCCTTTTCAATTCATTCATGATTAGAAGCTTGAACCACAATAATGTTGAAACTGAAATTGAACTCGCAGCAACAATACCCAGTGTTGTCAGTAGCGCGTCAAAGAACGTAGGAGCGCGCGTGCCTACGAGCCCAACAGGGTTGATCGTGCTCGCCCTGTCGTTTGGCGCGAGCTTGGCAGCCGGCGTGGGAGCGCCGTTCAAGCACGCAGGGGCGCAAGGAGCGGTCGCTCCTTGCGCCCCTGCCCGCCCTTGCTTTTGGCCCAAAAATTTGGTCCAAATCGACATCGCGTCCCAATTTCTGCCGTCGCCTTCATCGCGTCCCCAAGCCGCTACAGGTTTCGCATCACCGCCGCCTTCGTCGCGTCGTCGCCACCTTCGTCGTGCCGCCGCCTTCTTCCCGTGAGGACTGGTGAGCAGCTCTTCTTCTGCGATTCTTCTTCTTCTTCGGCGATTCTTCTTCTTCTTCGGTTCTTCTTCTGTTGTTCTTCTGCGCGATTCTTCTGTGCGATTCTTCTTCTGCGCGATTCTTCTACGCGACTCTTCTCTGTTTTCTTGCAAAAATTCTTCTGTTTTATTTCTGTTTTCCTACAAAATTTGTCTACATTTCTTTTCTATTTTCTCTGCGTTTTTCCCTGTTTTCCTGCAAAAATACACAATTCAGTGATGTGGGCCATCAGCCATGTGGCTAACTGCTGTGCAAAAAAGGTTTTCTCCTTTTTTTTTGTTTTCTTGTGCTCTTCTCCACCTTAATTCTTAGTGATGTGGGCCATGTGGCCATGTGCCTCTTTTTCTGCAGCTGAGTATTGCTGGGGAAAAAAATGTCAAGTGGAGAAGCTAGTCAAGATAATAGGAATCCTGTTGACAGTCAATTTGAGAGTATTGCTGGTCCTGGGAGTAGAACTCAAAGTAAGAAATTGCATAAGACTGCCCATGGAAATAAGAGTGATGTGGCTTAGAGTTATGGAACTTGTATTGACGGAAATTCAAGGCAAATAAAATGTAATTTTTGTGGACATATATTTAATGGAAGCATTTATAGATTGAAACATCATTTGGCTGGAACACAAAAAGATTTGCACCTTGCATGGCAGTTACGGATGATGTGAAAAAACAATGTTTGATATTGTTGTTGGATTGCAACAAAATTTGATTAAAAACACAAGACAAGTGGATGAAGGAGGAGCAAGCAACAAAGATGGTGAGGAGGAGGATTTTGTTGGTGAAAAAAGAAAGAGGAAAGAAGTGGAGACACCTGGAAACCTTTTTAAGAGAAAGATTGCTACCACTCAAGCTACTATTAATACCATATTTAAGAAGAATCTGAGAGAATAAGCATGCCTAGAAATTGCTTCTTTTTTCTATAATAATGCGATACCTTTTAATGTGGCAAAGAGTGAAGAATTTGGTAAGATGTTTGAAAATGTTGCTCGGCATGGCTTAGGATTTAAGCCACCTTCTTATAATGAATTAAGAGTCAAATACTTGAAGCAAAAAGTAGATTTGACAATGAAATCACTAGAAGAACATAAAGCTGTTTGGAAGAAGGTAGGATGCACTATCATGATTGATGGATGGACAGATAAGAGAAGACGGACTATATTGAATTTCCTAGCAAATAGCCCTAACGGAACTGTTTTTTTGAAGTTTGTTGATGCCTCTCATATTTCTAAAACTGCTGATAGGATATTTCAAATGATAGATGATGTTGTAGAGGAGATTGGTGAAGAGAATGTTGTCCAAGTTGTCACTGACAATGCAGCTAACTACAAAGCTGCTGGAGAGATGTTGATGCAAAAAAGAAAAAAGCTTTATTGGACACCTTGTGCTGCTCATTGCATTAATTTGATGTTGGAGGACTTTGAAAAGAAGTTGGAGCTACACAAGGAGACAATTTATAAGGTAAGGAAAATTACAACTTATATTTATTCAAGAACACTTCTCATTTCCTTGTTGCAACATCACACCAAAGGAGCAGATTTGGTGAGACCGGGCATGACTCGCTTTGCTACATCCTACCTCACATTGGGTTGCCTCCATGAGAAGAAAGGTGCATTGTTAAGAATGTTTACTTCTAATGAATGGAAGTCAAGTAAGTTTGCAAAGACAAAGGATGAGAAGTTAGTTGAAAATGTTGTTTCGGATAAGCTATTTTGGAGAGATATTGGTCTTTGCTTAAGGGGTGCTTATCCTCTTCTGCATGTGCTTCGTTTAGTGGATTCAGATGAGAAGCCTGCCATGGGATATATCTATGAGGAAATGGATCGAGCTAAAGATAAAATCCAACAAGCTTTTCAAGGTGTTCAAAGGAGGTAAACTACAAATCTACAATAATCTTGCATTCTTTAGACTTTAGAGTGAATTTAGGATATTATTATTATTGTTAGCTAATTCAATTTTTATATCCTCTAGTTATATGCCATTGTGGGAAATTATTGATGCAAGGTGGGATAGCCAACTTTATAGGCCTTTGCATGTTGCTGACTACTACTTGAATCCTCAATTGCATTATAGTGATGGATTTAAAATAGATTATGAAGTTAAAAAAGGGTTGTATGATTGCATGGAAAAAATTATGGGAAGCTCCGCGGAAATAACCAAGATCGATGCTCAACTTGAAGGCTTCAAGAGTCGAGCAAAGTTTTTTGGGAGGGAAATAGCCAAGACTGCTCTTAAGACCAAAACTCCAGCACAATGATGGGATTCTTATGGAGATGAGCACCTTGAGCTCCAAAGATTTGCTATTCGTGTGTTGAGCTTGACATGCAGTTCTTCAGGATGTGAGCGTAATTGGAGTGCATTTGAGATGGTAAATTATTAATATGATTCATATTTCATTCTTAGAATTAGTTTCCTAATTGCTATATATTAAATTTTTTGTATTTTGTAGGCCCACACCAAGAGGAGAAATCGTTTCAAACAGAAAACCATGAATGTTGTTGTGTTTGTAATGGCTAATTCTAGACTAGCCAAGAAGAAGCAATCTAGAAAACCTGTTGAGTATGACATTGATGATTTGGATTCGGATGAAGAATGGATTGTGGAAGGCGAAGGATTGGATGGTATGGAAGATTTGGACATCCCGGATGATCTTGGCTTAGCCCCTCAAGGAGATGATGGTAGAATTGGTGGCCCTTCAAATGATTTGGAAATTCCTGATATGGATGATGATATTGATGACTTTGATGATCTTCTTCGAAGAGGGGGCAACAAAGATGGAGAAGATCACATAGAAGATATTGATAAATTTGATGATCATAATCTCATGGATTTGTTAGTTTAGATGTCATTTAATTCTAGTACTTGGATTGAAGTTGTGTTTTTTAATGTGTTAGGTTTAAATTATGTCAAAAACTTATGGTTTGTTTGTAACTTGAATACTGATGCCTTTTTAATTGAAGATTTGAAATAGTAGTATATTATTATATCAATTATGATCATTTTTGCATATTTGTGTTGTTATATACACATATATATATTTGTATGAAAGGAATTGTCTAGTCTAGTAGGAACTTCCGTTCCGTGCTTCGTTCTCACACTTTTTGTTCTTGTATCCTTTGACCGTTCCTACGTAGGAGCTCGCTCTTGACAACCTTGACAATACCTACGATTTGGGTTTGAAATTGCTGGATTGTATGGTTCTTTGAGAATGAATCAAATGTGATCTCATGGAAGCTTAACTACAGGTAACTTGTTTTAATTGCTGAATTACAACCAATTTTTGAAGTGCTGCAAAAGAATGATTTGAAAGGAAAAGAAAACTGCAATATGGTTTATCAATCTGAAATGCTTTGTGCTAAACTTCTTTTACAACCATATAATCAGTGAAAAAGTAAAGGTATTGATTTGAGGAAGTAGCAGGGATTGAAATGTTGAGTTTAAATACTTGACCATTGCAATTTGGGATTGATTTGATTGAAATTTTCAGCACTAGCTACCTCTGAGGTTGATGTAAATGTGGTTACCTGCTGAGCTAATTGAAAAGCTAGTCGATTTAAGAGATGTGAAGTGTTGAGGTTAAGCTAGAACAAGCCAACAAAGTGAACTACATTTCACGAAAGACATGGAAGATAAGTATTGAGTTGGCTTCAATAGTGGATGTACATTTATATTTATTAGCTAACTCATTTGGTTTATTCTTCCAACTCTCTAACTCTTGCATTGAAATCTTTCCTTTCCTAATATTTTGTTTGTTTAGTTCAATTTCCTTTTAAATTAATTTCAATTCTTAATAACTCCTTTTTGATTCATGTATACTATAAATTTACAATGGTAGAGAAGCAGAAAATAAGCAAGCTTATGGTAGTGAAATATTATGAGTAGTCCTTGGGTGGAACTCCACCTTTGCATATATTTTTGAGAGCTAGACATGAGATGTTACCTTATGAGGCACGTTTCATGCTTAGTCTACCCAATTAATTTGATATCACCATGCTTTGTAATGTTTGTATTCGTGAATGTTTTGATCCTTATAAATGTGATGATCTTAGGTAATTTACTTTTACTATCTTTGCGATAATTCGATGATCTTATGGAAGTTATTATGGAGATGATTTTTAGTTTGTTCATATTTTGTTTACTTGCCCGAGGCATGCAAGAATAAGTGTGGGGGAATTGATAACTACCATTTTGTTACATAATTTTAGTCCTTAATTTTCATATTTTAATCCTCTCATATGGTTAATTGTTGATTCTTATCATATTTATTGAGTTAGATTCATATTATGGGCCATGTTATAATTCTTTTTATTTTTATGGATTTCTACTTATAATTGTATACTTTTATCTGTAAATTACCTTTAAATCCCCAATTTAATTTTAAACTTTATCTTCAGTCCTTAAGTAAGAAAAAGTTGATTTCCACTTCCTACATGCAAAGTTTCATTTGCTTCAACTCCCTAATAAATATTACTTTACTTAATTGCCCTTATTATTTTTAGGTACAAAAAGTTCAAAATGAGGTATAGTTCCTCTTAAATTCAGTATTATATAATTAAAATCTAGTATATTTTCTATCAAATTAAGTACCACACTTTTTATACGTATAAAAAGTCCAAAAATAAGTATAATTCTTCCTAAATTCAATATATTTCAATTAGAATTTAGTATATGCTCTATCAAATTGAGCACAATTCTTTTTCCATCGGATCAATTGATTAGGAGCGCATACCTAATTGCCCTTATTATTTTTAGGTACAAAAAATCCAAAATAAGGTATAGTTCCTCCTAAATTCAGTATTATATAATTAAAATCTAGTATATTTTCTATCAAATTAAGTACCATACCTTTTATACGTATAAAAAGTTCAGGAAGAAGTATAGTTCTTCTTAATTCAGTATATTTCAATTAAAATTTAGTATATGTTCTATCAAATTGAGCACAATTTTTTTTCCACAGGACCAATTGATTAGGAGTTTATACCCAATTGCCCTTATTATTTTTAGGTACAAAAAGTCCAAAATGAGATATAGTTCCTCCTAAATTCAATATCATATAATTAAAATCTAGTATATTTTCTATAAAATTAAGTATCACACTTTTTATATGTATAAAAGTCCAAAAATAAGTATAATTCTTCCTAAATTCAGTATATTTCAATTAGAATTTAATATATGTTCTATCAAATTGTGCACAATTTTTTTTCCACCGGACTAATTGATTAGGAGCTCATACCAATTGATTAACTTGAGATGAATTGATTACGTCATACTCAATTTGATATAAAATATATTGAATTTTAATTAAATGATGCCGAATTTAGAAAAAATTATACTTGATTTCAGACTTTTTCTACCTAAAAAATTGAGAGGTAATTCGGTAAATCTGTAGTTCAAACACATGAAACATTGCATGTAGGGAGTAGAAATAAATTTTTTCTGGCACAGGGACTGAGGAGATAGTTGAGTTTGCATGTAGGGAGTTTAGGATAAGTTTCCCTACTTTTATCTTGTAGGGATTGAACTCAAGTTGGACCAAATGGAATCTAAAGACTTGAGTCAAGGAGAAGTCCAATTGAAGAAATATGAGCTGTTGGATCAAATCTAATGCAAATTAATCAAAGGGCTCACATCTGATTAATTCTAGCAGCTTATCAAGCTTTGGTCTATGTAGTTCTGGGATAATCTGAATCACCTATCTTGATCTAACTAACTTTACCTTCCATGGAGACTTATTTGATCTGGACCATCCATTTGGTTTGCATCTCATCTATGAGCTCAGATTTGAAGGAATGATAATAGCCGGATGAAATCTGAGGAAGCTATAGTAGGATTTGACTAAGCATAGTGATGGGTATCACGCGCGCAAGAATAGAGCCTCCTTCCACTAGCGCCGATCAATAGGATTGGATCGTCGGAGAAGGGAGAGGATTCACTGCTTTCTCGGTGAGCTATCTTGAGCCTCCACAACAACCAATTAGGCGGATTTCACTTCACACAGACATTGCTCCACCTCGCTACCGCCAAGCTCAGATTTTCCACAGTTTGAGGTATGAAGGAGAAATAAGTTTCCCTACCCTTTAGAAGTCTCAGATGGATCTTTCCTTCATCTGAATCAACATCAAATTCCAATCAATTCCACCTCCTTGGAGCTCTGTCGATCACCGTCACTGTTGTGTTTCTCTTTTCCTAATTCGGTACAGTTCAAGTTTGGAGTTTCTCAATTTTGATCCGCAAGCATCTTGTGGTTAAGATTTCCTTCCCTAATTGCATTGAAGTTGTTGTTTTGTGAATCCCCTGTTATTGTTACTTTGCTCTTGTACATGGAGTTGACGTTTCTATTTTATTTTGATGTTGGCTCAACTCTTGTTTGCTTAATGGTTTCATTATGTTTCATAATGACTATTGTTATTGTTGCTTTCTGTTGGACAGTTTGTTGCAATGCAGTAATTAGCTTAGGTTAGATTCCTGGTTCTTTTAATTCCATAGTTTAATCTCAATTGCAAGATAGATTTAAATGGGTGCAATAGCTTAATTTAGGTAGATTTCTTGTTGTCTTCATTTCCATGAATTGAACTGAAATTTTAGGATAGAGTTCGTATTTCTATTACAATCCTATTTTAGTTCGTGATTCCAATATACAGTTAATCAAAAAAAAATCCAATATACCAATAAGTTGATCCTAAGCCTATCATAACTGTTTATATTTTTTGTGAGAAATAATTCGAGTCATCTTTATACTATATTAGTATAGAGGGATTCAATACTTGAATTGTTTGTGAACGTATTATGACAACACGATCTATCACTCATCTCATATGACTCAGTATAGTTGGTCTCATGATAAATTAAAGACAAATAAATCATTTGAAATATTTTACTTTAATACATCGGTCATTAACGAGCAAAAGCTCTATGGAAACTAAGGAGAATGATAAAAAAAAAACAGTCTCATTACTATAATAATTTTGGGGCAATTTACCAAAGGGCGTACGTAACAATACGAAATTACCAAAGGGCGTCCCATGGTTTCTATTTTACCAAAGGGCGCAGCCCTTTAAGTGAACTTCCTATTCTACCCTTGGCGCCACAATACACCTTTTCCATTACCATTTTCGAGACATTCGAACCACTTTTGCAGTAAAATAAAAATATGTGGTTCGGATGGCAAGGTCATTCTATCTCTCACCGCGAAAACGTAAATGGTATTGTTGAAGGAGGACATTGTGCGTGCCCTAGTTGTGCTTTAGTCGTTTGCTACTCCCTCGATTCCCTCCGCCCAACCAAAACCTAGGCTCCTATACAGGAAAGTGATAGTGTGTGATCCTGAGGCTGCTTGAAGTGTTAACGTTGAAGTTGATACTGCTCGGCACTATCAAAGTAGGATTTAGGGTTTCTGCAGGTTTGATTTGCATAATAATGGCAGGTAAAAGGTCTGTGGGTGGTTCCTCATCGTCTTCTTCATTGGCATTAATCACCAAGGTATGTGATATTGTTTATACTTAATTTTGCTGAATAAACACTGCTTGTAATATTGTTTAAACTTATTTTTGCTGAATAAACACTGCTTGTGATATTGTTTATACTTATTTTTGCTGAATAAATTTGTAATGTATAAAAACTGTAGGGTTCAGATGAGTTTGGGAAAAAATTACATTGGTGCAGTGTTTTAGGCCATTTTAAACATTTTGTTGAAGCATTTGAAATTTTAAAAGATCAACACATTGCGAAGATCAAAGAGTCGCCCTTCAGTATTTTCTTGGACATTCAAGAATTGCAGCATATCCGGGGAATTTTGGTAAATATATTTGAAAGTTGGGATTCAACCTCGCAAGTTTTTAAATTCTCAGGTAATAGTTTTAATTATGAATTATAAACAGTATCTATAGTAAGATAAAACTTGGATATAGTTGACCTTAAATGATTGATATTTGATCAATTTAAATGAGTGAATTTAAGGTGAAATTCACTTCAGGTCGGTAGGCCTGAAATGAAATAATTTCAGGCCTACCGAGGGCCTGAAGTGAATTTACTTCAGGCCCTAGGTAGGCCTGAAAAATTCATTTCAGGCCCAACGTGGGCCTGAATGATTCATTTCAGGCCCAACGTGGGCCTGAAGTAAATTCATTTCAGGCCCACGTTGGGCCTGAAATGAATTCATTTCAGGCCCAACGAGAAATAAATTGAATCCTATATTGTTGATGATAACTAAAGATTTTAATTGTTTCAGGTGTACCGGTTGCGTTCACCAGACGAGATGTTGCTTTGGTACTGGGTATAGTGGACCGTGGAGTTTCGATCCCTATTAATTCAACTGAAGCATCGGGTGACCTCTATCGTACTTACTTCTCAAAAGAAAAACAACCTACTAGAACAAGAATTGAGGACTTACTTAAACATTATTCTAAAAGTGTTGAATCAGAGGATGATGTGTTATTAGTTTGTAAATTTTATATTTTGTATATATTTGTTTGTGTTTTATTTTCGTCTAGTACATATAAGGTCCCTCTAGGGCTTGTAGATATAGTAGATGATTATGACAATCTTGGTAGATTCAACTGGGTGGAAGCTATCCATAAATTTTTGTCTCCCCAATTACCTAAGATTGGGGAATTATTTTCATCAAGTCAAGGAAACCAGAGGACCACAAACCTCCCTTATGTAAAGGGATTTGCTGGGCTTTTGGCAGTGAGTAGAATTTACCTAAATTATATTTTATAATATTTTGCTGTTATTAATGTAATTGGCTGGAAAACTTTGTGTAGGCATGGTTTTTGGAGCATGTACCCATTCAAAAACCATACAATGTTGAAGGACCCCGAATAAATAAGTGGAGGAATATTCCTTCGCATATTAGTAGGGTAAGGGACCTTGTCAACCAAATCAGCTCCGAAGAGGTAATTATTGTAAACTGTGATCTATGTTAGTTTATCTATGTTAGTTTGATATAGAAGCAGTAAAATTTGTGTACTTGGTAATTGACAGGTGATTGTTGAAATAATTCCTAACCTACATGAAAACACATTGTTTGAGAACCTTGAGATTGGGGATGACATTCCACAGCCAATAGCGACATCACAAGGACATGACACAGAAGATGTAAGGCCATGTGGTGAATGCATTCTTAAAGACACCCTAATCAAGGAGCTAACAGAGGAGAATATATGTTTGAATGAAAGGGTTAAGGAATTACTTTCAATTATTGAAAAAAAGGGCATGGAGGCTCAAGAAAGCTATCCTGTAGTCAGTCCTCTTTCTGATCCAGTATCTTGTAGAACAAGGAGAGGACGTGACCGAACTCGGTATGATTACAGGGATACTCCAATTGAGAGTCCAGTATGGCACCAACTATTACATAAGGGGAAGCGGAGAAAGGAACAAATATCAAATGTCATGGACAAGGGAAAAAGGAAACTTAGTGAGGAGGATATGGATGAAGCAAGAGAAACCATTACTGTAATGGAAGTCATGTCTGAAGAAGATATAGAGGAGGAGAAAAGAAGGACCTTCGAACTATACAAAATGAGGCTTCAAGGCATTGATGTATGTGACTTATTTTCATATTAATTACGTCAAATTTATTGAATTTGGTCATTAATTAGTTTGGTGTAAATTGTATCGATGTAGTTTGTGAAGAAGCATTTTATGAAGTCGAAGAAGAAAAATCAAGATAAAGAAGTGGCCTACGTGATAAATAAATTGGAGAACCTAAAGTAAGTTATGAAACATAGTTTAGTTAATATATTTGGGGCTTTAATATATAATCTTATCAATTAACTTGACAGGTTGGATAATGAATTTATCTGGGAGGATGCACCCTTTGCTTTGAAATTGCATTCATTCTTACAAATCCTCAATGGAGAGGTTTTTACAAAAGGCGAGGTCATTGATGCCTTTTGTAAAATGTTATTTAGGGGAGCATCCACATCTGGTAGGCCATACCACAAGTCAATATATTGTTCAACCTTCTTCACAGTAAGTGATGTAAATTAGTAAGAATTAATAGATTGTAGAAGACCTAGTATTATGATGTGGTTATTAATAATTTTGATTTTGCAACTATTTAGGCTTCAATAAGATCGTCAAGAAAGTTTTCCATGCAACAAGTGATGAAGACGGATATGATAGAACAAGGGTTTAGATATATTTTAATACCTTTGTGCAGTGATAATACACACTTTCACTTGTTGGCGGTGGATACAGAAGCAATGACTTTCATTCATTTAAATTCTCTTGCTAGTGGCCGTAAATATAAGCATGATTTTGACTCAGCGGTGAGCTACCTACCTTTATTCATATATATGTTCATCATTTGATAAAAAATGTCATTGAAATTCATGATATATTTGACAGGTAAAAGAACTTAAACAATATACTCGCGAGGAACTTACGGCTATTCATCCATATCTACAAAGTCATCATCCCTTGGACAAATGGCCTTCCGTTAGACAAAAATGTCCCCAACAAGAACATAGGTCAGTAAGTGAGGAAGAGTTTGAAAATTTTAAAATGATCAAAGTATTTTATTACCCAACTTATTGAAATCTGAAATACTATTTGTTATTTTCAGCGTGGACTGTGCCTTCTTTGTTATGCAATACGTCCGATGTCTCCTATACGATGAGAAGATGGATTTCAAACAAGGAGATATGACGAAAATGAGATTTGATCTGACAGTAAATATTATGGGAGACATGTATTGTAAAACATGAGAGTGTCAATCTCTTGAAGTAATGTTGTAAAAAAACATCCTTTGCTGGTGATTCGGCTCCATTTGTATAGAAATTGTGTAATTTGTATGAATATAATTTATTGTCCAGAAAAACAAAACAATTGTGTGATGTTGATTCACATCGAGTTGCTGCAATGTAGTGTACCAACTGATACGGTAAGAAAACAACTCATAATGATTTGGACAAAGTTTGCACACCAGAAATAACATCTCTTTGGTTAACTCTAACTACTGACATATATCCAAGTACTGATCTAGGTCCATAAGTGGGTTTCTGATACATAATTTGAAAACATGACTTTATCGTCTCGAAGGAATTGAAAATTGGTATGCATTCTGTATTGAATTAGTAAGATGGATTATCTCTACCATAAATTTAAAATACTTGTTTCAAATTGTAAATTTTGATAATTAAATAAAATTAAAGGATTTGGTGACAACTTATAGATAAATATAGAATATTAATCTATAAATCATGATTTTATTTAATGGCCAAGGTGAGCATCAAATTTACTTTTCAGGAATACGGTGGGCCTGAAATAAAATTAATTCAGGCCCACGGTGGGCCTGAAATAAATCATTTCAGGCCCACCTTGGCCTGAAATAAAAACACTTCAGGCCCAAGGAGGGCCTGAAATAAAACCTTTCAGGCCCAGGGTGGGCCTGAATAGATCCATTTCAGGCCCAGGGTGGGCCTGAAATAAATCAATTCAGGCCCACGGCGGGCCTGAAATAAAAACACTTCAGGCCCAAGGAGGGCCTGAAATAAAACCTTTCAGGCCGAAGTTGGGCCTGAAAAGATCCATTTCAGGCCCAGGGTGGGCCTGAAATCAAGTCATTTCAGGGTCTCTGTTAAACATTAAATACTTCTGATTTAAGTTGGTGGATAATAAATTTGTAGTTGTATAGGTGTAAGACGTTTTTAGAAGATAACTGATAAATATTGGTACTTAGTGTGCACATAAAAATCCACTGATCTAGCCTTGGTGATACAGCAAGATCAGAGGATTGGGCACCCAAAATCTCATCTCCTATCTCAACCCTAACTACTGATCTAGGTTTTTCAGAATTCCAGATATGGGAGGTCCATCAGTGAGTTTTGCTCAAAACTCACTGATACACCTAAATCACTTATCTAGCCTTGGTGATACTGCAAGATCAGAGGGTTGGGCACCCAAAATCTCATCTCCTATCTCAACCCTAACTACTGATCTAGGTTTTTCAGAATTCCAGATATGGGAGGTCCATCAGTGAGTTTTGCTCAAAACTCACTGATAACCTAAATCACTGATCTAGCCTTGGTGATACAGCAAGATCAGAGGGTTGGGCACCCAAAATCTCATCTCCTATCTCAACCCTAACTACTGATCTAGGTTTTTCAGAATTCCAGATATGGGAGGTCCATCAGTGAGTTTTGCTCAAAACTCACTGATACACCTAAATCACTGATCTAGCCTTGGTGATACAGCAAGATCAGAGGGTTGGGCACCCAAAATCTCATCTCCTATCTCAACCCTAACTACTGATCTAGGTTTTTCAGGATTCCAGATATGGGAGGTCCATCAGTGAGTTTTGCTCAAAACTCACTGATACACCTAAATCACTGATCTAGCCTTGGTGATACAGCAAGATCAGAGGGTTGGGCACCCAAAATCTCATCTCCTATCTCAACCCTAACTACTGATCTAGGTTTTTCAGGATTCCAGATATGGGAGGTCCATCAGTGAGTTTTGCTCAAAACTCACTGATACACCTAAATCACTGATCTAGCCTTGGTGATACAGCAAGATCAGAGGGTTGGGCACCCAAAATCTCATCTCCTATCTCAACCCTAACTACTGATCTAGGTTTTTCAGGATTCCAGATATGGGAGGTCCATCAGTGAGTTTTGCTCAAAACTCACTGATACACCTAAATCACTGATCTAGCCTTGGTGATACAGCAAGATCAGAGGGTTGGGCACCCAAAATCTCATCTCCTATCTCAACCCTAACTACTGATCTAGGTTTTTCAGGATTCCAGATATGGGAGGTCCATCAGTGAGTTTTGCTCAAAACTCACTGATACACCTAAATCACTGATCTAGCCTTGGTGATACAGCAAGATCAGAGGGTTGGGCACCCAAAATCTCATCTCCTATCTCAACCCTAACTACTGATCTAGGTTTTTCAGGATTCCAGATATGGGAGGTCCATCAGTGAGTTTTGCTCAAAACTCACTGATACACCTAAATCACTGATCTAGCCTTGGTGATACAGCAAGATCAGAGGGTTGGGCACCCAAAATGTCATCTCCTATCTCAACCCTAACTACTGATCTAGGTTTTTCAGGATTCCAGATATGGGAGGTCCATCAGTGAGTTTTGCTCA
>JAGFNQ010007123.1:104114-137657 GCA_024364735.1 Boesenbergia rotunda | reverse complement strand
TCTCGCATCCTGCAGCCAATGAGCTCTCTGCCTGCGCAGCCTTTCTCTCAACTTGAGACGTGTTCCTCCTAAGTCAATCAACCTCATGGCCCCTAAGTCAGTTTTTGTGTTTTGATTACTTCATCCGTCATGATTTATGGAAGCTAACTATGTTATTTCATCTTGTGGTTCATTTTGGTGTGTACCGTGACCTTTCCATGATCTTTAATCTTACTGATTAAACCTAATCTCATTTGATCAACTCATTGTGTTGTGATTCATATAATCAATTCATGGTGATTCTTGTCGTGCCCTTAATTTTCTATCTCTTCTTTGTGTCCTTGATTGAATGATCAAACTTGTGTGTTCACTTCACTGATCAATCTCATATCTGTTGTCATGATCAATTGTTCCAATCCTTAGGAAATCCTCTAAAGGTAAAGAGCCGGCTGCTGAGACCTCGAAGGGCAAAGGCCCTTCGTCATCTGCACCCTCTCCTAGACCCCAACCTCCTCATGATGACAGATTTCAAAATGCTCATTTCGAATTTTTCTTTAACAGTCGAACTTTCAAACTCCTACCTTGTAGAACTGTGGACCGAGCGTTTGTTTACGAACACTGTCCTTCAGTACGCCAAATCATTGAGTTCTACGAGCTAGGATCCATTCTCTTCCTTGAGCGGCCAATAAATTTTTATTTAGTCTCCGAATTTTATAACAACATGGTCAGTGGCGAAGGTTCGGGGTACAGGACCTGAGTCGCCCGAACCAACCTCAATTTCACTTTATCCTCTTTCACTGCCTTCCTTGATTGTCGACGATCCAATAATGACTTTCCGCTCTACCCTTATCTTCCGGATCCTCTACCGGTTCCCTTCGATGGAGTTACTTCTGACTCTATCCACGAGTATTTTTTCGGCCATTCGAGGCCAAGGGGTTCCGGTGAGCTTGCCGGTGAATTTTTCACATTTGCCGCTCTCAGTCTTTCCCCCGCTGATTATGTCCTGTTTAAAATTATCACTAACTTCCTGATACCTATTACTTCGAAACCCTTAGCAGAAATTCGCTCATTCCACTGCTTGATGCTCTACGAGATGGATCGGCAGTTAGACTTTGACATCATAGCGACCATCTACTTCTCCATCATCACCTACAGTCAGATCTATCGTCAGACGGTTTACATGCCGTTTGGACATATCATTACTGTCTGGCTTCATTCGGTCGGTATCGACGTGTCACAGGGCAGGCTCGTGCCGATGGTTCGGCAGGACTGCCGACTTGGCCGACGCGCATTAGCCCAGTCTGGCATTATCGTCAGACCGCAAGGGCTAAGGTGGAAGGATAGGAGAGGTCTGGGGGAATTACCTAGGGCAGCCCATGGTCAGATACCCGCAGCTCTGGACTTTCATCAGGAGCCACCCGCTGCTGTAAAGGGCCACTATGAGCCAGATCTCGATCTCCGCTGGTAGGTGGCTGAGTTGGAGCAGACGATGCAGGACGAGTTTCATATCTCTGAGCTTTGGCGACAGGAGGTTCGCTCTGAGTTTCGTTCTTTTGATCACAGACTACTCGCGATAGAGTCCGACATCTCTGGGGTCTGCTCCCGGCAAGAGGCATGGTACGAGGAGTGGCGCGCATGGACCGCTGGTCATCCGTACCAGCCTTCATCTTCTGGAGCTACGCCCTCCAACAGCACTGCACCAGGGAGCTTCATATCTATTGATGATACATCTGACGATGATCCTGCTGAGGATTGATTTGAGTGTACTTTGGTCTTGCTTACATGATTTGTGTTGCGTTTGACTATTATGACTTGATGATGTATTTGACGGTTATCACTTGGTGATGTACTTGACTATGTTTTGATGTTGTGTTATGCATCTGACTTTATGACTATTTCCATGTATGACTTGCTACTCCAAGTGTATTACTAGTTCTTGTTTTATTTCTATTCCGTGTTCATATGATGCATATGCCTGGTTTGTCTTGCCGTACATTTATCATATGCCTTCATATGTCTATCAATTATCTCATATCTTTGTTGTTTTGGGAGAACCACTGGGTTGAGGGGGAGGTTTTGTTTTTAAACTTAACTACTAGTCTACACCCTTTTCGGTATTTGACAAAGGGGGAGAGTTGGTGAGTTAAGTTTGGGATAATTACAAGCTTAACTGTTGTAGGGGGAGGATCCTGATTTTTCTACGATAGTGAAATTTGAGAATATTGATTTCAAATCCCTAAACTTAAAATCGGGTTGTCAAACAACAAAAGGGGGGAGAGTGTTGATGCAGTCTGACCCTGATTGTTGTTTTGGTGTTAACACCGATTTTAATTTAGGTTAATGAGATGATTGAGATTAAGTCCTGGTCGGGGACTAGGCATACATAGTGGGACTAGGTGGATGAAACTCTGGCTTGGAGGGCCAGGTCCTAGCTTGAGAAGCTAGGTTGGATGAAACCCTGGCTTGGAGGGCCAGGTCCTAGCTTGAGAAGCTAGGATGGATGAAACCCTGGCTTGGAGGGCTAGGTGTTAGTGATATGAGAGAAGTGTCCTAAGGCAATCGCCTTATGATTGTAATCATTTATTCTAATAAATGAATATTCACTATTTGAGTATACATGTTTGTGTATTTGATTGAGATCTTAAACTCATTTACTAAATGTCCGCAATACAATTCACAGCATGAGAGAATTTGTGATGAATTCACAACTAGTGATTATCTCTACATGTGTAATTGTGAAGTATTGAAATTGTCCCTAGTCAATGAATTGATAAATACGGACACTATCAATTCTGTTGAGACTAGCATGGGTTATTCTCTAATCAGCTGATTCTCACTGGCTGGTGACATTGAGATGTTCGGAGATAAACATGAATGCTAGTTAAGGGAACTAGTTCATTGGAGTGACTGGCTGTAAAACTTCATATGGTAGTTTACATATAGATATATCAGTGAAGTTCTTACTGCAGCTTAAGTGCCATGTTCCTTTGACTTGCGGTGTTCAAGTCATCTTGGTCATGGAGACTTATACTTTGACATCTTAAACAAGCATCTCCAAGGAGGTGTGGACCCGGGATGATTGGGTATAAGCCGAAGTGCCCGAAGATGTTTGAACAGCCTACAAAGGATTCACCACTCCTTGCGAGGAGATGTATACCCAAGGCCTATCGTCGGATTGTTACTCGAAGCCTCTGGCCAGAGCATGACATGTTCAGAGTATCAATCTCTTAAATACATGAGAGTAATTAGAATCCGTAGGACGAGAAAACGTTACTTGGGCTAGGTGTGACGTAGTCAGCCTAGTGGGGACTGACACACATAGACCATGTCCTGAACCAAGTAGGTATAAGATGGTGAAGGGAATGGGGCACGATTCATTATAGCTGCTGAAGGGTTTCAAAATTATTTCTGAGGTCAACCGTTGATCTTTCGATTAATTGAGGATCATGATGTACTACTATGTGTCACTCATGATCGTTCTATAATTAATTGATTAATTATAGACGACCAACATAAATCGAAAGTCTATTTAGTCACACGCACTATGAGTAATCCGAGGGATTTAAAACGAGTTAAAAATTAGATTTTCCAATCAAGAGAGATTAAGTATGGTTGAGCCAAACGATAAGTCGAATCTGAATTTTTCAGAGACGCATCGGAAGCGTAAAATGACTAAGTCTTTTGAAGACTTAATAGATGAATTAAATAAGTTTAATTCATTGGGGCTTGACTTGGATGGGCCGGCCAAAGAGGGCCTCCATCCTCTTTGCTTGGCCGACCACAACAAAGGGAGAGAACCACGTTTTTGGTTCAATTTATAAAATAAACCAAGTGTGGTTTGTTTTATAAAATTATGGATGATATAAATTTTTATATATAATAAGCTAAGGTTTGATTTATTTTTCATGAAAATTAAAATGAACCATGGATTGGTTTATTTTATAAAATCAACATAGATTGATTTACCATGATAAGGAAATTTATTCCATAGGAGAGAAGAGACTTGATTGATTTTTTATCATGAATTAAAATATGATTTTAACCATGATATAAAATCAAACTTGGCATGATAGAATAAGTTATTCCATATTTGAGGGGCTTGATGGTTGAGAGACCACTATATAAAGGACCCAAGGCAAGGATTGGGTAATAATCATAGAGACGAAGGCATAGGCTCTCTCCCTCTCTTTCTCTCCTTCTCTTCTCCCCTTCTTGCCGTGCGCCAACCAGCCCCAAGAAGGAGCACCAGCCGACCATCCTTTTGTGGTTAGTCTTCCGACTTCTCTCTTGGTTTTTCTTGTCGCGTTCTCGGAGAATCTAGTAGTTCTCGAGAACACGAAACTCGTGGCTTTGCGAAGTCATCCCGAAGATACTTGGCGTGGACGCGAATAGAGGCGGAGCTTCCAAGGGACGCTTACGGTTAGATCTCGTCCCTTCTTTCGAGTTACGCGAGGTAATATGTAAATTAGTTTACGTTTCTGCAAAATTTCAAATATATGATCATGCCTACACAAGATAAAATTGCATGCTTAGATGTGTGATTAAATGATTTAGAGAAATTATTTATGCTAAACCTTCCGCTGCACGTAATTAATTTTGAAATTACGAACCCGCATCCATGTCAACATGCACCCTGTCCCAACACTAGGTTGGATGAAACCCTAGCTTGGAGGGCTAGGTTGGATGAAACCCTGGCTTGGAGGGTCAGGTCCTAACTTGGGAAGTTAGGTTTGATGAAATCCTGGTGAGTGAAGCCAGGTCCTAGCTTGGGAAGCTAGGTTGAAGTCCCGGTGAGTGAAACTGGGCATGGAGTCTTGGTCCGGGGGACTGAGCACGAGTCAGAGAAGGCTGGGAGCCCGTTCTCTTGACTTAGAGTGGATTTGACCTTGCCTGGATCGGTCTGGTGACCGATCAGGGAAGTTGGCACGGAGTTCACTCGTGGATCGATCTGGTGACCGATCCAGATATGTCTGATCGGTCTGGTAACCGATCAGGGAGCATACAGTGACTTGGTTAGGCTACTGATCGTCTCCTGATCGGTCTGGTGACCGATCAGGGAGGGCTCCTGATCGGTCTGGTGAACGATCATGGAGAGGTCAGTAGGTTTCGTGGGATTTCATGATCGGTCAGGCTGAACGATCAAATGTCGCGAGCTTCTCACTATAACCGATCAGGATGCATCCTGATCGGTCAGAGCATGCCCTGATCGGTCCCCAGACCGATCAGGACACAACCTGATCGGTCTGGTGACCGATCAGTGAGGTTTGGCTGTGAAAGCTGGGAATCCCAGCAATGCTATGGATCGATCCAGTGACCGATCCACGATCTGTGATCGGTCAGGGTGACCGATCACCAGAAGGTCGCAATTTCTGGTTTCTCACTGAGGACCGATCAGGCTGGAGCCTGATCGGTTTGAGTCCATCCTGATCGGTCTAGTGACCGATCTGGAGTCACTCTGATTGGTCCGGTGACCGATCAGTAGCTGGCAGCTTTAATTCAAAAACACTGTCAGAATTCTGATTGCGTTCTGTTTCTCTTCTAATCACTACTGATATATTCTGATACTTGATCCTCTGCTGATTTACTGGTCTAATGAGCTGCTAAGTGTGTAGATAACTCAGGTTTACTCAAGGGGAGTCAAACGGAGGTTTTTGCTACAGCAGGTTTGGTTGTTTCCCGTCTGTAGGAAGTAATGTCTTCTGGCGCGAGCTGCAACGACTGAGAAGCTGATGACCTGGGGCCTGGGGCTCGACTGGAGAGGATTCAGTGAGTCCAGAGGAGGTCAGGGGTAGCTGGGTCATTGCAAGTGAGCAGCTGGTGAGCTGCAGAGCAGCTGGTGACCTGGCGATGGTAAGCAGGTTAAGCTGCGAAGTGGAGAAGGAGCAGATATAGAACTCTGAGTGAACAAGCTGCTTCTCCAGCTCTTGAGCATTCATTCGGATGCGCACACACGACCACGGCTTGTCTCCATGTCATCCTTCACGTATGCCTTTGAAATCTACATCCTCAGCTCACCCTTTAAAGTCCTCTTCCTTCGACTCTCATCCCTTGGATGTGCACACTCCGTTATTCCTCATGCGTGGTTCACCAAGTCCTGCAAGACTCAAACACACACATCAAATGAACATGAAAATCTAACTTAATCAAATTGACATACACATCAAAACTCATAATCTACCCGATCAAACTTGGGTCGATTGCACCAATAATTTTATCTTATGATTTTAAAATGAGCAATGAGGATCATTACGTTTACCTCAAAGAGGATAAAGGAAAGATTGTCATCTTATCGTTATATATTGATTTTATATTAATAACTAAAAATGAAATACAGTTTATGATAAAAATCAAATCATGGCTTTTATCACAATTTGACATAATAGATATGGGAGAAGTTGAGTATATCTTAGGAGTGAAGATCATTAGAGATCGATCAAAAAAGTTTTTGGGTTTGTCTAAAGAGACTTATATTACTAAGATGTTACAACACTTTAATATATCAAATTGTAATATTGAACAAACTCCTTAGCGAGAGGTATTATTCTGAGCAAAGACATGTATACCAAGACTCCTGATGAGATAGAAAACATGAAGAAAAAACAATTTGCTAGTGTTATTGGTAGTTTAATGTACACTATATTGTGTGCAAGTCTTAATATTAGCTACGTTGTTGGCTTGGTTAGCCATTTCCAGTCAAACCCAGGATCGAGACATTGGAAAACAGTGAAGAGAATATTCAGATATCTCAAAGGGATAGCAGATTATTGTCTATGCTTCCAAGGATCAAAGTTGAGCCTGAAAAGCTACACAAATGCAGATTGGGCAGGAGACCTTGATGATAGAAAATCCACATCGGGTTATACTTTCTTACTGAATGATGGTGTCATCTCATGGAACAGTAAGAAACATGTTTTTTGTAGCATGATCGACAATGGACGACGAATATGTGGCTTATGCAGTGGATGTACAAGAAGTTGTCTGACTAAGAAGGTTCCTGAAGCATTTGAAGATTACTGAGAATAGTGGGAGTCCTGTTACAGTGTATTGTGATAATAAAGCTACAATAGCTTTTTCCAAGGATCTCAAATATCACAGTAAAAGCAAGCATATAGAAATTAAGTATAATTATGTAAGCGATATTGTTGACAAAAGAAATGTAGTCCTTGAGTATATTCCTACACGTGTTATGCTTATAGATCCTTTTAATATGTCATTGACTAAAGAGTCATTTCTTGTATATGTGAAGTCTTTGGGACTTCATAAAATGTAACACACTGTAAAAACAATCAAATATATTAAAGTTTCATGATTTATTCAGTGTATATATTGGTGTTAAATTTTGAATAAAGTCTTGATAAACTTGTTGGCAGGTTGAGATTGGTTCACTCACGGATAATTATCTCTATTTGTTGAGTATAAATAAAGGTAAGACCATTACTTATGGGATAACTTATATAGTTGTGAATAGAGACATACTCATAAGTTAGGTTCGTCTTGATTTTTGTATCAAGATGAGATCATTTATATAATGATCGGAGTAAATGAACTTACTATTTACTGAATCTACTAAAAGCTAAATTGGAATTCATAAGTTAAGTTCGGGATTAGACATTAGGTTTGTCTAAATCAAAATCTGTACGATGTTAATTTTGAGAAAAACATACACTCTTTATTTGTCAAAGAGAAAAACATCATAGCATGTGATTCATACCACATGTGTTATAGTGATAATAAGGGTAGTAGGAGAATGAATTCCTATTTCTCCACTATTTGAGACCCTTAAGATTGTAAGTTAATATCAATTTTATCCTAAATGATTATTTAGCTGTTTGCTTGAAATTATAATCAGTGTATGCTACTTTAGTACATATCCTATTAGCTATGAATGATTCGGTCAATGGAGCTTAACTAGGAAAATAAGTTATTAGAATAAATAGATTCAAGTTAAAAAAGAAGATTAAGAGAGATTTACATCTTTGATATTTATTAACTGGTTGACCAATTACATTTTTTTATTGAGTATTTAAAATGTGATTGTGAATAATTATATTGAATGGAAATACTGTACATGCTCTTGACTTAATTTTCATCATGAGAGATTAGAGATGTTCATATTGTGTAAATGATTTAATTTAGGATAAAAGTAAATTATTGTTGTCTCTGATTCATATGATAGAGTGACTAAATAAAGTATAACAACTTTCTTAGTATTGATCGCTCAGAAAGTAGCTAAGTGTAACAACTTTTTTAGCGTTGATTGCTTAGTATGCTTGTTGTCACATGAATTATTTTCCCTAAAGTATGACTTGGATATTCTATTAGTCTATATGACTATCTAACTTGATCCCTTTATGGTCTTTGTGACCTGATTTTTATTTGGTCTATGTGATTTGATTTGTACAAGTGGGAGATGTTAGAAATAGGGAACGTGTGCAGTTGATGCACACGTTGCCAAGGGAGTGGGCTTGTGCAGTTGATGCACACGTTGCCAAGGGAGTGGGCTTGTGCAGTTGATGCACACGTTACCCCTCCCTCCCCACTCTTCTTTACACTTTCCTCTCATATATAAGTCATTGAAAGAGGAGAAGCAGACACAGAAAAAAATTGATTCGTTCAAGTATAAGTAAGAAGAATATGAGAGATATAAGCTTTGTGCCATCTCTTTAAGGAAGAACCTCCATCCGAGATTGAGTGAGATTTGGTTCATGAAAAAGTGGAAGAGTTTTCCGATTACGTGATCATACTTCCGATAACAAGCATGAAGATCACGAGTTGCTATTGTTGATTGCTCACGAAGGACGGGATCTTCATCAAATCACTGTAAATTTATATGGAAAATTTATATTTCATGTGTAGATGAATCTATATTGGGAATTAATCTCAAATTCTATAATAATAACTCCTCATATATTAATCAGTTACTCGTCCGAAGGAACCACTTCATACATAATTCCCGACTGCAGGTCGTTATGATCTATATGATGGAAAAATATAAAACGCAATATGAAATACGATTATCCATGGATTTATTGATGGAGAGATCGTGTCTGTTACCGGATGGATAAATATTCAAGCGGAGCATGACTCGTCTCCGAAAAAAATAATTGACGTGATTTTTTTAATCTCGGACGATCGATTCGGTCTCATGAAAATTTTTTATCGGTCACTAGGATAAATCGGAAAACGCTCACAATGAACGGTCTAGAAGTCCAACGTCCCAAGTTAATTACCGGTGTCAAATAATATTTATTATAAATATTGATAACAATTTTTTTATCGAATCAAACTGCGTCACACTTCCAAATTAATCGGCTGGAAAGTTACACTGTCGCGTTCATGACTTTCCTGTTGCTGAAGCTGAAGTCTCCACGCGGAGGAGGGCGAGGGGAAAAAATGAGACGGACTGAATTCATTTTGAATGGGACCAAAAAAAAATAATAATAAAAAATAATAATAATAATAAATATTTGAGTAGTTTTCGGCCTAAAAATAGCCTTTTGGTGGTAAATCATTTTCAAAAATAGTCCTTGCATTTCTAGGATTGTCTATATACCGGTAAAGAAAATTATACCTTCTAAAATTTGAGAAAAAGGAATGCATTTTTAGATATTTAAAGAACTAAATGTGAAATTGTATATTAGGGAGGGAGAATAGTGCGGTAGAAAATTTGAATTGTTTGTTAGATGTCTTTTAGCCTATTTTAATATATTAGAATTAGAATAATTAAAATAATTAGTGCTTTAAGAAAAAAAATAATAATGAAATAAAAATTTAAGAATTTATACGGTTCGAAATCTTTTATTCTCATAATACTACTTTTTTATAATATTATTATAAAAATATAATAAAATATCCCCTGCAATAATAAAGATCGTAAAATATGAAATTTGAAGGGAAACATCTTAACCTTTCAAAAAAAAATTGAAAAGAGATGCAACAAAAACAATAAGGAAAACTAGGAAAGCTTCGAATATAGTCATAGACAATTGAGAATCATAATATGTCGTCATAGTAGATGATGTAGATATATAATAATTTAAATTTAAATATATCATTTGATTAACTCTACTTCAATTATTAAAATTTCATCCAATCAACTCCCTTCATAATATAACTTTTCTATGATGAATTGAAGTCTTCAATCAACTAACTATATTAATTGACTATATTCTTGGATTAGGTGGTCCTAAGTCTTTCTTATCGAATATTTTAGAGCATTAGAGTTAATGATCATGGCTCCTCAATGACAATTTTGAATTAACTATTATTGGCAACCAAACCCCTCATTCATAAATGAATAGTAAAAGTTTCACTCAGATACGGACAACTACAGTATAATTTATAGAAATTTTTCTTTCAAATACGTTGGGATTGTAAATTACAAACATAATTCTACATCTAAACACATAGAAAAAGATCATAGACTTATAAAAAATAGTGATATCTCCATTGGCATGAAACCTTTTGGGAGAGCCCAAGAGCAAAACCATAAGGACTTAGGCCCAAAATGGACAATATCATGTCATTGTGGAGATATCTAAATTTCTTTTAGGGAGTGTTTGGGAGAGCTTCTGCTTACTGCTTTTTAGCTTTTAGCCATGCAAAAGTGCTTTTGAGTGTTTGGGAATGCCAGATTCTGCTTTAACTTCTGCAACTTTTACTCAAAAGCTAGAAGCAACAATTTGATGCTTTTTTCTGCTTCTGCTTTTTTGCTTATGGTGTAGAATTAAAAGTTGACATTTATACCCTTAATAAATTTATTATTTTACATAATTACCATCACATTTTTAAATAAAATCTTATATTTTTATATAATTTATATTTTCAAAAAAATTTATACATATTTGTATAAATTTATATAAATTTTATTATTTTATTATTTTTTATATTTTTATTAACTTTATATTATTTTTAAATATATATATTATTAAAAAAATAATTTTGATATAATATTTAAAATATAATATTAAATATATAAAATATTATAGATCATGTATCAAAATTATATTTAGATAATTGAAAAAAATTAATTTTGATAGTTTAAGGATATTATTGTCATTTAATTAAAAATTAAGCTTAAAAGTGATTATTCACCAAACACTCAAACTTTACCTTGTATCAGCTTTTGACTTCTATTTCCAAACACTGCATGCTTTAGCTTCTTACTAACTTCAAGATAATCACTACAAGAATCACTTTTTAAGAAGTAAAAGCTCTCCCAAACACTCCCTTAGTCCTACCAAAATATGACGCGTAACTATTGGATGTTGGACTTCTATGTGAGTATTTCCTTATTTATCCTAACGGTTGATGAAAAATTTTCATGGAGCCGAATTAATCATCTCAGATTCGATTATTATTTGATTCATTATTTTTTTTTATTAAAAGAACTACAAATACCGCGAGACATGGTATGATGGTAAGCGAGAGTTTAATTCTCAAGCAAGGCATATTGTATTTTTGATAATGCACGAATGTGAATTATCGTACTTTTAAAGCTATGATAGAGAGTATGAATTCATAGCATGAAATTTAACGTAAATGATATGATATTTTTCGTATACATATTCGATTGTCGCTTGGACATTGACGGCGACCTTCGATCATCGACCCGAACTAAATTATAACCTAGGGACACGATGAATACGTCGAGGATCATTGTAATTCAAGTGTCACGTCATTTATATTAAATTTTATACTGTAAATTTATGTTGTATATCATTTTTATTTTTTAAACATGCGTAGTGTAGTAGATAGACTGTGCAAATAGAGCCGCTATCTCAAAATTATAAAATCGAAAACATGATATAAAATAATAAAAATAAAATAAAATAAAATAAAAGACCGGCAAACCGTTGACTCCGAACGCGCAAAAGAAGCAACCGTATCTCGTCAACTATCGCGAAGCGAAGGATGATCTGCCCAAGTCGAGTCTCTGCCCAAGTCGAGTCTTCACGCGCAAACCAACGATCGATCCGACCCCCGACTTCACGCGGGAACCATCTGTAAGCATCCGCATCCTCTTCAAGCGTACCCACCTTGTCGGATCTCTCACGTCATCTGACCATTTTAATTACCTTCTCTAGCTGCGTTGAGTAGGAATATTCCACGCCCAAATCGCATGACGCAGCTTCTTCTGCTATTTGCTCCATGGAAATTGCCAACACTTAATCTGTCGGCAAAGATTGCGAGCACCGGAAGAACCTCAGTAATTGCACTTTGGGGTTGGACTAGCTTAAACTGTCTGCAAACGAACTCCCTAACCCTTTACCTCACCTTCCAAGCTTCTTCCAGGCAGTTTCCTTCCTTAATCCTCCTTCTCCTCCTCCTTGCGGCGGTCCCATGCCCATTCTCCATAAATACTCCGTAGTCTAGATCACAGCGACACTATACTTCTCTAAGATTCCCTCGACAGAGATGACACTGGAGATGACAGCCAAAAGGCTTCGCCAGGATTCTGATCGAGACTCCTCCGACGAGGAGCGAGCCCGTCGTCGGATCCCTTCGCTTTCCACGTTAGTAGTCCTGCGTGAACCCGCTTCTACATATTTGTTTTGATGGCCCTGTTTTTCATGTTAATAATAATGGCTGTTTAATTAACAGAGTGGTCAGAGAGGCGATGGTGTTTAAGTCTCTGAAGAACGTTTCGTTCGCGTTGGAGCCGTTGCTTCGCAAAGTGGTATGCTCCGTGTCTACGATTTCGAGAAACTTGTGCTGATTGAGGAGATGAACTATTAATGGTCGTTTTCTTCGTAATGGGATTTGATTAGGTGCAGGAAGAGGTGGAGAAAGGAGTGATCCGCAGCATGCGCCTGTTCCATAGGTACATAGAAAGAATTGTTGTTTTTCTTTCTGTAATCGGTTGTTTTTTCTGTTTTTTTTCTGACTTGGACGATTGATCTCTCAGGTCTAGCTCGATGCGCATCGAAGCGGCGCCTGAATCATCGAGCTTGAAGCTGGTGTTCAGGACGCAGCTCTCGCTGCCCATTTTCACCGGCAGCAAAATAGACGGCGCGGAGAACAAGCCGCTGGAGCTCGTCATCGTCGACGCTCGCACCGGCGAGCCCCTGGGCTCGCCGCTGCAGTCGCCGGTCCGAGTGGAGGTGGTCGTGTTGGACGGTGACTTCCCGGCGGAGGACGAACCGGAGTGGAGCGCCGCCGAATTCCAGCGGAATATCGTGAAGCAGAGAACCGGAAAGAGGCCGCTGATCACCGGGGATGTCAATATCACCATGAGAGAAGCCTCGGCCGTCATCTCCGATCTCTCCTTCACCGACAACTCGAGCTGGATCCGGAGCAGGCAGTTCAGGATCGGCGCGAGGGTCGTCGCCGGGAGCCACGACGGTCAGAGGATTAAGGAAGCCACGACGGCCGCTTTCATGGTGAAAGATCACAGAGGAGAACGTACGTGAACACAAACTTCCCCGAATCATATCGATCTACGAATCAACTAACTAACTAACTAACTAACGACGATCCCAATCCATGAAACAGTATACAGGAAGCACTACCCGCCGGCTCTCGGCGACGAAGTGTGGCGGCTGGAGAAGATCGGAAAAGATGGAGCTTTCCACAAAAAACTCGCCTCTGCAAAAATCCACACTGTTCAAGAATTCTTGAAGCTACTGACCGTCGACCCTCGCTCGCTCCGGAAGGTATGCCCGACCGATCTACCTCATTGCCGGTTGTCGACTAATTCATCGAGGTTTGCATGGATCAGATACTGGGAGTCGGGATGCCAGACAAGATGTGGGAGGCAACAATTGCTCATGCCAAGACCTGCCCTGTGGGAGAAAAGCTTTATCTGCATCAAGGATCACAGTTCAGCCTCTGGTTGAACCCTATTTGTGAAGTCGCGGGGATCGTCTATGGCGATATCACTCTCACATTGCAGCAACTAAACAAGCATCAAATGGTAAGAAGTACTGACGATTCTTCTTCTCCTAAACTCGACAGCTTTGAGGATCACTGAAGCTCGAACATCTATCTATCTATCTGCAGGCCATCGTGAATCATCTGGTCAAAGAGGCGTACCATAACTGGGACAGACTGGAAGAAAGCCACGCACTATTCGACCACAGGATTGAACAAAGTCAGTGAATCCAATTTGTTTAACTCAAAGAAAGTGGTTGAGTCGAGATACTGACGTTGTAGTTTAATCTTATTGACAGATTTGGGAACGCAACGGAATGGAGTGGAATCGATGACTTGGTATCAAGTTCATCAGGGGATTGCAGTCGATTGCCAAATTGAGGACTACGAGATCCTCGACCCTGCACTCCCCGGCTTCGACTGAACAGAGTAAAGAAGTTCAACGAGGGCTGTGCGAAGATAGATGCTCCTCGTGTTAAGATACATTAGTTCTGTATTTTGTTAAGATAAGTCGCCCTGATTGCTTGTCTGTGAACTGATACAAGACTTAGCAAGCTGACACGAGGCGAATGGATGTTTATTCTTTCATTTGTAATTTTGTTTCTGCATTCTTGTTTATCTGTCGATCGACTACAGTAACAATGATCATCTTTCTGTTCTTCTTGTTCGAATATATATAATCTTTCTGTTCTTCTTGTTCGAATATATATAAATTAAATTTAGTAGGATTTCGATTGCTTTGGCATTGTAATTACATTATTCTGGACACAGAAATCGATTAACGATGCCAAAACGTGCAGCAAACGACCTCGTCCTTGTTCTTCTTCTCTTTCCCCGACCTCTTCTTCTTGCCGTCCCCGCCCTCGATCTCAACCGACCTCACCTGCGGCTTCTTCACGTCCCCCTTGGGCACCACCAGCGTGAGCACCCCGTTCTTCATCGACGCCTTGGCCTTCTCCGCCTTCGCGTCCTCCGGCAGCCTGAACCTCCGCCGTCGTAGGTGCCCGTCGCGACTCCTCCTCCTCTCCGAGCAATGCCACGTGCACTCTTCTTCTTCTTCTTCTTCTTCTTCATCCTTCTCGTCGTGCGACCTTTTGGCGGTGATGGAGATGACGCCGCCGTCCTCCACCTCCACCTTCACGTCCTCTTTCTTGAACCCCGGGAGGTCGGCCTTCAGGACGTGAGCCGCCTCTGTTTCCTTCCAGTCGATGGGGATGCTGTCGTCGCCGGAGTCGTCGAACAGGTGAAAGATGCTTCCATATGGATCGAGCAGCATGTTTTGGAGCAGAGACATGTTGGAGCAGAGAATTATACGTTCTGTCGTTGGTACGATCTCGAAGTTTGAAGTTGGCACTGCATTTATAGGGAGGAATTGATGGTGCGGAACTCTCTCGAGATCAGTAGCAGCAGAATCCAGAGAGTTCTTGTCGTATCGGAGCATAAGTTCCGTAGACAGTCGAGAGGGTTTAAGATTCATCCATCTGTTTAATATAATATATTATAACCAATAATAATTACTATAATAGTTTCTGAACTATAGTTAGATAATTTTATAATTATTTTAAAATAATTTTAATAAAATTTAAATAATTTTAATTAATTTGATAAAAGATATTTTAATGAAATAATATTTGAGATTTAAAATTTAAAATTTAATTATAATAATGTAATAGCTATTTAATTAAATATTTTAACATTTTAAAAAGACTTTTAATTAAGTTAAAATAATTTTATCAAATTAATAAAAAAAATATTTTGGCATAATAATATTTTATGTAAAATAATTTTGATTAAAATAAAATAGTTGATTTTTTATATATTTGGCATGCGGAATATTTTAGATATAAAACATATGTATTTTATTTTTTTGTAAAATAAAATTTTAATAATTTACAAGATGTAAGTCGTTTTTTAATTATTAACTCACTTTTATTATAATTTCGATTATATTAAAATAAATACATAAATTTATATAATTTTAATCAAATTAATAAAAAAATATAAAAGTATATTAAATATAATATGTTTTAATTAAATTGAATAAATTTATTTTAATATATTATAATAGTAATTATATTATCATTATAATATTAAAAATAAAAAAAATTTTAATATAAAAAAATATATTACAATACTATTTTGAGTCGTTTTAAAGCGGAGGAATCCTTTTCATAATTTTAATAATTAAAAGAGTCATTTTAATTTTTACCCTTTATATTTTTTTATATTATAACAATTGAAGATTCTAGAAAACCTACTGCTCGAACTCTCCAGACTTTACCGGAATGTGGTCCCCATGGAAACGTGCAGGGTTTATGGCTACTTCCAGAAATCAAACAGGGCCCACGATCCATCGGCAGGAACTTGTTCTTTCTGGATAGTTCAAGCTCCATCCATTCCATCCTATAAAAAGCTCGTTCGATATCTCCGATCACCATCGAACGAAGCAGCGATCGTGTTCTACAACAAGCTCAAGCTACACATTCCGACTCTATTCCCCAATCCTATAGCCATGTCGATCGTGAGGCGCAGCAACATCTTCGACCCTTTCTCGCTCGACGTTTTCGATCCTTTCCAAGGCTTCCCCTTCGATGCCTTCCGATCCCTCGCCGAGACGCGCCCCGGCTTCGTGGACGAGACCTCCGCCTTCGCCAACACCCGCATCGACTGGAAGGAGACCCCCCAGGCGCACGTGTTGAAGGCGGATCTCCCCGGCGTTAAGAAGGAGGAGGTGAAGGTGGAGGTGGAGGAAGGGGGGATCCTCCAGATCAGCGGCGAGCGCACCAAGGAACGGGAGGAGAAGAACGACAAGTGGCACCGCGTGGAGCGCAGCAGCGGCAAATTCCTGCGCCGATTCCGTCTTCCGGAGAACGCCAAGGCGGATCAGGTCAAGGCGAGCATGGAGAACGGCGTGCTGACGGTGACGATCCCTAAGGAGGAGGTGAAGAAGCCGGAAGCGAAGGCCATCGAGATCTCCGGCTGAGCGAAGCTGAAAACTTGAGGTTATGCTTTTCTAAAACCTAAATAAATAAAGAAAGTTTGCTAGAAGATCGAGTTCGGTCTCGTGGTAGACTAGACTCCCAGCACTGTTTGTGTTCTCTGTTTCCGTTTCACGTAGTTTTGTGTCCTCTGTTTTCGTTTCTAGTGTCGTACTTGTAATTTCTTTGCCTTCCTTGCTTGCTGTGACAAAATTGAGGCATCGTCTCGTCAAATAATAAGTTGGTTTGATATATTGAATATTTGAATGTATCGATATCAGAAATTGCGATTCCATTCAACCTCGATCTTTAATATCACAACGTTTCCTCCAAAGTTGTGATCACATCTAATACAACCTTTCTTTGACAAAATCATGCATTTTTTTTCGATTGAACCAAAATTAAAAAAAAAATCGAATCAGATAAAATTTTAAAACCATGACTAACTTAAAGATATTGTGTGAAGATGCAAAAGAAGTGTTTTAAAACCATGACTAACTTAAAGATATTGTACTTAAACATCTTCGGAAGTCCCATGAAAAATTAAATTATTGGTGTCTAATGTTGAATTCTTAATTAAATATTTGTTTTATATGTGAAATAATTTTATATTATACCCGCTGTTATATTAGTTTAAATTCAATTAAGAATAATTAATTAAAATTTAAGTATGAGTTTTAATCTATTTGATGGAATATAGTCAATGTGTAGAGATTTTATAAGTAATATTTAATTTTTATTTGATGAAGGGAGTGAGAAAATTTATTAATTTAAAAGTAATTAATCGTTATGAATTTTTAATAACTAGATATGAAAAAAATAGGATTTATAAGGAATGATTTTCGCTAAACACAATTTTGACCAAATACCTAATAGTTAGAGCCTAAAATCATTTTAAATATTTATGATAGATCTAATAAATCCAATTTTGACCTAGCTGGAATTTTCGAGTAGGAATTCCCGAGTAGTCTCCCGACCATTGACCAGGATCTCCCGAGCATAATCTCCCAAATCGGAGTTGGAAAATTATTGAGGTCTGCGTAGTGTAATTTTTTTGAAACAGATTTGTCCTCCTCTGATGGTGCTTCGAGGCTCTGATGGGCATTTGTCTTTCAGGATACAATAGCGGAACCTCCTCCGATGATGTTTCGAGGCTCCAATAAACATTTGTCTTTTAGGATACAATAGCGGAACCATAGACACAACGAAACACTTTATATATATATATATATATATATATATATTAAAAAAATTAAAATATATATTTCTATTAAAATTCAAACTCTATTACTCTTATTTATTCATTTTTACGCCCTCGCTCAAAGCTCACGAGTACGCACGTACGTACATACAAACCAAAAACCCTACTAGAGCACACCGCATGCAACCGCGCGTGCATGCTTATTTAGATTTTAGACAATGACTCGAGTCTTAATTTCGTCGAAGAGTAATGATAGGAAGAATAAATTTAGGATAGTGAATGGGAAAGTGAATGACGTGGTAGTTATTGTATACACGTCCGATCGCCGATCAGACATCACCGGCGGCCTCTGATCACCGTCCCGAATCAAACTATGTCCTAAGAAGATCAATGAACTCATCGGGAATCGCCGCAATTATAATCTCGTCGCATTCATCGTGAATCCGACGAGATCTCAATTACCGGCGACCCTGCCGGGTTCACCATCTTCTTAGGACATAGTTTGATTCGAGACGGCAATCAGAAGTCATCGGTAGTGTCCGATCGGCGATCAAACATGTACACATTAGCTACACGTCATTTACTCTCTCATTCATTCTCCCAAATTCACTTTCCCAATCATTACTCTTCGTCGAATATGAAAGCTAATTCATTCAACCGGAGGTCTCGATCACTCGATGGACTTCACCTCCGGCGCCTTCTTCATCTCCGCCTTAGGGATCGTGACCGTCAGCACGCCGTCCTCCATGCTGGCCTTCACCTGGTCCATCTTGGCGTTCTCCGGCAGGCGGAATCGGCGCAGGAACTTGCCGCTGTTGCGCTAGCTCCACGCGGCACCACTTGTCCTTCTTCTCCTCTCGTTCCTTGGCGCGCTCGCCGCTGATCTGGAGGACCCGCCCTTCCTCCACCTTCACCTCCTCCTTTTTGACGGCGGGGAGATCCGCCTTGAACACTTGGGCCTCGGGCGTCTCCTTCCAGTCGACATGGGTGTTGGCGAAGGCGGAGGTTTCGTCCACCAAGACGAGGGAACGGAAGGCGTCGAAGGGGAAGCCTTGGAAATGAGGATCAAAGAGGTCGAGAGAAAAAGGGTCGAAAACATCGCTGCGCCTCACGACCGACATGACGCATGCAATTGAAAGTAGTAGAATGGAAAGGGTAGGTTTTGCTGCTTCGTTGAAGACGATTGATTTGAGCTTTATTTGATTGATCAAAGAGATCGAAGGGAGCATTTATAGGATTAATTCAGTGCATGGGTGGAGAGCTGGAACTCTCCGGACTCTATAGGAATGTATTGGCCCGAATATTTTAGCGGGTTATTTCTGGCTACTCTCACTATTTCTTGTCAACGCAGAGGAGATCGATCTGGAAATAGCTAGATACATAATCCAGCAAAAAAGGTACGAACTGAAAGAGATAAACAAATTATATTTGTATACACGTAGCGAATTCGATATACACACACACAACGTAGTCTGTCGTAAGATAAAGAGATAAATAAAGCGCTAGCGCGGAGCTAGGATCGTTGAGCCTGTCGTAAGACGAAGAGAAGTGCTAGCGCGGAGCTAGGATTGCCGAGCCTGTCGTAAGATAGTGAAATAAATGAAGCGCTAGCGCGGAGCTAGATTCGCCGAGTCTATCATAAGGCAAAGAGATAAAATAAAGCGCTAGCGTGGAGCTAGGATCGCCAAGCCTGTCATAAGGCAGTATGATAGATGAAGCGCTAGCGCAGAGCTAGGTTCGCCGCGTATGTCGTAAGACAAAGAGATAAAATAAAGCGCTAGCGCGGAGCTAGGATCACCATGCCTGTCGTACGTCGAAGAGATAAAATTAAGCACTAGCGCTGAGCTAGGATCGCCAAGCCTGTCGTAAGGCAGTGAGATAGATGAAGCGCTAACGCGGAGCTAGGTTCGCCGAGCCTATCGTAAGACAAAGAGATAAAATAAAGCGCTAGCGCGGAGCTAGGATCGCCAAGCCTGTCGCTAGACAGTGAGATAGATGAAGCGCTAGCGCGGAGCTCGGTTCGCCGAGCCTGTCATAAGGCGAAGAGATAAAATTAAATGCTAGCGCGGAGCTATGATCGCCATGCCTGTCGTAAGGCAGTGAGATAGATGAAGCGTTAGCGCGGAGCTAGGTTTGCCGAGTCTGTCGTAAGACGAAGAGATAAAATTAAGCGCTAGCGCGGAGCTAGGATCGCCAAGTCTATCGTAAGGCAGTGAGATAGATGAAGCGCTAGCGCGGAGCTAGGTTCGCCGAGCTTGTCGTAAGGCGAAGAGATAATATTAAGCGCTAGAGCGGAGCTAGGATCACCAAGCCTGTCGTAAGGCGAAGAGATAATATTAATCACTAGCGCGGAGCTAGGATCGCCAAGCCTGTCGTAAGACTGTGAGATAGATGAAGTGCTAGCGCGGAGCTAGGTTCGTCGAGCCTATCGTAGGGTGAAGAGATAAAATTAAGCGCTTAAGCAGAGCTAGGATCACCAAGTCTGTCGTAAGACAATGAGATAGATTAAGCGCTAGCGCGGAGCTAGGTTCACCGAGTCTATCATAAGGCAAAGAGATAAAATAAAGTGCTAGCGTGGAGCTAAGATCGCCAAGCTTGTCATAAGGCAGTGAGATAGATGAAGTGCTAGCGCGGAGTTAGGTTCGCCGAGCCTGTTATAAGGCAGTGAGATAGATGAAACGCTAGCGCGGAACTAGAATGCTCGATTAATTTGGTGTTGCTCGAGCGCTCCTTTGATCGTGTTTGCCACAAGCGATCTAATTCCTCTTTCGTCAGGACGATGGATTATTCCGCCGACTCTGCCATCGATGCTCATTCTGGTGCTTTACTGGTATCCCACAGGCGGTGTCAAACTTGTTCCGGAAGGAATCAACGTCGATGGTCAGTCACCAAGGGGCATTGTCCCCATTATTGAAGAAGAAGTCACCCCTGCGAGATCAACACGAGTGTTAGGGGAACACGCCAGAGGTTGTCCGGCGGAGCCCACTTCGACGCTCAAGTCAGTGCCTCGATGGAGAAGATAAAGGAAAGGCAAGATAGTAGGTGTATAAGGAAGAATGTGTCCCCCCTTACCTGAGGGATTGGAGTACCTTTTATACCTAGGGCGGTAGTCACACGTGTCCCACGTTCTTCTCCACATCCCCTTGATTGTAGGTTATTGGATAATCTTTGTAACGACTCTCGCAGCCATTAAGTCTGAGTCGTTGCGCTAATTAGGGCTTTAATGACCGCGTATTAAGGGTCATGATTATCCCGTGATAATTGATGATGATCATCTACAGATCCGAAGAAAGGGAATGGTTGCTTGAGGTCGAGTGCTCCTTGGACTTCGCTACCCCGAGATGGTCTCAGGGTCTTTTGGCCCGGGGGTCCCGGGCGTTTGCCTTCCCGAGGTGATCTCGGGGGTCCTGATATCCCGAGGTGATCTCGGGCGTGTGTTGATAAGGCCCGCGTGTCGTACCGCGAGTATCAAATACAATTTAAGTATCGAATTCCTCTAAACTAATATAGCATAGAGTAACTCGAGTCGTCTCCCAACGAATGTAGTTGGTTCATGATAAATCTCAGGATCGTATATTATTGCTTTTGGATTTTTGATATGAAACTGGGGTTTGACTTTGAACGTTAAGACTACGGAAAGAAATAGCAAGTATGTATGAAATCTAGTTCTAATTAAGGAAAGACAGTGCAGGTAAGGAAATCTAATTTAACCTAACTATAATTGGAGAAAAGAAAAGGACAACTGGAAATTAAGCATCAATAAAATTAACATGGAACAAAAACCTATGACATTAATGAAATTTAATTTCCTAACTTAATTGCATGTAATGAAGACATAGAACTTAAAGCAATGGGAAAAACACTACAAAATCAAAGTTAAAAAACTAAGAAACATCACAATTGAAAGTAATTGTTCTAAGAGGCATTTGATTAAACACCATATAAGCATGATTGAAATGGCTTCAAGTAAGTGCAAATTGAAATGGGAAGATCCATCAAATACAAGCATTTAACAATCTATCACAAACATTTATCAATTAAGAACAATTAACAACTAACAACACAATTAAACCCCTAATCTGATGAAGAAGCTGCTGTGATGAGAAAAACTTCTGTGATGAGAAAAACTGCTGCCGATCAGCTGAAAGGAAGAGTTGCTGTAAGGAATAACATGCTATCAAGAAATCTGCTGCCGGAATTGGATAAGGAAAACAACTGCTGTCACTCGGCCCTGTGAAGAGGAAATTGCTGGAATTGAAGCTATGAAGAACTTCTATGAAGGTTGAACTGTGTGCGGTGATGATCCGGATCTAATCTGATGAAAGAGTGCCGAATATGGAAGAAGCTACGGATCTAATCCGATGAAGGTTGGATGAACGCCTCACAATCGGCGGCGAGATGGAGATGTGGAAACTTCTCTTCGAACCCGAAGAAAGAGGTGGAGATGGAGAGGAAGACCGGCCGGCGGCGGTGCGATGATGAGGAGCCGCCGGCCTTCGGGAGGAGATGATTCGTCGAGAACCCTCGTCTGCGATTCCTCCCTTCCCTTCAGTCGAACCGCCCGCTCTCCTTCGAGTCCTGCTGGTTTTCCCCAATGAGGAGAGAAATGGATCGGGCTGCTTCATCACTTGAGTCCGGCCCAGCTTGGATTCGGCCCAAGCCATTTCCTTCCCAGCACTTGGTTCAGCCAAGCCAAGGCCAACAGTCAGCCTAGCACTTGAGTTCGACCCAGTCTCAGCCCGGCATTTGAGTTAACCTAGCTTAGCTCTTTAGTTTGACCCAACATTTGGGTTCAGCCATATGATGATGGAAGCAACGGACGACTGAGATCAATCTGACTTCATCCAACGGTCGGATCTCTTCAGATCTGAACCAAACTCCACAGATCCCTATCAATGGTCCTGATCTACCTATCCCCAGCTCGGATTAACCAGATCAGTGGCGGATGGTCCAGATCTTCCTTTTTCTTGAATGGATGGTCTAGAACATCTTGAGCTTGACCCAACGGTCAGATTACTTCTGATTTTGCTGAAATTTTCAGATCTTGATCTATGGTCATGATTGACTCTATCCTAAACTCGGATTGACCAGAAGTTGACCGATGGCTCATATCTAACCGTTCTCTGGAATGGACGACTCTTATTAATCCGATGCTTGATCCCTTTGATCTGGATCCAATGCTGACTCAAGTCTAACCCGATTTGATCTAGGTCCATGATCACTTGAAGCCTACAAAATGATATTCAAATTTAGTGCCAAAAATATCCCAAATATACAAAGATTTGAATTAAAAGCCAAAATAGAGAAAATACATGAAACCTGATACAATTGCAAACTTAAGCATATAAAATGTAGATCAAACATGGATTTTAGAGTCTAAAATAATCAACAAAATGGTGGTTATCATGTGTCCTCCTGGAATGATCTCAGAATTATGTTTACCCGAGGTGGTGTGGGGAATCCTCCTCCCGGCGAGGTCTCGAGAGTCGAGGAAAGAGAATCGTCCCAGTCTCGATAGATCTTGCCACATAACTTCTTCAGTCTACGTATCAGTCATGGACTGCTCGACCCCATCATTATGTATTATGGATATGCATGTCATGAACTATCAAATATATTTTAAATTAATATAATAGTCATTTGAATTAAAATGTAGAATTTTACCTCTCCTATTTCTTTGTGAATCTTAGTTCTTACTTAGTATGAAAAAATATTAAAGATCTCTTTGAATAACTAGAGCTTTCTTTAAGACAATGCCCAATACTCTCATTTATTTATTTTTCCAATAAATTTTCTCATCTTAATAAAATTTTTGTGATTATTAGAAGATGTAGTTTCATTATGTCCTCTAAATGTGCATGCTTGTAAAGTGAGTATCACCCCTGGGCTATGTGCAACGGTAGGGTGATTAATCGCTATCTCAGACATTCGCGGTTTGATCCCTAGTTACGGCATATTTTGTATGATTTTTTTCGCCAAATAGGGCGCGAACCCTAGGAAGTTGGACTTCTAGGCCGCCCACCACGAGTGCTTCCCGATTTACCCTAATAAACGGTGGGAAATTTCCTTGGGGTCAGACCGATCACCTTAGGTTCGTCTGTTATCTGGTCCAACATTTTTTGTAAAGTGAGTCATCGAATACTTTCAGTAGTTGATGTAAGCCACAATCTATTCTTCTATTTTTCTAACATTCATCATTTTATCAACGGCAATTTACCAAAGGGCGTCCCTAACAATACGTAATTACCAAAGGGCGTCCCATGGCTTTTATTTTACCAAAGGGCGCAGCCCTTTAAGTGAACTTCCTATTCTACCCTTGGCGCCACAATACATCTTTTCCATTACCATTTTCGAGACAT
This sequence comes from Boesenbergia rotunda, assembly GCA_024364735.1. Taxonomy (NCBI): domain Eukaryota; kingdom Viridiplantae; phylum Streptophyta; class Magnoliopsida; order Zingiberales; family Zingiberaceae; genus Boesenbergia; species Boesenbergia rotunda. Next base: position 113,268 of record JAGFNQ010007123.1, on the reverse strand, counting down.
CCGAACCACTTTTGCAGTAAAATAAGAATATGTGGTTCGGATGGCAAGGTCATTCTATCTCTCACCGCGAAAACGTAAATGGTATTGTTGAAGGAGGACATTGTGCGTGCCCTAGTTGTGCTTTAGTCGTTTGCTACTCCCTCGATTCCCTCCGCCCAACCAAAACCTAGGCTCCTATACAGGAAAGTGATAGTGTGTGATCCTGAGGCTGCTTGAAGTGTTAACGTTGAAGTTGATACTGCTCGGCACTATCAAAGTAGGATTTAGGGTTTCTGCAGGTTTGATTTGCATAATAATGGCAGGTAAAAGGTCTGTGGGTGGTTCCTCATCGTCTTCTTCATTGGCATTAATCACCAAGGTATGTGATATTGTTTATACTTAATTTTGCTGAATAAACACTGCTTGTGATATTGTTTAAACTTATTTTTGCTGAATAAACACTGCTTGTGATATTGTTTATACTTATTTTTGCTGAATAAATTTGTAATGTATAAAAACTGTAGGGTTCAGATGAGTTTGGGAAAAAATTACATTGGTGCAGTGTTTTAGGCCATTTTAAACATTTTGTTGAAGCATTTGAAATTTTAAAAGATCAACACATTGCGAAGATCAAAGAGTCGCCCTTCAGTATTTTCTTGGACATTCAAGAATTGCAGCATATCCGGGGAATTTTGGTAAATATATTTGAAAGTTGGGATTCAACCTCGCAAGTTTTTAAATTCTCAGGTAATAGTTTTAATTATGAATTATAAACAGTATCTATAGTAAGATAAAACTTGGATATAGTTGACCTTAAATGATTGATATTTGATCAATTTAAATGAGTGAATTTAAGGTGAAATTCACTTCAGGTCGGTAGGCCTGAAATGAAATAATTTCAGGCCTACCGAGGGCCTGAAGTGAATTTACTTCAGGCCCTAGGTAGGCCTGAAATGAATTCATTTCAGGCCCAACGTGGGCCTGAAATGAATTCATTTCAGGCCCAACGAGAAATAAATTGAATCCTATATTGTTGATGATAACTAAAGATTTTAATTGTTTCAGGTGTACCGGTTGCGTTCACCAGACGAGATGTTGCTTTGGTACTGGGTATAGTGGACCGTGGAGTTTCGATCCCTATTAATTCAACTGAAGCATCGGGTGACCTCTATCGTACTTACTTCTCAAAAGAAAAACAACCTACTAGAACAAGAATTGAGGACTTACTTAAACATTATTCTAAAAGTGTTGAATCAGAGGATGATGTGTTATTAGTTTGTAAATTTTATATTTTGTATATATTTGTTTGTGTTTTATTTTCGTCTAGTACATATAAGGTCCCTCTAGGGCTTGTAGATATAGTAGATGATTATGACAATCTTGGTAGATTCAACTGGGTGGAAGCTATCCATAAATTTTTGTCTCCCCAATTACCTAAGATTGGGGAATTATTTTCATCAAGTCAAGGAAACCAGAGGACCACAAACCTCCCTTATGTAAAGGGATTTGCTGGGCTTTTGGCAGTGAGTAGAATTTACCTAAATTATATTTTATAATATTTTGCTGTTATTAATGTAATTGGCTGGAAAACTTTGTGTAGGCATGGTTTTTGGAGCATGTACCCATTCAAAAACCATACAATGTTGAAGGACCCCGAATAAATAAGTGGAGGAATATTCCTTCGCATATTAGTAGGGTAAGGGACCTTGTCAACCAAATCAGCTCCGAAGAGGTAATTATTGTAAACTGTGATCTATGTTAGTTTATCTATGTTAGTTTGATATAGAAGCAGTAAAATTTGTGTACTTGGTAATTGACAGGTGATTGTTGAAATAATTCCTAACCTACATGAAAACACATTGTTTGAGAACCTTGAGATTGGGGATGACATTCCACAGCCAATAGCGACATCACAAGGACATGACACAGAAGATGTAAGGCCATGTGGTGAATGCATTCTTAAAGACACCCTAATCAAGGAGCTAACAGAGGAGAATATATGTTTGAATGAAAGGGTTAAGGAATTACTTTCAATTATTGAAAAAAAGGGCATGGAGGCTCAAGAAAGCTATCCTGTAGTCAGTCCTCTTTCTGATCCAGTATCTTGTAGAACAAGGAGAGGACGTGACCGAACTCGGTATGATTACAGGGATACTCCAATTGAGAGTCCAGTATGGCACCAACTATTACATAAGGGGAAGCGGAGAAAGGAACAAATATCAAATGTCATGGACAAGGGAAAAAGGAAACTTAGTGAGGAGGATATGGATGAAGCAAGAGAAACCATTACTGTAATGGAAGTCATGTCTGAAGAAGATATAGAGGAGGAGAAAAGAAGGACCTTCGAACTATACAAAATGAGGCTTCAAGGCATTGATGTATGTGACTTATTTTCATATTAATTACGTCAAATTTATTGAATTTGGTCATTAATTAGTTTGGTGTAAATTGTATCGATGTAGTTTGTGAAGAAGCATTTTATGAAGTCGAAGAAGAAAAATCAAGATAAAGAAGTGGCCTACGTGATAAATAAATTGGAGAACCTAAAGTAAGTTATGAAACATAGTTTAGTTAATATATTTGGGGCTTTAATATATAATCTTATCAATTAACTTGACAGGTTGGATAATGAATTTATCTGGGAGGATGCACCCTTTGCTTTGAAATTGCATTCATTCTTACAAATCCTCAATGGAGAGGTTTTTACAAAAGGCGAGGTCATTGATGCCTTTTGTAAAATGTTATTTAGGGGAGCATCCACATCTGGTAGGCCATACCACAAGTCAATATATTGTTCAACCTTCTTCACAGTAAGTGATGTAAATTAGTAAGAATTAATAGATTGTAGAAGACCTAGTATTATGATGTGGTTATTAATAATTTTGATTTTGCAACTATTTAGGCTTCAATAAGATCGTCAAGAAAGTTTTCCATGCAACAAGTGATGAAGACGGATATGATAGAACAAGGGTTTAGATATATTTTAATACCTTTGTGCAGTGATAATACACACTTTCACTTGTTGGCGGTGGATACAGAAGCAATGACTTTCATTCATTTAAATTCTCTTGCTAGTGGCCGTAAATATAAGCATGATTTTGACTCAGCGGTGAGCTACCTACCTTTATTCATATATATGTTCATCATTTGATAAAAAATGTCATTGAAATTCATGATATATTTGACAGGTAAAAGAACTTAAACAATATACTCGCGAGGAACTTACGGCTATTCATCCATATCTACAAAGTCATCATCCCTTGGACAAATGGCCTTCCGTTAGACAAAAATGTCCCCAACAAGAACATAGGTCAGTAAGTGAGGAAGAGTTTGAAAATTTTAAAATGATCAAAGTATTTTATTACCCAACTTATTGAAATCTGAAATACTATTTGTTATTTTCAGCGTGGACTGTGCCTTCTTTGTTATGCAATACGTCCGATGTCTCCTATACGATGAGAAGATGGATTTCAAACAAGGAGATATGACGAAAATGAGATTTGATCTGACAGTAAATATTATGGGAGACATGTATTGTAAAACATGAGAGTGTCAATCTCTTGAAGTAATGTTGTAAAAAAACATCCTTTGCTGGTGATTCGGCTCCATTTGTATAGAAATTGTGTAATTTGTATGAATATAATTTATTGTCCAGAAAAACAAAACAATTGTGTGATGTTGATTCACATCGAGTTGCTGCAATGTAGTGTACCAACTGATACGGTAAGAAAACAACTCATAATGATTTGGACAAAGTTTGCACACCAGAAATAACATCTCTTTGGTTAACTCTAACTACTGACATATATCCAAGTACTGATCTAGGTCCATAAGTGGGTTTCTGATACATAATTTGAAAACATGACTTTATCGTCTCGAAGGAATTGAAAATTGGTATGCATTCTGTATTGAATTAGTAAGATGGATTATCTCTACCATAAATTTAAAATACTTGTTTCAAATTGTAAATTTTGATAATTAAATAAAATTAAAGGATTTGGTCACAACTTATAGATAAATATAGAATATTAATCTATAAATCATGATTTTATTTAATGGCCAAGGTGAGCATCAAATTTACTTTTCAGGAATACGGTGGGCCTGAAATAAAATGAATTCAGGCCCACGGTGGGCCTGAAATAAATCATTTCAGGCCCACCTTGGGCCTGAAATAAAAACACTTCAGGCCCAAGGAGGGCCTGAAATAAAACCTTTCAGGCCCAGGGTGGGCCTGAATAGATCCATTTCAGGCCCAGGGTGGGCCTGAAATAAATCAATTCAGGCCCACGGCGGGCCTGAAATAAAAACACTTCAGGCCCAAGGAGGGCCTGAAATAAAACCTTTCAGGCCGAAGTTGGGCCTGAATAGATCCATTTCAGGCCCAGGGTGGGCCTGAAATCAAGTCATTTCAGGGTCTCTGTTAAACATTAAATACTTCTGATTTAAGTTGGTGGATAATAAATTTGTAGTTGTATAGGTGTAAGACGTTTTTAGAAGATAACTGATAAATATTGGTACTTAGTGTGCACATAAAAATCCACTGATCTAGCCTTGGTGATACAGCAAGATCAGAGGATTGGGCACCCAAAATCTCATCTCCTATCTCAACCCTAACTACTGATCTAGGTTTTTCAGAATTCCAGATATGGGAGGTCCATCAGTGAGTTTTGCTCAAAACTCACTGATACACCTAAATCACTGATCTAGCCTTGGTGATACAGCAAGATCAGAGGGTTGGGCACCCAAAATCTCATCTCCTATCTCAACCCTAACTACTGATCTAGGTTTTTCAGAATTCCAGATATGGGAGGTCCATCAGTGAGTTTTGCTCAAAACTCACTGATACACCTAAATCACTGATCTAGCCTTGGTGATACAGCAAGATCAGAGGGTTGGGCACCCAAAATCTCATCTCCTATCTCAACCCTAACTACTGATCTAGGTTTTTCAGAATTCCAGATATGGGAGGTCCATCAGTGAGTTTTGCTCAAAACTCACTGATACACCTAAATCACTGATCTAGCCTTGGTGATACAGCAAGATCAGAGGGTTGGGCACCCAAAATCTCATCTCCTATCTCAACCCTAACTACTGATCTAGGTTTTTCAGAATTCCAGATATGGGAGGTCCATCAGTGAGTTTTGCTCAAAACTCACTGATACACCTAAATCACTGATCTAGCCTTGGTGATACAGCAAGATCAGAGGGTTGGGCACCCAAAATCTCATCTCCTATCTCAACCCTAACTACTGATCTAGGTTTTTCAGGATTCCAGATATGGGAGGTCCATCAGTGAGTTTTGCTCAAAACTCACTGATACACCTAAATCACTGATCTAGCCTTGGTGATACAGCAAGATCAGAGGGTTGGGCACCCAAAATCTCATCTCCTATCTCAACCCTAACTACTGATCTAGGTTTTTCAGGATTCCAGATATGGGAGGTCCATCAGTGAGTTTTGCTCAAAACTCACTGATACACCTAAATCACTGATCTAGCCTTGGTGATACAGCAAGATCAGAGGGTTGGGCACCCAAAATCTCATCTCCTATCTCAACCCTAACTACTGATCTAGGTTTTTCAGGATTCCAGATATGGGAGGTCCATCAGTGAGTTTTGCTCAAAACTCACTGATACACCTAAATCACTGATCTAGCCTTGGTGATACAGCAAGATCAGAGGGTTGGGCACCCAAAATCTCATCTCCTATCTCAACCCTAACTACTGATCTAGGTTTTTCAGAATTCCAGATATGGGAGGTCCATCAGTGAGTTTTGCTCAAAACTCACTGATACACCTAAATCACTGATCTAGCCTTGGTGATACAGCAAGATCAGAGGGTTGGGCACCCAAAATCTCATCTCCTATCTCAACCCTAACTACTGATCTAGGTTTTTCAGGATTCCAGATATGGGAGGTCCATCAGTGAGTTTTGCTCAAAACTCACTGATACACCTAAATCACTGATCTAGCCTTGGTGATACAGCAAGATCAGAGGGTTGGGCACCCAAAATCTCATCTCCTATCTCAACCCTAACTACTGATCTAGGTTTTTCAGGATTCCAGATATGGGAGGTCCATCAGTGAGTTTTGCTCAAAACTCACTGATACACCTAAATCACTGATCTAGCCTTGGTGATACAGCAAGATCAGAGGGTTGGGCACCCAAAATCTCATCTCCTATCTCAACCCTAACTACTGATCTAGGTTTTTCAGGATTCCAGATATGGGAGGTCCATCAGTGAGTTTTGCTCAAAACTCACTGATACACCTAAATCACTGATCTAGCCTTGGTGATACAGCAAGATCAGAGGGTTGGGCACCCAAAATCTCATCTCCTATCTCAACCCTAACTACTGATCTAGGTTTTTCAGGATTCCAGATATGGGAGGTCCATCAGTGAGTTTTGCTCAAAACTCACTGATACACCTAAATCACTGATCTAGCCTTGGTGATACAGCAAGATCAGAGGGTTGGGCACCCAAAATCTCATCTCCTATCTCAACCCTAACTACTGATCTAGGTTTTTCAGGATTCCAGATATGGGAGGTCCATCAGTGAGTTTTGCTCAAAACTCACTGATACACCTAAATCACTGATCTAGCCTTGGTGATACAGCAAGATCAGAGGGTTGGGCACCCAAAATCTCATCTCCTATCTCAACCCTAACTACTGATCTAGGTTTTTCAGGATTCCAGATATGGGAGGTCCATCAGTGAGTTTTGCTCAAAACTCACTGATACACCTAAATCACTGATCTAGCCTTGGTGATACAGCAAGATCAGAGGGTTGGGCACCCAAAATCTCATCTCCTATCTCAACCCTAACTACTGATCTAGGTTTTTCAGGATTCCAGATATGGGAGGTCCATCAGTGAGTTTTGCTCAAAACTCACTGATACACCTAAATCACTGATCTAGCCTTGGTGATACAGCAAGATCAGAGGGTTGGGCACCCAAAATCTCATCTCCTATCTCAACCCTAACTACTGATCTAGGTTTTTCAGGATTCCAGATATGGGAGGTCCATCAGTGAGTTTTGCTCAAAACTCACTGATACACCTAAATCACTGATCTAGCCTTGGTGATACAGCAAGATCAGAGGGTTGGGCACCCAAAATCTCATCTCCTATCTCAACCCTAACTACTGATCTAGGTTTTTCAGGATTCCAGATATGGGAGGTCCATCAGTGAGTTTTGCTCAAAACTCACTGATACACCTAAATCACTGATCTAGCCTTGGTGATACAGCAAGATCAGAGGGTTGGGCACCCAAAATCTCATCTCCTATCTCAACCCTAACTACTGATCTAGGTTTTTCAGGATTCCAGATATGGGAGGTCCATCAGTGAGTTTTGCTCAAAACTCACTGATACACCTAAATCACTGATCTAGCCTTGGTGATACAGCAAGATCAGAGGGTTGGGCACCCAAAATCTCATCTCCTATCTCAACCCTAACTACTGATCTAGGTTTTTCAGGATTCCAGATATGGGAGGTCCATCAGTGAGTTTTGCTCAAAACTCACTGATACACCTAAATCACTGATCTAGCCTTGGTGATACAGCAAGATCAGAGGGTTGGGCACCCAAAATCTCATCTCCTATCTCAACCCTAACTACTGATCTAGGTTTTTCAGGATTCCAGATATGGGAGGTCCATCAGTGAGTTTTGCTCAAAACTCACTGATACACCTAAATCACTGATCTAGCCTTGGTGATACAGCAAGATCAGAGGGTTGGGCACCCAAAATCTCATCTCCTATCTCAACCCTAACTACTGATCTAGGTTTTTCAGGATTCCAGATATGGGAGGTCCATCAGTGAGTTTTGCTCAAAACTCACTGATACACCTAAATCACTGATCTAGCCTTGGTGATACAGCAAGATCAGAGGGTTGGGCACCCAAAATCTCATCTCCTATCTCAACCCTAACTACTGATCTAGGTTTTTCAGGATTCCAGATATGGGAGGTCCATCAGTGAGTTTTGCTCAAAACTCACTGATACACCTAAATCACTGATCTAGCCTTGGTGATACAGCAAGATCAGAGGATTGGGCACCCAAAATCTCATCTCCTATCTCAACCCTAACTACTGATCTAGGTTTTTCAGAATTCCAAATATTTTTCTTTCAGGCCCAAGTTGGGCCAGAAATAATTTTATTTCAGGCCCAAGGTGGTCCCTGAATAAAAATATTTCAGGCCCAAGGTGGTCCTGAATAATTTTATTTCAGGCCCACGGTGGGCCTGAAATAATTTTATTTCAGGCCCAAGTTGGGCCTGAAATGATTTTATTTCAGGCCCAAGGTGGGCCTGAAATAAATTATTCAGGCCCAAGGTGGGCCTGAATAATTTTGTTTCAGGCCCTAGGTGGGCCTGAAAGAATTTTATTTCAGGCCCTAGGTGGGCCTGAATAATTTTGTTTCAGGCCCACGGTGGGCCTGAAAGAATTTGACTTCAGGCCCAGGTTGGGCCTGAATAATTTTATTTCAGGCCCAAGGTGGGCCTGAAATAATTTTATTTCAGGCCCAACTAGGGCCTGAATATATCTTATTTCAGGCCCAGCTTCGTTCAATAAAATTAAAAACATAATCAATAAAATTAAATATATCTGAATTTTACAGCCTTGAAAAGTAAATATAAATACGTAATCAATAAAAAGCAAATCCAAAATCTGAAATATATATGACATATTCCAAATTTAGTTTTATTTTTATAAATAAAAATAGATATAACCTAAATTATATTTATAATACATATAAAAAGCGCCTCCTAGGGCCTGAAACCCTTTATATCAGGCCCAGCAGTCACTCATTTGTATAGCAGTCACTGATTTGTTTAGCTCCAGATTTGTTGCGATTTGAAGGTTGCGGGCTTGTCTTGATTGGAGAAGTTGTGGGCGACATCATCGTCATCGCACTAGTCGACTTGTACGTACCCTAATTTTTAGTTTGTCATTTCAGTTCTTGCTTTCACCTAGGGTTAGCGATAGTTTTCAGTAAAATACTGAATTTGAGGAGGCCCTTTTATGAACGAATACTAAGTGTCATTTTTGTTTGTGTCAAATAAATTTTGATGGTTGCAAAGTTCGGTATGGGTCAAAAAAGATCAGCTTCAAAGAAAGCTGCTCCCACCAAATCTAAGAAACAGCAAGTCTCTGGGGGAAGTCATGAGAAA
>JAGFNQ010007123.1:0-72801 GCA_024364735.1 Boesenbergia rotunda | reverse complement strand
AAACAGCTGCCAAAACGAAAAATCAAATTGCCTACCCAGTATTCAAGTTTTGCCAACAGAGGTCGAAGCAAACGAATGAACTGGAAAAGTAGCCTATCCCATTTCAAAAATTTTATTGATTCTGTTCCACCCACACCAGCACAAGAACAGTTGCTTCGAGACACACCCTTTTCTTGGGTCCTCGACCTTCCTACTAGTTCTTGTGTAAGACCCCAAGTTCAGAACATGTTTGATAATTGGGATGAAGAAGAACAGAGCTTTGTAATCCATGGGAAAAATCTGAATTTCACAAAGGTTGATATATCACTTATTCTAGGGCTACCTGACCATGGAGAGATAGTCCAACTTGATTTAAATGAGGCCTCCACGCCACTGTACAAGGAGTATTTTGAAGATTCCAGTTGTTCTGCCCGACATTTGGAGAAACTGCTAATAAAGTCTACATCCAATGACAAGCTGTACTGTCAGTTGTATATACTCTATTTTTTCAGTACAGTGCTATTTTGTGGTACTAGCAGCATACTTGCCATTCCTGCCGTGTCACTTATTGATTGTGTAGATGATTTTGACAATCTACGAAACTATAATTGGTGCAATGCCGTGTACAATTTCATGGCTCCCAGTTGGGAGCCATTGGAAAGGAGGTGACATTGAGGCATAGAAGACATGTAGGTGATTCAACCCAACCGGCCAAGGCTCCCTTGCTCAAGGGATTTCCAAATATTTTGGCTGTAAGTTATAGTTACTTATACCTGCTGATATAATTTGATGATGGATATAATTTACTGATTATAATGATGTTGCAGGTATGGGTTACTGAACATATTAGAATTGCTGCTCCTCAACATCCTCATAAATTGCCAAGAATACTTCGCTGGACTTGGCCTAAAGCCCACGTTGAGAGTATCAAGAGGATGATAGACCGTGTGGCCACAGATTCAATTATTGTTGATTTAATTCCGTTTGATATAGAGCATGATTTGGTACCTGACTACTATCCTCCAACTCAACCACTTGAGGTACACTCTGAGGAATTACAGCAGGCACCAGAAGGAAGCCAGACACCACAAGGAAGGCAGCATGCCTTACAAACGGAAGCCTGCAATATATGTATACAAAAACAAGAACAAATTGAGACCTTACAGCACGATTTAAATATAGCACTTAAAAGTTTGGAGGAAGCCACAAGTGAGACAGCAACAGAAATCAGTGCCAAGGATCAAATTATTGCTCAGAAAGAAACAATCATTGCAGAGAAGGAGTCGCAACTTAAACAAAAGGATGACATCATTGTTGAAAAGGATATAATAATTGGTGACAAAGTTTCGCAGCTTAAAGTACAAGAGGAGCGTAATGAAAAAAAACTAGCTGCAAGAGAGAAGATCATACTTCAGTGTAACCAAAGAATCAAGAAGCTGTATGAACAATTGCAAAGCAAAGGGACAGATGAAGATGAGCCACTTGCCAAAAAATTAAAAAAAACTCAGTTCACACAAGACTACCAGCCCAAAGGCAAGGGCAAACAAGTTGTTCAGGATGAGGATGAGGATGAGGATGAGGATGAAGATGAAGATGATGATGAACATGACGCGGCTCCTGCCCCATCAATCTCAGATACTACAACGCAAACAAATAAATCTGAGACCTCCACACAAACAAACATATCTGAACATCACGCAGCTAAAGCTAAAGAATTTCAAAAGGTCAAAAGCAAAATCTTGAGGAATTCCAGGGCAATTTTTAAGAAGAAGCCTAAAGATTCAGAGATTGCTGAAACATTATTAAAGCTTAGTAAATTAAAGTGAGTTAGTTGCTATTGCATTTGGAAAAATATTGTAAAACAATGATGATTATTGACATTCATTAATAAAATTGAATCTTCAAGCATTTCATTAAGTTGCTTATCTTATTTGCATGTAGGTATGAGTTGAACCCAGTATGGTCCAATGGGACCTTTACATTAGATATACTATCTTTTTTGACAATATTTGATTGGAATGACTACACTACCGGGGATTGCATCAATGCATACTGGACTATTCTTGGAAATGAAGCAAAAGCGTGTAACTCACCATACCAGCCCTCCATATTTGTGGGGTGGGGTTTGATGTAAGTGAATTACCTACTTAATCATTATTATTTTTTTCTATGATTTAGTCCACTGACACTTACTTTTTAATAACCATAGGATCTTTTTGAGGCGATTCACGCTCACGCTTTTGAACAATCGGCAATTTACCAAAGGGCGTACGCAACAATCGGTAATTACCAACGGGCGCACTATGGTTTTATTTTCACCAAAGGGCGCACTCATTATAGTGAACTTCCTCTAATACCCCTCATGTTATCTATTGCTTTCTCTTTCTCTCTCAGTAATAAATTCTGTGACGTCAGCACATGCAACGTGACTTAATTACTGACTTCTATTTTAAAATAATATCTAATGGAATCGGCGCTAAATTAAAAAACGTAAGGTAAAAATTAAAAAATATTTCACTTTAAAAATTTCTCATCCAACGTGATTTAAAATTATAAATAAATAATTTTTATTTTTATTAATAGAAATTAATATATTAATAATATTTAATAAATATATTAATGTATAAAAAGTTTTTGGAAACAAACTGTTGGATTTAAAAATATAAATAAATGATTTTATATTTGATTAATAGAAATTAATATATTAAATAATATTTAATAAATATATTAATGTATACATATGTTTTGAAAAAACTGACCGTGGTAGCTTTCAGGCCCACGCTGGGCCTGAAATATTTTTATTTCAGGCCCAGCGTGGGCCTGAAATTTTTTATTTCAGGCCAGCGTGGGCCTGAAATTTTTTATTTCAGGCCCACGTTGGGCCTGAAATCTTTTGATTCAGGCCGACGTGAACTCAAATTTTTTTTCTATTTAAAAAATATATTAATATATAAAAAAACCTATCAAAACACTTAATTTTAGATTCAAACGCAGGGCCTGAAGTCATCCCAGGAGGGTTTGAAGTCAAATAACTTCAAATCCTATAAATAATTAATTTAATAAATAATAATTAAATATAAAAATATTTTTAAAATAAAAAATTTTTAGTGAGGGCCTGAAGTCATCAGTGACTTCAGGCCCTCTATCTGAAAATTTTTCCCTTAGGCCTGAAGTCATCCGACTTCAGGCCTAAGGAGGGCCTGAAGTCTGATGACTTCAGGCCCAAGGAGGGCCTGAAGTCTAATGACTTCAGGCCCTCCATTAAATATATAAAAATAATAAAAACTTTTTTAAAAAAAAAGGTATAATATATAATTACATAATAATAAAATGTTATAGGAGTGGTTTAGGTATATCAGTGAGTTTTGAGCAAAACTCACTGATGGACCTACCATATTTGGAATTCTGAAAACTCTATATCAGTAGACAGGGTTGAGCTAGGAGATGAGATTTTGGGTGCCGAAACCTCTAATCTTGCTGTATCACCAATGCTATAGGAGTGGTTTAGGTTTATCAGTGAGTTTTGAGCAAAACTCACTGATGGACCTACCATATTTGGAATTCTGAAAACTCTATATCAGTAGACAGGGTTGAGCTAGGAGATGAGATTTTAGGTGCCGAAACCTCTAATCTTGCAGTATCACCAATGCTATAGGAGTGGTTTAGGTATATCAGTGAGTTTTGAACAAAACTCACTGATGGACCTATCATATTTGGAATTTTGAAAACTCTATATCAGTAGACAGGGTTGAGCTAGAAGATGAGATTTTGGGTGCCGAAACCTCTAATCTTGCTGTATCACCAATGCTATAGGAGTGGTTTAGGTTTATCAGTGAGTTTTGAGCAAAACTCACTGATGGACTTACCATATTTGGAATTCTGAAAACTCTATATCAGTAGACAGGGTTGAGCTAGGAGATGAGATTTTGGGTGCCGAAACCTCTAATCTTGCTGTATCACCAATGCTATAGGAGTGGTTTAGGTTTATCAGTGAGTTTTGAGCAAAACTCACTGATGGACCTACCATATTTAGAATTCTGAAAACTCTATATCAATAGACAGGGTTGAGCTAGGAGATGAGATTTTGGGTGCCGAAACCTCTAATCTTGCTGTATCACCAATGTTATAGGAGTGGTTTAGGTTTATCAGTGAGTTTTGAGCAAAACTCACTGATGGACCTACCATATTTGGAATTCTGAAAACTCTATATCAGTAGACAGGGTTGAGCTAGGAGATGAGATTTTGGGTGTCGAAACCTCTAATCTTGCTGTATCACCAATGCTATAGGAGTGGTTTAGGTTTATCAGTGAGTTTTGCTCAAAACTCACTGATAGACCTAAATCACTGATCTAGCCTTGGTGATACAGCAAGATCAGAGGGTTGGGCACCCAAAATCTCATCTCCTATCTCAACCCTAACTACTGATCTAGGTTTTCAGGATTCCAGATATGGGAGGTCCATCAGTGAGTTTTGCTCAAAACTCACTGATACACCTAAATCACTGATCTAGCCTTGGTGATACAGCAAGATCAGAGGATTAGGCACCCAAAATCTCATCTCCTATCTCAACCCTAACTACTGATCTAGGTTTTTCAGAATTCCAGATATGGGAGGTCCATCAGTGAGTTTTGCTCAAAACTCACTGATAGACCTAAATCACTGATCTAGCCTTGGTGATACAGCAAGATCAGAGGGTTGGGCACCCAAAATCTCATCTCCTATCTCAACCCTAACTACTGATCTAGGTTTTTCAGGATTCCAGATATGGGAGGTCCATCAGTGAGTTTTGCTCAAAACTCACTGATACACCTAAATCACTGATCTAGCCTTGGTGATACAGCAAGATCAGAGGGTTGGGCACCCAAAATCTCATCTCCTATCTCAACCCTAACTACTGATCTAGGTTTTTCAGGATTCCAGATATGGGAGGTCCATCAGTGAGTTTTGCTCAAAACTCACTGATACACCTAAATCACTGATCTAGCCTTGGTGATACAGCAAGATCAGAGGGTTGGGCACCCAAAATCTCATCTCCTATCTCAACCCTAACTACTGATCTAGGTTTTTCAGGATTCCAGATATGGGAGGTCCATCAGTGAGTTTTGCTCAAAACTCACTGATACACCTAAATCACTGATCTAGCCTTGGTGATACAGCAAGATCAGAGGGTTGGGCACCCAAAATCTCATCTCCTATCTCAACCCTAACTACTGATCTAGGTTTTTCAGGATTCCAGATATGGGAGGTCCATCAGTGAGTTTTGCTCAAAACTCACTGATACACCTAAATCACTGATCTAGCCTTGGTGATACAGCAAGATCAGAGGGTTGGGCACCCAAAATCTCATCTCCTATCTCAACCCTAACTACTGATCTAGGTTTTTCAGGATTCCAGATATGGGAGGTCCATCAGTGAGTTTTGCTCAAAACTCACTGATACACCTAAATCACTGATCTACCCTTGGTGATACAGCAAGATCAGAGGGTTGGGCACCCAAAATCTCATCTCCTATCTCAACCCTAACTACTGATCTAGGTTTTTCAGGATTCCAGATATGGGAGGTCCATCAGTGAGTTTTGCTCAAAACTCACTGATACACCTAAATCACTGATCTAGCCTTGGTGATACAGCAAGATCAGAGGGTTGGGCACCCAAAATCTCATCTCCTATCTCAACCCTAACTACTGATCTAGGTTTTTCAGGATTCCAGATATGGGAGGTCCATCAGTGAGTTTTGCTCAAAACTCACTGATACACCTAAATCACTGATCTACCCTTGGTGATACAGCAAGATCAGAGGATTGGGCACCCAAAATCTCATCTCCTATCTCAACCCTAACTACTGATCTAGGTTTTTCAGAATTCCAAATATTTTTCTTTCAGGCCCAAGTTGGGCCAGAAATAATTTTATTTCAGGCCCAAGGTGGTCCCTGAATAAAAATATTTTTTCAGGCCCAAGTTGGGCCTGAAATGATTTTATTTCAGACCCAAGGTGGGCCTGAAATAAATTATTCAGGCCCAAGGTGGGCCTGAATAATTTTGTTTCAGGCCCTAGGTGGGCCTGAAAGAATTTTATTTCAGGCCCTAGGTGGGCCTGAATAATTTTGTTTCAGGCCCACGGTGGGCCTGAAAGAATTTGACTTCAGGCCCAGGTTGGGCCTGAATAATTTTATTTCAGGCCCAAGGTGGGCCTGCAATAATTTTATTTCAGGCCCAACTAGGGCCTGAATATATCTTATTTCAAAAATCTCATCTCCTAGCTCAACCCTGTCTATTGATATAGAGTTTTCAGAATTCTAAATATGGTAGGTCCATCAGTGAGTTTTGCTCAAAACTCACTGATAAACCTAAACCACTCCTATAGCATTGGTGATACAGCAAGATTAGAGGTTTCGGCACCCAAAATCTTATCTCCTAGCTCAACCCTGTCTACTGATATAGAGTTTTCAGAATTCCAAATATGGTAGGTCCATCAGTGAGTTTTGCTCAAAACTCACTGATAAACCTAAACCACTCCTATAGCATTGGTGATACAGCAAGATTAGAGGTTTCGGCACCGAAAATCTCATCTTCTAGCTCAACCCTGTCTTCTGATATAGAGTTTTCAAAATTCCAAATATGATAGGTCCATCAGTGAGTTTTGTTCAAAACTCACTGATATACCTAAACCACTCCTATAGCATTGGTGATACTGCAAGATTAGAGGTTTCGGCACCCAAAATCTCATCTCCTACCTCAACCCTGTCTACTGATATAGAGTTTTCAGAATTCCAAATATGGTAGGTCCATCAGTGAGTTTTGCTCAAAACTCACTGATAAACCTAAACCACTCCTATAGCATTGGTGATACAGCAAGATTAGAGGTTTCGGCACCCAAAATCTCATCTCCTAGCTCAACCCTATCTACTGATATAGAGTTTTCAGAATTCCAAATATGGTAGGTCCATCAGTGAGTTTTGCTCAAAACTCACTGATATACCTAAACCACTCCTATAACATTTTATTATTATGTAATTATATATTATACTTTTTTTTTAAAAAAAGTTTTTATTATTTTTATATATTTAATGGAGGGCCTGAAGTCATCAGACTTCAGGCCCTCCTTGGGCCTGAAGTCTGATGACTTCAGGCCCTCCTTAGGCCTGAAGTCGGATGACTTCAGGCCTAAGGGAAAAATTTTCAAATAGAGGGCCTGAAGTCACTGATGACTTCAGGCCCTCACTAAAAATTTTTTATTTTAAAAATATTTTTTATATTTAATTATTATTTATTAAATTAATTATTTATAGGATCTGAAGTTATTTGACTTCAAACCCTCCTGGGATGACTTCAGGCCCTGCGTTTGAATCTAAAATTAAGTGTTTTGATAGGTTTTTTTATATATTAATATATTTTTTAAATAGAAAAAAAATTTGAGTTTACGTCGGGCCTGAATCAAAAGATTTCAGGCCCAACGTGGGCCTGAAATAAAAAATTTCAGGCCCACGCTGGGCCTGAAATAAAAAATTTCAGGCCCACGCTGGGCCTGAAATAAAAATATGGGCCTGAAAGCTACCACGGTCAGTTTTTTCAAAACATATGTATACATTAATATATTTATTAAATATTATTTAATATATTAATTTCTATTAATCAAATATAAAATCATTTATTTATATTTTTAAATCCAACAGTTTGTTTCCAAAAACTTTTTATACATTAATATATTTATTAAATATTATTTAATATATTAATTTCTATTAATAAAAATAAAAATTATTTATTTATAATTTTAAATCATGTTGGATGAGAAATTTTTAAAGTGAAATATTTTTTTAATTTTTACCTTACGTTTTTTAATTTAGCGCCGATTCCATTAGATATTATTTTAAAATAGAAGTCAGTAATTAAGTCACGTTGCATGTGCTGACGTCACAGAATTTATTACTGAGAGAGAAAAAGAAAGGCAATACATAACATGAGGGGTATTAGAGGAAGTTCACTATAATGAGTGCGCCCTTTGGTGAAAATAAAACCATGGTGCGCCCGTTGGTAATTACCGATTGTTGCGTACGCCCTTTGGTAAATTGCCGAAATTAAATTGATCATCTCAAATTTATCTGCTACCTGATCTAACAACGATAACAAACTATATATGGACTAAGTAACTATCTATCTCAAAGGACGCTTATACTTGTAATTGCATATTGCATTGCCTATCACTGTTGACAATTTGTCAAAAAGCAAAATCATATACCTTGCATTCTGTGTTCATTGATTGCCCATCGGGACGCTAAGAATATAATAAAAAGAGGATTAATTATTATCTTAGATATTCATAATTTAATTCTTAGATATGATATATTTTATAAAAAAAATTTAAATGAGACACGAATCCTGAGACGCTGAACTTCTGGACCGTCTACGATGAGTACTTCTCGATTTATTCTAACGACCGATGAAAAATTTTCGTGAAACCAAATTGATCATCCAAAATTAAATATTACCCAACTTCGTTAATTTTTTTTTTCATTGTCCATCGTGCAAAGGCGGATCTTAAGTATAGACTATCCTGGCTGTAGCTCAATATAAAAAAAAAATTATTACCTATGTAAATTTCTTTTAATTAGCCTGTTTAAGTCACCCCTTCTACATCTAACGGTCATCCCACCTCCTAAAAAATTTATTATCAAACCCCAACTCTAATTCTAAATTAGTCCCTGCTTGTGTGCCTACCAAGAGTTATATATAAATGTTTATCACGTGCCCATATCAAGCCTATTGATCATGTCTATTGTATTTTGTTGCAACTTCATCCATAATTATACGGTAATTTATTAAAAGACGTATCTAAGAATTGGTATTTACCAAAAAACGTATCATGATTTCATTATTACCAAAGAGTGCACATATTTTAGTAAACTTCCTCTTATACTCCTACCGTCAAGTACTGCATGCATTTCTCTTTCTCTTTCTCTTTCACATTCTCAGTGACGAATTCCGAGACGGACCATAAAGAGATGTTCTTTTATATTTTGATTTTTATATTATGGAACCTTTCTCAAAATAAAAAATATTTAAATTAATTAAAATTGTTAAATCCGACACTTTTGACGCGATCTGGAAAATTTTTCGGAAAAAAGGTTTAAGGTTTGGGAGACCCAAACTAAAATTTGAGGGTCGAACCATTTAGAAACATAAGTTATGAGGAGCTAAATGTTTAAAAATAGAAATTTTAGGTCATCCTTGGGATTTGCCGAAACTTGGAGGGCTAAATGCAAAAAGCCAACCCTAATACCCTAACCCTTCCCCTCTTTCCACTCTTCTTTTCTTCTTCGCCGCAGCCCAGAAGACCCGACCCCTCTCCCACGATTTCTTCTTCTTCTTCGATCTCCCTCACGTGCTTTCCTCGCCGTTCGGGTGCGTCACTCGGAAGTCGCCACCAAGGGCATCCGTGGTCACCCTCTCCTGATCACCATACAGAGAGTGTCCCTTGCGTCTTCTTCCATTGGATGAGTCAGCCGGCATCGAGTAGGGGCTGAGGGTGAGGACAGTCGCCGCCTCAATCGATCGTGATCTCTCGGCAGCTTAACCCCTTGAGATGTGTCTCTTTCTTGCTTTGATCTAGGATTTGGGAGACCATCGGAGATGAGGTACTTCACCTAAGGTTGTGCTCGCTAGATCTAGGGCAGAGGAACGACGCCGACACCAATCCAGGTAGGATTTGAGCTATTTGGTCGATTTTGGAAGATTTGATTCCTCTGTGAGTTTACTGCCTTGCCGTGAGTCTTCCTTGTTGGGGTCATATTTGAATTTTGTGTGAATGGCTAGTTTTGTCGTGAATTCAAGTTGTAGGAGTTATTTGGTTCTGTTGATGTTTGTGCTAGAAAACAGATGGGTGGAGTTGATGATTTGGTTTGTGGTTTTCAAAATAGAAATCATGTGTTCTGTTCTTGTGATGCTTTGATCAATAGAAATCTAATTGGTATTTGTTGATTTGATCATGGATTTATGGTGTTGTGATATGATTAGGTAAGGATAGCTTGATAATGTTTGTTCTTGATCAGAAGGGTGTTGGAGAAATCATAAGGTAACATTTTTATCTGGATAGTTGTTCGATTTACCTAATTAAGAATTAATAGTATGATTGGGTTTGATTAGGGATTGAGTAGTGGCATGGTTGTGGGCTAATCCTGGATGAAATTGTGTAGGAATGGGTATTGGCTTGTGTTCATGTGACCTTGTAATGCTCTTGCTATGTGAAACCCCTATAGGTTGGGTGTAGAACAGTAATTGAAAGAGTTGGTGTTATTTGGATATTGATAATGGATTGATCATGAGGATTAGGATGATACTAATGAGGTTGTGTTATATTAACTATTTGGTATTTGTGTAAGTAGCTAAACGTTATACCCTTTGATACAGGACCCTGATTGATTTGTGTTGGACTTCATGGACTACTTGGTATTTGTGTAAGTAGCTAAACGTTATATTAACTATTTGGTATTTGTGTTGGACTTCTCTGTTGATACGGACTACTCCTACTTTGAGGCGGGTACTTCTTGCTTGTCTTCTTTAGATCCACGTTATCTTTATGCATGACTATTTGTTATTGATGCAGTAGGCTGATATTGACCTTTATCTGCTACCGTTTTGTTATCCTGCTTGATACTTATGCTTGACCTTGGATATGATCTAAATTTTCTTCTATACAGTCTCGTTTATTTGTTATCTGATTCTGTATAGCATTGGTATGAGCATGAGTATGTGGATATGGTTTAGCATACCATTGTATGGTTGCATTGGTTGATTCCAGTCATACTTGCACGTGTGTCTAGATATGGATTGATTGGGTTATTATGGCATGTCACCTGATATTTGCATTGGTTGATTCCAGTCATACTTGTATGTGTGTCTAGATATGGACTGATTGAGTTATTGTGGCATGTTACCTGATATCTGCATTGGCTGATTCTGTTATTACTTGAATGTCCACTTAGATGCATGATGGTTAAGTTATTATACCTGAGATTGACCTGTGCATGTTATGTTGAGTTATGTATGATGACCTGGTAGGGGTTGCATGTGTGAGAGTCATGCACCATACCTGCACTGTTGCATGCCGACGATCAACGACTCCCTTGTGGTTAAACCTATCGTCTTCTGGTACATGATATGTACACACGACCACTCATGGGTTAGTGGATACCGTTGGGTGTGCATTTGCTCTGTACTGCTCCGCTTGACCGCTCAGGGGTAGTGGTTTCGGAGCGTGGTAGCAGGCGGAGATCCTTCTCTTCCCATAGACCAGAGGAGAAGAGACCGACGCTCCCTCATATATACATGGGGTAGGGGAGCGGTCCCCCGCCAACATCCTGTCCACTCGGTCACTCAGGAGTAGTGATAGCAGGGTGCGTACAGTGTCACAGCTCTACCCACTCGGCCGACACAGTATCGCCTGTCTCGGTGGCTTGATTGGTGTCAGGGGTGACCATGACATTGCATCATGTGCATATGATGCATTGTGCATTTTAATTGTGATTGCTGCATTTATATGCTGCACTTGTTTGACATGCATGTACAGGATATGCTTATGTATGGTTTGATGACCTTGCACTTAGCTCGTGTGATATGAGTCTTTTATGGTATGGATAGACTGATTTCGGGTATGTACAGTCAGTTGTTATTTTCAGTTATGCATATTCTGATATTCCTGTTGAGACTGTATCCTGTTGTTTCTGTATAGCTATTTCAGCTATTTCTATTGAGCCATGCATATCTTTCTATATACCCGCAAAGTCCACTTGGACTCACCACCCGTCGTAATATTTTTGTTTCTAGGTTGATAGCTCGCCGGAGGAGTCTAGTTGCTGGTCCCGGGTCCCCACGACTCCATTGGATGGGAGCTTCCGCTGGTTTTGTTTTCTTTTGATAGCATTGTCTATGGTTTGTATTTCGTTTTGTTACCGTGGGCTTGTATTGGATTTATTTGTACGGTATTGTATTTTGAGTCCTTTGTTGGACTTTTGTGATGTGGTTTTGCTGCGCGCCTGCCCTAGAGGCAGCTCAGGTGAGTTTTTACAGTGTTTTATATTGCGTTGTCATTATTTCCATATTATATATATCTGTGTTGAGGCCTGAGGCCAAATTATAAACTTCGTGTGTTGTATGTTTGTGTAAATTGTCCGCCGGACAGGGGAGATATTGTCCGATTTTATATTGGATCAGCGGCTCCAATGGTCTCGGGGTGTGACAAAAATATTTTTATTAAATTAAAACTAAAAGAACATATCAGACTCACGTTGGGCCTGAAATGGAAACACTTCAGGCCCAACGTGCCCAATATTAAGGGTCTTTTCTCGATTCATTGTTATTACATATTAACACCATGAAGAAGTCCAAATAAACAATGGATAGCAAATTTGAACTCCTTGTAACCTCAAAAATCCACGGGAACTAAAATTTTTACAATCGGAGCTCTCTAGGTCAATCAGTGAGTTTTGACCAAAACCCACTGATTGACCTAGAGAGCTCCGATTGTAAAAATTTTAGTTCCCGTGGATTTTTGAGGTTACAAGGAGTTCAAATTTGCTATACATTGTTTATTTGGACTTCTCTGAGGTGTTAAAATGTAATAATGAAGAACCGAGAAGAAATCACACATTAGGCCTTTTAGGGTCATTGGGCATAAAATGGTTCCATTTCAGGCCCATCGTGGGCCTAAAATATTTCCATTTCAGGCCCAACGTGCCCATATTAAAGGTCTTTTCTCAATTCTTTGTTATTACATTTTAACCCCTTGAAGAAGTCCAAATAAACAATCGATAGCAAATTTGAACTCCTTGTAACCTCATAAATCCATGGGAACTGAAATTTTTACAATCGGAGCTCCGATTGTAAAAATTTCAGTTCCCGTGAATTTCTGAGGTTACAAGGAATTCAAATTTGCTATCCATTGTTTATTTGGACTTCTCCGAAGTGTTAAAATGTAATAATGAAGAACCGAGAAAAGACCTTTAATATTGGGCACGTCGGGCCTAAAATGGGCACGTTGTGCCTGAAATGGAATCATTTCAGGCCCAACGACCCTAAAAGGTCTAATGTGTCAAAACCTACTGATTGACCTAGAGAGCTCCGATTGTAAAAATTTAAGTTCCTGTGGATTTCTGAGGTTACAAGGAGTTCAAATTTGCTATCCATTGTTTATTTGGACTTCTCCGAGGTGTTAAAATGTAATAATGAAGAACTGATAAGAAATCACACATTAGGCCTTTTATGGTCATTGGGCCTGAAATGGTTCCATTTCAGGCCCAACGTGGGCCTGAACGTGGGCTTGAAATGTTTTCATTTCAGGCCCAATGTGCCTATTTCAGGCCCAATGTGCCCAATATTAAAGGTCTTTTCTCGATTCTTTGTTATTACATTTTAAAACCTTGAAGAAGTCCAAATAAACAATGGATAGCAAATTTGAACTCTTTGTAACCTCAGAAATCCATGGGAACTGAAATTTTTACAATCGGAGCTCTCTAGGTCAATCAGTGGGTTTTAACCAAAACTCACTGATTGAGCCTAAAATGGAAATATTTCTGGCCCACGTTGGGCCTAAAATGGAACCATTTCAGGCCCAACGTGGGCCTGAAATGGAAACATTTTAGGCCCAACGTGTCCAATATTAAGGGGCTTTTCTCGATTCTTTGTTATTATATTTTAACACCTTGAAGAAGTCCAAATAAATAATGGATAGCAAATTTGAACTCCTTGTAACCTCAGAAATCCACGGGAACTGAAATTTTTACAATCGGAGCTCTCTAGGTCAATCAGTGGGTTTTGGTCAAAACTCATTGATTGACCTAGAGAGCTCCGATTGTAAAAATTTTAGTTCCCGTGGATTTCTGAGGTTACAAGGAGTTCAAATTTATTATCCATTGATTATTTGGACTTCTTCAAGGTGTTAAAATGTAATAACAAAGAATCAAGAAAAGACCCTTAATATTGGGCACGTTGAGCCCGAAATGTTTCCATTTCAGGCCTAATGTGAGTCTGATATGTTCTTTTAGTTTTAATTTAATAAAAATATTTTAATTAATTTAAATATTTTTTTTGTTTTGAGAAAGGTTCCATAATATAAAAATCAAAATATAAAGGAACATCTCTTTATGGTCTGTCTCAGAATTCGTTACTGAGAATGAGAAAGAGAAAGAGAAATGCATGCAGTACTTGACGGTAGGGGTATAAGAGGAAGTTTACTAAAATATGTGCACCCTTTAGTAACAATGAAACCATGGTACGCTTTTTTGGTAAATACCAATTCTTATGTACGCCTTTTGGTAAATTGCCGATAATTATATATGCATGTTGTGTGTGTAAAAATGAGCTTGTTGATTGTTATATGCCGAGTGTCAATGATATATGCCCTCATTGCAAACCAATAGGCATACATATACATTGTAACAATAAGATTAGAATAAGTATTTTCGATTGGAAGAAAGAAAAGAGTATCTAGGTATTTCTATCCTTCATTGGGATGGTTGATTTAGCCCACAAAAGTTTCTCACTTACTATTGGATAAATTTGGGAAGCGCATCACGTAAATGGGCCATGAGGAACGACCCAACACCATGAGTGATTGAAGCACCGCAAACGTTTCGTTGTATTGCATGGGTTTAGAGTTTAGATGTTTAGGTTTCATAGGGTTTCGGGATTAAGATTTTAGGATTAGGGATTTAAAATTTCAAGACCGATTAGGAGAAATCCCTTATAATATTGGATCTTTTTTTTTTTATCTTACAATGATATACGGTAGTATTGTAGAGACGATATGAAATAAATGACAATAGTAGAAAATATGAAAATTTCTAGTGCGCGATAGCAATCAAATATCTTGATATCCTTGTTGAGACAATTTTAGCACAACCCTCTTTCATCATACACAAGTAGGAAGAAGGGAAGATTGAAGATAGAGAGCAAAATCTTATCTAAAATGAGCAACTCTTTATCTTTTATCTGAATCACCATCAATGTCTTTCTGGACATCATAAGTTGACTATTGAGCTTGATATGTCTATATCTCAGGATATGGCATGCCCATTGTTCCAGAAGCAAATGGCGTGGATGATAGATCATCGTGATACAACCTTGGGTGATAATGAGAGCGCGCCTGCACCTACGAGATTAACACGAGCGTTAAAGGGATACACCGAAAGGAGTTCCGGCGGAGTCCTCTCCGACGCTTAAGTCAGAAATTTCTCTAGCATGGAGAAGGGGTGAGGAGAATAGGAGTATCAGAGTCCCGCAAAGAGATCCCCCTTACCTGGGTGCCGAAGCACCTTATATACTTGCTGTCCGTCCTTCGAGCGCCCCCACATCCCCGTGACCGCCTCCCTTATTCCCGTGTTTAATGGTTTATGATTGTTTGACAGCTGTCATCCACTCAGGGATGTTGGTAACGACCACCACACACACTATCATACGTTACAAGTCATAACTACTTGCCGGCATTCCTATTTTGGGGAAGAGGCACTCGAAACCGTCGCTGCAAATATTATGTGGGTCATTATCCTAGCCAGTGGTAGGCTTCTCCCAATCTATCTTCTCCTTCTTAGGTTGTTCTTTGGGCTCCACTCTCCCAAGATGGTCTCGGGAACTCTCCTTCCTGAGTCGATCCCAGGGCACCTTCTCCCGAGCCAGTCTCAAGGACATTTCTCCCCGAGCGGGTTTCGGGGACTCTCTTTCCCAAGTCGGTCCTGGGGTACTCTCTCCTGATCTGGTTTTGTGGGTTCTCCTTCCCGAGCTGGTCCCAAGGTACTTTCTCCCGAGCTGGTCTTAGGGACTTCAGTTATGCCACGCAGCTCCCTTGCACCATGTGTTCATCTTGGGCTACCTATCCTGATCATAAGTCCCCCCTTTAAGTCTAATCAAAGGAAGTTGATCTGACTAATTGGATTTGTAGTGCGATGGGAGAGCGAAGTATAGGTGGAATGTGCAATTAACATTTCTCATTCCTTAACGACTTTGCGGATCCTAGGAATCTAAACATTCGCCCCAAGATCCGAAGAGATCGTTTGAAATGGTCTCAAGAGTTTCACGAGTTTCCTATGATGATGGTTGCCAATTATTCATTAAGAGCGCATGAGATGTATTAATGACAAGAAATCATTTCTGCGCATGAACCGCTGCTATGTGGTAGGATTCCCTCGAAGCTCCCTTCCTTCGATGCGCTTAGTCGAGTCATACCAACCGACGACTATAATGAGCTGCATGCTCCGAGATCTGTGACTAACTCTTGTGCACGCATCACACATCCATCCCCTAGCATCATCGTTGCCGCTTCTTATAATAGGGGAAGGGGAGATGTCCATTTGCCTTCTTGCACCGTCGACCATTGGAGCTTATCACTTCCGCCTCCCTTCGCTAAAGTCCTTCCTCTTTGTGTAAGTCTTACCAAGCCTTCCTCTCCTTCATCCTCCTTTTCAATCATTGACTCCTCTTCCTCATAACCATATGCAAGAGTGGAAAGGCTGAGGGAAAGAAAGGAAAGAGCAAGAAGAAAGAAACCAAGGAGAAACACGTTTATCAGCCAGAATGGTACGAGGCCACATCATCAAAGGTTAAACCCGACGTTTTGCAGGTGGCCTGTGAAACCTATGGCATCCCCGCAGATTTTGAAGTTAGGGTTCCTATACTCGATTAGTCTCCCGTAGAACCTCCCTTAGGGTTTTATACTTTTTTCCTAGGTCAAGTAGAATTTGGTCTTTGCTTTCCCATCCTTCCTATCTTTATGGCCGTATCTCAGTATTTTGACATTCCCCTTCACCAAATGGCTCTGAATGCTTTTGCTCAGATGAGCGTGACATTCCTTCTATTCAAGCTATTTGGGATACCTTTGACTTCTCGTTTTTTTCATTATTTCTTCCTCCCGAACCTTGCATCTTGAGGGACTATTAGTTTTGTCACTCGCTCCAGCCACAGATTCATAGGTGGCCTCCCTTCATCACACAAGAGGTGGAAGGAACGTTTCTTTTTTATCAGACTCCCCGAGTGCCCTTTTTGCCCGACTCGCTAGCGTGAAGACCTGCCTCCTTCCCCAAAATTGGGTGATTTCCAACAAGACTAGGGGTACAAACGAGCTAGGAGCATTCGGGCCGGCATGATGTTCCATGGTCCAAACATAGTCCAGTGTCAGAGGCATGATGTTCCATGGTCCAAACATAGTCTAGTGTGAGAGTCGTCTGTATATAGTGTTGGGATTAGCCCCAATGCCGCTAGCCTTGGCTATGATCTTAGTAAGTGTGCTATTTTATTAAATACCTATTTATACTAATTGATTTTCTTTTGCCTTTGTTTTGCAGAAGCCACCATGCTCGCTTGCTCCATGAGCAAGCTTCTCAAGTGGGAGCTAGCAGATGAGAAGGCGCTGACGCCTTCTCTAAGATTGAACCTAAGTCAATAGAAGAAGTTTTACCTGACCCAGACTGGATTATATCTATGTAAGAAGAATTAGCTCAATTTAAGAGAAACTAAGTCTGTGACTTAGTATTAAAACCAGAAGGTAATACCATAATAGACACTAAGTGATTTTTTAGGAATATGTTAGATGATAAAGGAGAAATAGTTAGAAACAAAGCCCGTTTAGTGGCTAAAGGGTTCAGTCAGATTGAGGGATTAGATTATGATGAAACCTATGCACCTGTAGCTAGACTTAAATCAATTAGAATGCTCTTACCTTACACAACCCATAAGAGATTCAAGTTATATCAAATGGAAGTTAAGTTTGCCTTCCTAAATAGATTTATAAAGGAGGAAGTTTATGTAAGTTAACCTCTAGATTTTAAGGATTTAAACCATCCTAGCTATGTCTTTAGACATATAAAGGCCCTATATGGTGTTAGGATGTATATAAAAAGTTTTGCTTTCGTATAAGACATCTACATTTTGAAAGAGAATCACAAGATCACTGTTTGCATGTTTATTATTAGTATATGCATATTGTCTAATACTTTATACTGTAGATAACATGGTGTGTGGTGTCACACAGAAGATCATGTTATCAGTTCCTTGTAGAGTATAAGTAGAGGCTCACAACCGAGATGGAGTTGGACAAACCATCAGGATGGTTGTAGTGTAATTTGGTATTGATTTATCTTGACCATAGAATTATACTAGTGCACTTTGTGTGCATTGAGTAGGATCGACATAGAGGTGATTCAATTTATACTGACTTTATAATTGAATCAGACCTCAGTTTATTATGGAGTACATGCTCTTAATCCCGATATAATAATGGGCACATGTACTTAATAGTTATTTCTTTGATTTACGAATGAGCAAGATTTATTCTGTTAAATCGATAGGCCCGGTAAGTTGAAAAATAATATTATTTACATGGTGTGTCGTTGATTATAGACGAAAATCGTGTCTTGGTCAGTCGGGTTGATGATGCCCCCTTGATGAGCACATAAGGTTTATCATGTTAAATCCTGCAGGTGGACTTGGTCTGACATGATGATAAGGATGAATGATACTAATCAAAGAGTTAGATGTTGATTAATTAAAATTTTCAATAATTTAAATTAATCAATGGGCATTCGATATCTTAAACATGTGGAGATACTTGTACTCATAATAGGTGGAGCCCATATGTAAATATGGGGGTTGGTGAGGTAGTTCAATGAGGGTCTTTTAGTGGAATGGATCTTCATTAATGGATCGGGCCTTGATCCATTAGGTGGCCAAAACTCAACTCCTCCTCATGGTCCTTATTGTAGCCCTATAAATACCCCATGGAGTCATGAAACCAAGGATCCAATTTATCATCCAACCCTAAGCCTCTTCTCATTCTCTCTCTCTCCCTTCTCTCTCCTAGGGCACACCGGCGTGGGAAGAAAAGAAGAAAACCCTTCTTCTTTCTTCCTCTTCTCTTCTCCTCTTCTCATCCACTTGGTGGCCGGCTACTACTAGACAAAGGAAGAGTTGTTCTCTTCCTTTTGTGGTGTGCGGCGAGAAGAAGAAGAGAGGTTATCGCCAGCGCAAGGAGAAGGCGGCGACTTCCATTGGTGGTGCTCGGCGCTGCTTGCATGGAAGAAGAGAGGAGAGGTGGTCTTCCTTGTGTGCTTGCTGCCGCGAGATAGGAAGAAGTAGGGGAGGTCGGTTAGGGTTGTTGTGAGGGAGAAGGGCTCTTCTCTTCTTCTCCTTCAACTTCTTCTTCCTTGAAGAGGTCGGCGGCAACCCTAGGGTTAGGGTTCTTCATTGGCGCAAGGTGAAGGGATCGATTGGAAGGCCATAGTGACTTTGGTTCTTGGTAGATCGTCACCCACACGACGTCCAAGAGGGGAGGGTCATACAGTAGAATATCACGAGGTAAAAAGAAAGGTATAACCTTCTCTTTGGCTCCTTTTACTTTGATATATCATTTTATGTAGATTAATTAATTGCCATTGTTATTAATTATTTGTTAATTAATTATGATGATTAATTATCTTGGACCCCGATGATAAACATAAAAACTGGCGATCCGCTCGTCGTTTATTTCGCGGCTAATCAGTTGGACGAGATTGATCGCTAAAACAACTTGGTTGTTCAAACGATCGCTCGAATCGGTTAGCACGATGATGAGACGGTCGTTTTGGGAAATATGTCTCCATTCTGATTAAAATTTTAATCTGTGGACATGGAGAGATTTCCCATGTTGGTGCAGAAAGCACCCAAGTCGAACCTGAGTTTTGATAATGGCAACAAGGCTCAAAAGTTAAGTCTTACTTGTTATCTAACAAATTACTCAAGTGTGTAGGAAAAGTCCTAGCGAAGGACTGCTAGGCACTGGCAAAGGAATGCCAGGGTACAAAGCCCTAGCGAAGGACTGCTAGGCGCCAGGCGAAGGACAACTTGGGACTGAAGCCCTACCGAAGAACTGCTAGGCACCGGGCGAAGGACAGCTTGGTATCCAAGACATGGCAAAGGACCGCTGGGCAAAAGTCCAACTGGAGGAGCCGGTTGGCATCAGGTACATTCTCCCGAGAGGAGTAGGTGAGGACGCGTTCCCCGTCGAGGGAACAGTAGGCGTCGGTTCGACCTAGGGCTCCATTTCGGAGGCCCAAAGTCAAAACCAAGACAGTTAAGGCTGTATAAACTAACATCTTATTGCTTTATGGTGTTTTGGACTAACCCTGGATGCGGGACCGAAGGAACGAGTGTCTGCAGCTCAGAGAGTCTCAAAGGAGTGAGGCAGCAGCTGACCAGGGCACCCGGAGTGTCCCGGGCGCCCCCAAGGTGAACACAAAACACATCGAGCAAAGGAACTGCTTCTGCAGCTCATGGGCGGGGCGCCCTCGTGCTCCCGGGCGCCCCGTGCTCCCGGGCGCCCCCGCTGCTCCCGGGCGCCCCCTGCGCAAGCCATCGAAGCAGAAGCCAGCGAAGCCAAGGGATAAGCTCTGACCCGGTTAACCCGGGCGCCCCCAGCGTCCCGGGCGCCCCGGTCAAGATCTGATCCTGAGATTGAAGGGATCAGAAGCTGACCGAGACGGAAGCGGATCGACCGACACGTGGGGGGGGGGGGGCGCCCCGACGTTCCGGGCGCCCCCAGGGCCTATAAAAGGGCCCTCGACCCCAAGGCTTCCAACAACAATTCATTCAACGCTTCTACGCTCTTCTGCTCTCGCGCTCTGCTCCGGAAACCTCCCGACTCGAGACTCAAGCGCCGACAACGTCCCGTTGCTCCGAAAAAGACAACCTACATCGGACGTCGGTAAAAGAAGAGTTTTCATTTTAAAAGTTTACTTTGCTATAATTGTAATTCAATACTGTAAACTGATTTGCGAACTTATAGAATTGCCCGCAGAAAACGGTCAACGACCGTGGGCCTTGGAGTAGGAGTCGACCTAGGCTCCGAACCAAGTAAAACTACCTGTGTTTGCGTTTGATTGTTGTTATTCCGCTGCGTAATTTCTCTAATCCTAAAATCCGAACGTTTTCCGATATTCACCCCCCCTCTATCGGTTCTCTATATCCAACAAGTGGTATCAAGCGGGGAAGTTCAAATTTGGTGCAACCACCAGTTTGAATTTTTTTTTTGATTTTTTATATTTTTTTTCTCTCGATCGAATTTCTTCTAATATATTTTTCGTTCGAATTTCTTCTCGTTGATCGAGGTTGGTGCAACACCACTCGATGAATATTTTTTTCTTATCCCGCACTACTAATCCAAGACCAAGTCTTGGGATATTCTTTTTGTTTAGTTTGCATTTCAGATACATGGCCATGCAAGAAGGCTTCAGCACCGCACGACCACCTCTCTTCAGTGGAGAAGACTTCTCCTACTGGAAGAGCAGAATGGAGGTCCACCTGAAAACTCAGGTGGACATGTGGATAATCATCCAGTCCGGACTAGAGATTCCGAGAAATGCTGAAGGAATACCTCAAAGCTACACAGAGTGGGACACCGCTTTGAAACGAAGAATTGAAGCAGATGCAAAGGCGACCCAGACCCTTCAATGCGGCTTAACAAAAGAGGAGCTGAACCGGGTGGGCCCTTTCAACAGTGCCAAGGAGCTGTGGGGAAAACTGATCGAGCTGCACGAAGGAACATCAGACACTCGGATCAGTAAGAGAGATCTGCTCCTGAACAAGCTATATACCATCAAGATGGCCGACAACGAAACAGCAGCTCAGTTTCACGCCCGAATCCAAGAACTAATGAACGGTCTACACACTATTGGTCACAAGGTAGAAAACCGTGACCTAATAAGGTATGCTTTAAATGCTTTTCCTAGAAATACCTTGTGGGCATCTATGGTAGATGCATACAAGATTTCAAGGGACCTTTCAAAAATAAAATTAGATGAATTATTCTCTGAATTAGAACTGCATGAACAGACTAACTGCAATTTGGCCGAGAAAGGTATTGCCTTTATTGCAGGTAAAACTAGAAGGTCAACCAAGAAAAAGCCTTAACCTGAACCCGAGTCTAACTCAGACTCAGACTCAGAAGATGAAGAAGGAGATCGACCTAAGCTGGTCCGACTGGCAAGAAACTACTACAAAGAACTGAAAAATCAAACCAACAGAAGGAAAGCCAACCGAAGAAAGGACGAACCAGCTGAACCCGTAAACGAAAAGAACAAGCCCAACGTGACCTGCTACGAGTGCAAGAAGAAGGGTCACTACAAGACGGAGTGTCCGAATCTAAAGGAAACCAAGAAGAATAATAGGAAGAAGGCACTTCAAGCAACGTGGGACGAGTCCTCCTCCTCCGAAGAAGAAGAGGTCCCACAGTCGAACCTACTTGCACTAACCGCCTCAGAAGAAGTCCAGACCGAGTCAGAATCAGAACAGGACGACGGCAGACTGACCTTCACAGAGGACGGCGAAATTAAGGTAAGTGGATTTAATAGATGTCAATTAAATGAACTAATTTCGTATCTTTCTCGAGATTTGGCGAAAGCTAAACTCCGAGTCGAATCCCTCCGACAGGAAGTAAAACTCCTGAAAGAGGGAGCTGACTCTAAACCCTTAACCGAGAAGGTTCAAGAAGGAACTCCTACTCAAGTTGAAAAACTTGAGAAGGCGAACTCCTCCCTGAAAACTCAAGTTAAGGATCTTAGATCAGCTTTAGAACGATTCACTTCTGGTTCCAAGGGTCTTGACATGATTCTTGGAAAGCAGAAATCAGTTCTAAATCGATCCGGACTTGGCTATAGAACCAAATCTAGACAAAGATCTTACTTTGCTGTACTGAATCAGTCCAGTAGTAAAGTTCAGGCATGGGTACCTAAACTGTACCTGAACAAACCAACTGAATCAAATCAATATTGGATCCCCAAGGACAAGATTCACATCTTGCCCAATCATTACCGTGGCTTTAGTCCAGGGGGAGCCAAATTAAAAACTATATTTATTGTTAAATAGAATTTAATTCTTGCAAATTGCTTGTTTGATTGTTTATTTAAATTTCTGCAATTTACCATGCTTAGACTTAGGAATGGTTAGTATAAGGACCGGACAAACTTAACTGAAACTTGAACAACATAGTATTGGGTGGCAGTGAGATGATAGTACGTTAGGGAAACCAATTCTAATAAGGTCAAGTTTACTTGGTCTCTTTAGACTGGTGAAACTAGCCGAAGCTACCGATCCAAAATCCAAACTAGTTAGACCAGAACTTTTCAAAGATTAATTTTGAAAATGAAATTTCATTAAACGGCTTTGTCAAGGAAAGGGTTGATGATCCAATAAGGCTACGGCCAAAGAAGGCCTAGTGCCTCGCCAAGACCTGGAAGCCAATTTTTGAATTTCAAATTCAAATTACTCTTTGTCAAATTCAAATCTAACACAAATTTTCAGTTAGGTGTAGAATCAAACATTTTTCTTCAAAATAAACTTAGTTGTTTTCAAAAATTAATTTAAGGTTTTCCAAATAAAAATTAATTTTTCAAAATAATTTTACTTATCAAAACCTGTCTCACAAAACCTATAAGGCTAACGTGATTGAAAACCCTAGATTTGAGTAAGACAGACTAGGCAGTGAAACTCAATTTAAGCTATTCCTGACTCTAATTGGATCCAAATCAATAAAACTCTTTATGTGTAGGAACATAAAGATTTGGACCAATGGATGTTGGATAGCGGTTGCTCCAGACACATGACTGGAGATAAATTGAAGTTCACCAAACTCAAGTTCAAGAACCTAGGCTCAGTGGCATTTGGCAACAATGCTACACTCAAGGTAATTAGGGTCAGGTAATATTGAGCTTAAATCTGACTTTGTTATTAAGAAA
Source organism: Boesenbergia rotunda (assembly GCA_024364735.1). Taxonomy (NCBI): domain Eukaryota; kingdom Viridiplantae; phylum Streptophyta; class Magnoliopsida; order Zingiberales; family Zingiberaceae; genus Boesenbergia; species Boesenbergia rotunda. The sequence continues at coordinate 49,075 of JAGFNQ010007123.1, read as the reverse complement.
GTTCTTTTGGTTGAAAACTTCAATTTTAACTTGCTTAACATAAGTCAGTTATGTGATTCTGGTTATATAGTCACCTTCAACAATTCTAACTGCCTGATTAGAAATGTACAAGACTCAGAAATCATGATTAAGGGCACTAGGAAAAATAATGTATACACTATAAACCTTCCCCTAGTACCCAAATGTATGTTAACTCAGTTAGAACAATCAAATCTCTGGCATAGGAGACTAGGTCACACTAATCTGAGAACTATCTCAAAAGTCACCCAACTTGGCTTAATCAAAGATATCCCCAAAATTAAAACAATGAAAACCTAATATGTGAATCATGTGATCAAGGTAAACAAACCAAATCTAATCACAAACTAATCCAATCTGACCTAACTCAAACCACACTTGAGCTCCTACACCTTGACCTATTTGATTCACATGGGGCCATGTCACTAAGCGGGAACCGATACTGCTTAGTAATAGTTGATGATTACTCTAGGTTCACCTGGGTTAGGTTTCTAAAAACCAAAGATGAAACCCTAAACCTATTTAATGAATTCTGTAAATTAATTGAAAATCAAAACAATACTAAAATTAAAAAACTTAGGAGTGACCACGGGGGAGAATTTGAAAATCAACGGTTCGAGGAATTCTGTAAGGTAAATGGGTATTTACATGAATTTTCATGTCCTAGAACCCCCCAACAAAATGGGATAGTCGAAAGAAGATATAGAACATTACAGGAAGCCGCTAGGGCTATGCTCAACGAATTTAACTTAGCAAATCAATATTGGGCAGAAGCGATTAGTACGGCTTGTTACATCCAAAATAGGGTTCTGATTAACAAGCGACACAACAAAACACCCTATGAACGGTACTACCATAGACTCCCAAATCTACACTACCTAAGGGTCTTTGGATACAAAGTCCATATCCTAAACACCAAAGACTATTTAGGGAAATTTCAGTCCAAGTCAACCCCAGGTATCTTCCTAGGATACTCAACCACAAGTAGAGCCTATAGAGTTTACAACAAACAAACTAAGAAAATTGAAGAAACAACAAACTTAATATTTGATGAAGAAATCAACTCAACATCTGAAAATCCAGACCTAACTTCATCAAATTCTGATCAAGAAAATAATGAACAAATTATTGAACCCTTAAACGAACTAACTATTGAACCAATTAATGAGTCAACTGAACCAATTATCGAACCAACAAATGAACCAGCTCAAAGAGTCGAATCAAATAGTGAACCAAACCGACCAGCCGGACCTGAGGCTGAACCAAGTTCTAGAAGAACCAAGAAACCCAGACTTAGTCACCCAACCGATCAAATTGTGGGTGATCCAACTCTAGGAGTCAGGACTAGATCCTCCTATAGAAACCTTAGTCAAATAGCTATGATATCAAAAATTGAACCCAAAACTATAGAGGAAGCCCTACCTGATCCTGATTGGATCATAGCTATGCAAGAAGAGCTAGCTCAATTTGAGAGAAACCAAGTCTGGGAATTAGTACCTAAACCTGAGGGCAAATCCGTCATTGACACTAAGTGGGTTTTTAGGAATAAGTTGAATGATCAAGGAGAAATAGTCAGAAATAAAGCCCGCTTAGTAGCAAAGGGTTTCAGCCAAGTAGAAGGATTAGATTACGACGAAACATATGCCCCAGTAGCTAGACTTGAGTCCATTAGGATGTTACTGGCCTTTGCATCCCATAAAGGATTTAAACTATACCAAATGGATGTAAAGTCAGCTTTTCTAAATGGATTCATTAAAGAAGAAGTTTATGTAGGACAACCCCTTGGGTTTGAGGACTTAGAAAGACCTAACCACGTTTACAAACTTACTAAAGCACTATATGGGCTAAAACAAGCACCTAGGGCCTGGTATGAACATTTATCAACTTACTTAATCTCTAAAGAATTTAAACAAGGGCAAATTGACTCAACCTTATTTATTAAAACCCTAGGAAAAGATATATTTATTGGCCAAATTTACGTAGATGACATAATCTTTGGGTCCACCAACTCGAAATTTCTAAAAGAATTTGTTAAAATAATGGAAAACGAATTTGAAATGAGCCTAGCTGGTGAACTTAACTTTTTCCTAGGCTTACAAATTAAACAAACTAGGGATGGAAACTATGTCCATCAATCCAAATATGCTAAAGAGTTAATAAAGAAATTTAAAATGGATAACTCTAAAAGCATAAGTACCCCCATGTCCACTAATGTAAAAATAGATAGTGACCCTGATGGTAAACCAGTGGACCTTAAACTCTATAGAAGTATGATAGGTAGTCTACTGTACCTTACAGCCAGCAGACCTGACATTCTTTTTGCTGTAGGGATGTGTGCTAGATACCAAACCTGTGCTAAGGAAACACACTTAGCAGCCCTAAAAAGAATACTAAGATATGTAAAGGGCACCCTAAATGTAGGGATTTGGTATCCTAGAACCTCAACCTTCAATTTGTCAGGATACTCAGATTCTGACTATGATGGTTGCAAATTAGATAGAAAGAGCACGAGTGGAAGCTGCCAACTGTTAGGAAATAGTCTAGTAAGTTGGTGCAGCAAAAAACAACACTGTGTGGCTCTATCCACAACTGAAGCTGAATATGTTGCCTTAGGAGAATGTGTAGCTCAACTTTTATGGATGATGCACACTCTTAAGGACTTCCAGCTCAACTACACCCAAACTCAAGTATTTATTGACAATATGAGTTCAATTAATCTAACTAAGAACCCAATCCAACATTCCAGAACCAAACACATAGAAGTCAAACATCACTTTGTAAGAGACCATGTAGCTAGGGGTGAAATAGTACTTAAGCATATAGACTCTAAATCCAACTTAGCTGATATACTCACAAAACCCTTACCTGAGTCTGAGTTCAGCTCACTAAGAAGGCAGTTAGGATTGTGCTCTGTAGAATAGGTTAACTCCACTTTTGATTTTCTTACTGCTTTACTTGATTTAAAAAATCAGTTTCTAAAAGAATTTGAAAAACTATTTTACTTAATTTCAAAATCAATTTTTTTTTAAAAAAATTTCGACTTAGTTTTATTTCAAAACTACCCCCTTTCAAAACTAGGGCTTTTTCGCAAATGGACTTAGCCTAGGCCTTAACCTTAGAACTGCATGCACCTATAGATTTAGAAGCCAGCATCTCACAAGCACCTTAGGGTACTTTTGATTGATAACCTAGAATGGGTTGAGATGCTTAGGTCTTTGCCTTAATTCAAGATGCTTTAAGTCAGTACATCTGCAGTAATTGGGGAACTAAATACAACTTACACAGCAATCAAGTTAAGTGTCAAGTTTAGAAAATCTAACTTGAACAGAAACACTTAACTTGACTAACCCTAGCAAAAACTACTGTTTATAACAGTTAGTAAGTAGCTAATTAGGTTAGACAGATCCCTACAAGAGAAAATTAACTGATTTGGTTTAAGTATTATCATGAATTGGTTCAGTACAGCAAAATCATGCAAATATTTTCCTTTATGAAAGTTATTTCCTTTATGCAATTTAATTTCTGCTATATTTATCTGTTTTTGATATATGCAAAGGGGGAGAGATAGGAAAGGAGAGAGTTTAAAATTTTCTAGCTCAAATTTTTTTTTAACTCTATCCCTTATTCAAAAAATACTAAGTTTCTCAAAGCACTTAAGTTTTCAAAAGGTTACTAAAGTACCTAAGTTCTCAAGCTTTTCAAAACTTTTCTAAGTTCTCAAGCTTTTCAAAACTTTTCTAAGTTCTTAAGCTTTTCAAAACTTTTCTAAATTCTTAAGCTTTTCAAAACTTTTCTAAGTACTTATGTTTTTCAAAATTTTTCAAACTCTATCTTTAATTCAAAAAGTACTAAGTTACTAAGTACTTAAGTTTTTAAAATCTTACTAAGTACTTAAATTTTCAAAATTCTACTAAGTACTTAAGCTTTCAAAATTTTACTGAGCTCTTAAGAGTTTCAAAATCATATTAAGTACTTAAGTTTTTAAGTTTTCAAAATAGTGCTAAGTACTTTAAACTAACGGTTCTTAAAAGTTTCCTAAGTACTTAAAACTGAAGTTTTTTCAATCTCTAAGTACTAACCAAGTACTTTAAAACTTAAAGTTTTCAAAACTTTTGAGTACTTTAAACTTAAGGCGTCAAAATTTTCGGTACTCAAAACTTAAGTTTTCAAAACTCTTCTTAAAGTTTTCAAAATTTGTCAAAGTGGTTAAATTCTTTCCAAAGTACACAACGAAAATCATTTTGGAAAATATAAGCTTTAAAGCTTAAAATTTTTTTAAGTTAAAACCATCTTCAGACTTAAAACCTATTTTCAAAAACCCCACGAATTTTTGAAAAATCTAGGGGGAGATTCCTTCCAGGGGGAGGGAACAAAAGGTAATTTTTATATGCTTTGATTAAACTTAACTTTTTGAACCAGGGTTGCCATAAATCAAAAAGGGGGAGATTGTTGGTGCAGAAAGCACCCAAGTCGAACCTGAGTTTTGATAATGGCAACAGGGCTCAAAAGTTAAGTATTACTTGTTATCTAACAAATTACTCAAGTGTGTAGGAAAAGTCCTAGCGAAGGACTGCTAGGCACTGGCAAAGGAATGCCAGGGTACAAAGCCCTAGCGAAGGATTGCTAGGCGCCAGGCGAAGGACAACTTGGGACTGAAGCCCTAGCGAAGGACTGCTAGGCACCGGGCGAAAGACAGCTCGGTATCCAAGACCTGGCAAAGGACCGCTGGGCAAAAGTCCAACCGGAGGAGCCGGTTGGCATCAGGTACATTCTCCCGAGAGGAGTAGGTGAGGACGCGTTCCCCGTCGAGGGAACAGTAGGTGTCGGTTCGACCTAGGGCTCCATTTCGGAGGCTCAAAGTCAGAACTAAGACAGCTAAGGCTGTATAAACTAACATCTTATTGCTTTATGGTGTTTTGGACTAACCCTGGATGCAGGACCGAAGGAACGAGTGTCTGCAGCTCAGAGAGCCTCAAAGGAATGAGGCAACAGCTGACCAGGGCGCCCGGAGTGTCCCGGGCGCCCCCAAGGTGAACACAAAACACATTGAGCAAAGGAACTGCTTCTGCAGCTCATGGGCGGGGCGCCCCCGTGCTCCCGGGCGCCCCCGCTGCTCCCGGGCGCCCCCAGCGTCCCGGCCGCCACAAGCCATCGAAGCAGAAGCCAGCGAAGCCAAGGGATAAGCTCTGACCCGGTCAACCCGGGCGCCCCCAGCGTCCCAGGCGCCCCGGTCAAGATCTGATCCCGAGATTGAAGGGATCAGAAGCTGACCAAGACGGAGGCGGATCGACCGACACGTGGGGGGGGGGGGGGCGCCCCCGACGTTCCGGCTGCCCCCAGGTCCTATAAAAGGGCCCTCGACCCCAAGGCTTCCAACAACAATTCATTCAACGCTTCTACGCTCTTCTACTCTCGCGCTCTGCTCCGGAAACCTCCCGACTCGAGACTCAAGCGCCGACGACGTCCCGCTGCTCCAAAAAAGACAACCTACATCGGACGTCGGTAAAAGAAGAGTTTTCGTTTTAAAAGTTTACTTTGCTATAATTGTAATTCAATACTGTAAACTGATTTGCGAACTTATAGAATTGCCCGCAGAAAACGGTCAACGACTGTGGGCCTTGGAGTAGGAGTCGACCTAGGCTCCGAACCAAGTAAAACTACCTGTGTTTGCGTTTGATTGTTGTTATTCCGCTGCGTAATTTCTTTAATCCTAAAATCCGAACGTTTTCTGATATTCACCCCCCTCTATCGGTTCTCTCGATCCAACATCTCATGCGCGACCCGGCATCCCTTTGGCACAAATCCAACATATGGACTAAAACAAATACCTAGAGTCTAGTATGGAAGACTATCCGCTTATTTAGTTTCGCAGAGGTTTAACCAAGGCCAAATTGACCCAACCATATTTGTTAAATCCTTAGAAAATAATATATTTATAGCCAAATCTATGTGGATGATATCATTTTTGGCTCAACTAACAAAACTTTTCTTAAAGAATTTATAAAAGTAATGTAAAGTTATTTTGAAATGTGTCTAGTAGTTGAGTTAACATTCTTCTCAGGACTTCAAATCAAACAAACGAAAGAAAGAAATTATGTTTACCAATTAAATATGCTAAAAATTAATTAAGAAATTTGGAATGAAAAATTCTAAAGAAATTAACACCCCTATGGAAACAAATATTAAAATAGATAGTAATCTAGAAGGAAAACCTGTAGACTTAAAGCACTTTAGAAGTACTATAGATGGTTTATTTTACCTAACTGCTAGCAAACCTGATATTTTATTTACAGTAGGTATTTGTGCTAGGTACCAAACTTATGCTAAGGAGTCCCACTTAAGTGTTGTCAAAAGGATATTTAAGTGTATTCAACGTACTCTGAATGTAGAAATTTGGTATCCTAGGACTCCTAATTTTAACCTACTAGGTTACTGTGACTCAGATTATGTAAGGTGCAAATTTGATAGAAAAAGCACTAATGAAAGTTGTCAGATGTTGAGTCACAGCTTAGTTAGTTAGTGTAGTAGGAAACAACACTGTGTTGCATTATCCACAACTGAAGCTGAATACATAGCCTTAGGAGAATGTGTAGCCCAATTACTTTGGATGATGCATACCCTTAAGGACTTTCAACTAACCTACACTAACATAATGTTTATATTGATGATATTAGCTCAATTATCTAAAAAAAAAATCCTATACACTATTTTAGACTAAACATAGTGAAGTAAAACATCACTTTGTCAGGGATCATGTAGTCAGGGATGAAATTGTACTTACACACATAGAGTCTAAGTCCAACTTAGCTGATATTTTTACTAAACCATTACCTAAATCTGAGTTTAGTTCACTAAGAAGGTAGCTAGGAATGTGTTTAGTAGAATAACTTTTATTTGTTTTTGCCTAATTAAAATTATTTTTTTTTCAAAAATTATTTTCTTTAACTATTTCTTGAAAATCATTTTCTTTAGCTATTTTTCAAAAATTATCTTCTTAAACTACTTTTCAAAAATCCATATTTTTAAAAATCATGTTTTTTAAAAACTATTTTACATATTTTTCGACTTAGTTTTCAAAAAAACCTACCCCCTCAAAACTAGGAATTCCTTGGTTATGGACTTAGCTTAGGCTTTACCCCTAGATTGCATGCTCTTATAGACTTAGATGTCAGCATCTCACAAGCACATTAGAAATACATTGCTTGACAACTTAGACTGGATTGAGATGCTTTGGCCTATGCCTTAACTCAAGATGATTTACGTCAGTGTATCAAAAGTAGTTGGGGCAATAAATACAACTGAACATCAATAAGTTAACTAATCAAGCTCAGAAAATCTAACTTGATCAGACTACTTAACTTGACTAACCCAAGTGAAAGATACTATTTTTTGATAGTTAGTAAGAAATAAACTGGATTAGAAAGGGGCCCAAGGATTTGTTTTTCTTGTTTTGTTGTTTTTAAATTCTTTTTCAAAATCATTGCTTGTTTACTTTTGAATGCTTAAACTCAAATCATGCTTGAACTCAAATGGGTAAATTAACTTAACTCAAATTATTTGTCTATAACTCAAATTATTGATTGTTATTTATTTTTGCTTTTCTGTTAATGGTTTCTCAGAAAATATTTTGGAATTATTTTTAACTTAATTTTTTTTTTTCAAAATTTACTTATATTTTCAAAAATCACGGGCTCTAATACCTATTTTTTAAAGTTTTTTTCATTCTCCTTAATAATTTTTTTATATATGGCAAAGAAGGAGAGTAGGGAAAAGTAAAACTTTAAAAGATTTTTTTTTGCAAATTTTTTTTTTGATATATGGCAAAGGGGGAGAGTAGGGAAAAGTAAAATTAAAAGTTAAAAGATAAAAAAATTTCAAACTTTGTTTTTCAAGTTTTTTTTGTTAACATAATACTCTATTTTTTAAAACTCTATTTTTCAAAAGGGAAGTTTTAATTTTACTTAGGACTTTTTCAAAGTGATACCTAGAATTTTTCAAAGTAATCAGTAAAATCTTAACTTCAATTTTACTTAGAACTTTTTCAAAGTGATACTTAGAATTTTTCAAAGTAATCAGAAAAATATTAATTTCAATTTTACTTAGAACTTTTTCAAAGTGATACTTAAAATTTTTCAAGGTAATCAAAAAAAATCGTTCAAATTGAAAATTGTGTGTTTTTTAAAAGCATCAGGGGGAGAGTTTTATATCAAGGAGAAAATTCATGCATTCTTTCAAATTTGCATGTTTTGTTTTAATTTGAGCCCAAATTGCAAATGTTTCAAAATCTAACATATCAAGGGGGAGATTACTTATCAAAGGGGAGATTTATAAGTCTATATTTTGCAAATATTTCTAACTTTGAAAATGTTACTCTTACCTTGAAAAAATATTGAACTCTGTTTCATTAAATACATTTGCTACTTGTTTAAAAAATCTGATTTGAATTAACATTTGCACTGGGTTGTATAAATCAAAAGGTAGAGATTGTTAGTGTCGGAAGCACTAGATTGAACCTCGTTTTGATGATGGTAAAGTGTTCAAAGTTAAGTATGTAAGATCGTGGCGCATGTTAGAGGGGGGAGGGTGAATAGAACTTTTGTTGAATTCTCTCTACAAGAGGGTTAGCACAATACAAAAATATAATGGAAAATATAAAATTCAATACTAACAAGAAGATTTTACTTGGTATCCACCCCGAAAGGTGACTAATCCAAGGATCCACATGAGTACACCACCTCCACTATGAAACGTCTCCTTCAAGGTGGAGAAAACCTTTACACGGTTGTCTTCTTCCTCTTTACAAGATTGAAATGAAAGCTAGAGGAAGAACTGATCACTTTGGGCACTAGCAGCACTTTGGTACAGTAAAGAACCGTACCTTCCGCGTGCCAAAAAGTCCCTTTTAAATAAGAGTAACGAACAACTCCACGTGTTGTCCAGCCCGACACCAGTCGACTGCCCCTTTGGCAGTCGACTGGTCTAGCCTTAAATGCTAGCCAACAGCTAACTCAACGGCTAGTTTTCGGGGTTACCAGTCGACTGCTTCTGGAGCAGTCGACTGGTCTCAGGTCCGAAACCTTCTGTGAGTTTCTGTTTGCTCTGGCAGTCGACTGCCTTTCTACCAGTCGACTTTCCAGCTCCTACAATAACTCACTCTCACTCCGAACACTCTCCTTCACGTGTGCTTTCAGGTGTACTCCCTTGGCTTGCCCCTTGAAGTCTTCTTCCACCGGCTATCGTCCCTCGGATGCGCACACAAGCCTTCCCTTGGCTTGCCTCCATGCCACCCTTCACGTGTGCCCTTTGAAGTCCATTTCCCGGCTTGCCCTTGGAGTCCTCCTCCCTCGGCTCTCGTCCCTCGGATATGTCCTCCATGTGTGATTCTCCAAGTCCTGTAAACTCAATCACACATATCAAATAACAACACAACACCCTAACCTTAAACATATTGGCACACACACATTAAAACCATGATCTTCCCAATCATCCTTGGGCCGATTGCCTCAACAATCTCCCCCTTTTTGATGTGTGGCAATATGTTTAAGTTAGGGAGAAAATATCAGCCAATAACAGTAATTAAAAACAAGACATAGTAAGAAAAACAAGAGATAACCTCCCCCTTAACCTATGCCTTCTTCATTTTCAATTTCCATAAACCAAATTTAACCAAAATTAAGTTACAAGCCTAACTTAAACCATCCCATTCTCCCCCTTTGACACCATCAAAATGATTGCCCATAGCAATCCTAACCCATGACATCAAATGAGAGAATAACTCATTTCTGCAAAACCTCAGTTTTCTGAATCCAGTCGTGCCAGTCGACTGGCCGAAGGGGCAGTCGACTGTTACTCTGTCAGCCTGAATTACAGGTTTCTGAGCCGAATTTCAGAAACTCCCCAAAAATTTCAAAAAATCCCAAAAATTATAAAAATTTACAAGCATGTTTGATATGATATACTCTAACAAGGAAAAATATCAGTTCATGAAAAATTTCAGACATGCTTGACTTTTGACTAAAGTTCAAATTTCTTGAAAACCATTAATTTTGTGTCAAGTTTTCAAACTAATTATGGACTCATACAACTTCCAAGCTTATGAGAAAATATATAAAGTACAGAATGGTTTTCAAATGTTTTAAAATGTCCAACTATGATCTTTGGACAAGACGTCCATTAATTAAACACTTGCTTTCCCCATAGTTAGTTTATTTTTTATAATTTGATACATCTAATGACCCAACACTATGCCATAAGCACAAGTGAATCATTTGTATCATCCTAATGGATCAAACACCACCTTCCTATTGTATTTCTCCAAGGTTCATCCTATACTTCTACAAAACACATACCAAGGACTCTTCTTAAGGATGTGAACTCCGATTCAGGAAGAGGCTTGGTAAAAATGTCGGCAAAGTTTGACTTAGACTCAACATAGTGTAATTCTATGTCTCCCCTTGCCACATGATCCCTAATGAAGTGATGCTTCACTTCAATGTGTTTTATTCTAGAATGGTGAACCGGATTTTTAGTTAAGTTAATTGTACTTACATTATCACACAAAACCTTGACCTTGGAGTAATGTAACTCATAATCCTCTAAGGTGTGCATGATCCAAAGTAGTTAGGACACACAACCACCCATTGCCACATATTCGGCCTTCGTTGTTGATAGGGCAACACATGGTTGTTTCCTACTACTCCAACTAACTAAAGATGACCCAAGGAATTGACATCCTCCACTAGTACTCTTCCTATCTAGTTTACACCCCGCATAGTCCGAATCGGTGTATCCAAAAAGATCAACATTTGGGGTTTTAGGATACCAAAGCCCGACGTTAAGAGTACCTTTAATATACCTTAGGATCCTCTTTACTACCACTAAATGAGACTCTTTGGCACATGATTGGTACCTTGTACATATACCTACCGCAAATAATATATCGGGTCTACTAGCGGTTAGGTACAATAGACTACCAATCATGCTTCTATATTGTTTTGAGTCTACCATTTTCCCTTCAACATCACTATCCATTTTGACATTTGTTCCTATAGGAGTAGATGCTACCTTAGCATTTTCTAATCCAAATTTCTTTACCATTTCCCTAGCATATTTAGTTTGATACACATGAGTCCCTTCATTTGATTGCTTAACTTGTAGACCCAAGAAGAAGTCAATTCTCCTACAAGACTCATCTCAAATTCATTTTCCATACACTTAATGAATTCATGGAGGAATTCACTATTTGTGGACCCAAAGATAATATCATCTACATAAACTTGGGCCACAAATATGTCCTTATCCTTAGATTTTAGAAACAAAGTTGGGTCAATTGTTCCTCTCCTAAAGCCCTTGGACACTAAGAATGAAGAAAGCCTTTCATACCAAGCCCGGGGAGCTTGTTTCAATCCATACAAGGCTTTTCTTAATTTGTAGACATGTCTAGGGTAATTTGGGTTTTCAAACCCGGGGGGTTGTTCTACATACACCTCTTCCTTAATGACCCCATTAAGGAATGTCGACTTCACATCCATTTGGTGAAGTGTGAAACCCATGTGAGCGGCATAGGCTAGTAAAATTCTAATGGACTCTAATCTAGCTACGGGGGCATATGTCTCATCATAGTCAAGGCTCTCTACTTGATTAAACCCCCTAGCTACCAATCTAGCCTTATTCCTAGTAATTTTGCCTTGATCATCTAGCTTGTTCCTAAAGACCTATCTAGTGGTGACAATGGTGCAATCATTGGGTCTAGGAACCAACTCCCATACTTCACTCCTTTCAAATTGATTTAATTCCTCTTGCATAGCTAGGACCCAATCCACATCACCTAATGCCTCATCAATAGATTTCGGTTCTAATTGAGAAATCAAGGCAATTTGACTACTTTGTTCTCTAAAATAAGACCTAGTCCTCACCCGTTGAGTGACATCACCCACTATTTGGTCAATGGGGTGATCTTGGTGATGCCTTAAGGGCCTAGAGGTTATGGGTTCACTGACTACATGATCCTCATCCTCTAGTGTACTTCTCTCTCCCCCTTGATCATTGCCCCCTAAATGTAGGTCTTGAATTTCTTGGGTAAGGGGTTGACTTTCTTCAATGTCCTTATCAATAGATGCTTTCCTAGGGTAAGTGTTTGTAGATTCATCAAAATCAACATTTGAAGATTCCTCAATTACCTTGGTCCTTTTGTTGTAGACTCTATATCCCCTACTAGTGGATGAATAACCAACCAAAATCCCCTCATCCGCTTTAGATTCAAACTTCCTTAAATCATCCTTGGTGTTTAGAATGTAAACATTACATCTAAAGACCCTAAAGTAATGAACTTGTGGAATTCTCCCATTCCACAATTCAAATGGAGTTTTACCTAAAAACCTATGAATTAAAACCCGGTTTTGAATGTAGCAAGCGGTATTTACCGCTTCGGCCCAAAAGTAGCTAGGTAAAGAATATGCATTAAGCATAGTCCTAGCGGCTTCTTGTAGGACTCTATTTATCCTCTCTACTACCCCATTTTGTTGTGGGGTTCTTGGGCATGAAAATTCATGCTTGTACCTATTTTCTGGACAAAATTGTGAGAAGTTTGAGTTTTCAAACTCCCCACCATGGTCACTCCTAATGCGGTTGATTTTGAGGTGTTTCTCATTTTCAACCCTCTTACTAAACCCTATGAAAATCTCTAAGGTATCATCCTTATGTTTCATGAAAAATACCCAAGTAAATCTAGAAAAATCATCTATAATAACTAAACAATACTTACTCTCTACTAGTGAAGGAGTGTTATGGCAATCAAAAAGATCCATATGTAATAATTCTAAAGGCAAAGTAGTGCTAGTTAAGGTTTTACCTTTGTGTGATGATTTTGATTGCTTACCCTCTTGGCATGCATCACACATCTTGGTCTTTTCATACTTGATCATAGGGAGCCCCTTCACCAACTCCTCCTTTGCCACTCTTGCAATGTTTTTCATGTTGATGTGCTCCAGTCTCCGGTGCCACAACCATCCTTCTTCTTCTTTAGATATGAGACACTTAGGCAAATTGTTAGAAGCATAAGCAAGATTAAGATAGTAAAGATTAGCCTCTCTATATCCTTCTAGCATAACACTTTCGGACCCATTTTGTTTAATTAGACACTTTCTAGCATGAAACTCAACCCTATATCCCGCATCACAAAGTTGACTTACACTAAGTAAATTAAATTTCATTCCCTTAATTAAAAGAACTTTGTGGATAGAGATTGTAGGAGATACCTCAATGGTGCCCCTACCAATTATTTTGAGTTTCCCACTATTTCCAAAGGATACGGTCCCTTCTCTTAGGTAGCTAATAGTGGTGAACTTGCTCACATCTCCGGTCATATGTCTTGAGCACCCACTATCTACAATCCACATTTTTGAGGCATCCTTCACTTTCACCTATACAACATGGAAAACACAAGCTTTTGGTACCCAAATTTTAGTTCCACAAGAATCAATTAAATACTTCTTTGGTACCTTCTTTGTATTTCCCTTGACCCCTTGTTTCCTAGAGACACCCTTTCTACCCATAAGTGAATCAAAGACTACTTCCTTAGTCTTTGGCCTATAACCTATCATGGCTTTGTTGTAAACGACTCTTTGACTATTTATTATTATATCAAGGTTGCTAGAGCCAACTTGAAACTTTCTAAGTGCCTTGGTTAGGTCTTCTACCTTTTCCCTTAGTTCCTTATTTTCATTTTCAAGACATGAATCATTTGATATAGTAGAAGAAGCATGCAAATCGTCCTTAAGTTTCATGGATTCTACTTTAAGCATGGAAACTTCATCCTTTAATTCTTTAATTTTCCTCCTAGCCTTAGCCAAATCAACATTTGTACTAGTAATAATTTTGACAAGAGTAGAAGAGGGTAAGCTATATACCTCACTTATCGATGCCTCGGATTCGGATGATGATGAGGCTTCACTTTCATCTTCACTACTTGAGCTCCTCTCATCATCGGATGACTCCAAGTTGTCCACTCCCATTAGTGCGAAGTGTGATAGGTGATCTTCCTCCTCCTCTGAAGACGATGGATCATCCCAAGTAGCTTTTAGACTTGTGGCACTTTTCTCTTTTTCTTTTGGCTTCCTCTTCTCACTCTTCTTCTTTTCTTCCTTCTTGTCATCTCTTTTCTTGAGTTGTGGGCACTCATTCTTCATGTGGCCCTCTTGGTGGCAATTGTAGCAAATGATGTCTTTGCCTTTGCTCTTGCTTCTTAACCCTTTCCTACCATAAGATTTGTTAGAGAAATTTTTAAATGCTCTTCTCATTTTCCTTACCATGTAGGGCTCTTGGTCACTATCCATAGAAGCACTAGACTCCTCCAATTCGGATGATGAGGAGTAGATGATTGATAAGTATCATTTTATTGATCATTTTAGGCTCTCAAATCCATGTTTTGATTCACTTTTATATGCTTAAGTTTGCATTTACATTAGGTTTCATGATTTCTTTCTATTTTGGCTTTTGATTCAAATCTTTCTATATTTGAGATATTTTGGCACTAAAATGTTAATCTAATTTTGTAGGCTTCAAATGACCATGGACCTAGATCAGATTGGACTAAACTTGAGCCAGAATTGAATCCGGATCAAGACGATCAAGCCTTGGATTAATATGAGCCGTCCGATCAAAGAACAACTAGATCTGAGCCATCGGTCAACTTCTGATCAATCCGAGTTCAAGATAGAGTCAATCATGATCACAGATCAAGATCTGAAAATTTCATCCAAATCAGAAGCAATCTGACCGTTGGATCAAGCTCAAAATGTTCTAGACCATCCAAGCAAGAGAAGGGATGATCTGAGCCATCTGCCACAGATCTGGTTGATCCGAGCTAAGGACAGGTAGATCAGGACCATTGATCAAGATCTGGGGAGTTTGGTTCAGATCGGAGAAGATCCGACCGTTGGATGAATACGGAACAATCACAGCCGTCCATATTTTCAGATGGGAATTTAAATTAGACTTCTTCTCCATCGCGCTCGTCGTCGCGTGTTGCAGAGTAGCTGTTCTTCCGTGTTCTTCATCATTTTTTCATCGTTTTCTTCCTTAGATCGCGCGGCCACATCAGATCTACTTCTTCTCAAGTTTTCAGATCGCGGAGGTAAGATTTCAGGTTTTGTTTGCTAACTATTCTCGCAGCTAAAGGAGTCCAGGAGGAGGGTTTCGGCCGGAGTCCATTCCACTGAAAGCTTACGATTGACCGCCAATCTCCATCGACCGAAGATGAAGGATCGTTCGGAGGGGTTCTCCAAACTGATCTGAAGGTGTTTGAGCTCGATCGCGAGTCAGCGCATCAAGAAGAAGATGTTTGGTGGCAGCGTTGCAGCTACTGACCGATCGCGTGACCGGACAGAGGGTTCTCTGATCGGTCCCGTGACCGATCAGAAGAGGACCTGATCGGTCGGTTGACCGATCAGGAAGAGTAGAGCATTTCACTTCACAGCAAACTGAGCAGGGGAGTTTTCCTTCATTGGTTTTCGAGCTAGGGGCTTCATAGCTAGACCTTTGTGTGACGGCAAAGGGAAGACTTGATTAGAAACTGATTTGATGTTTAAGTTTAGATAATTTCAATTTCAAGCATTTACTTTCCTCAAATGTTCTAGCTTGTTGCCTTCATTTCAAGTTAAGTTCTTAAGCCAAGTTTTGTTCTAGCTTTCTTTAATCTACAATTACTTCCATGCAATTAGTTCTCTGCAATTTATTCCTTGCATTTAAGTTTAGCTCTTATGTTTCAATGCCAATGCTTTGAATGTAATTGCTTAGTTCTTCCAATAGGTTAAGAGTAATTCTTGCAATTTCTTTAGTTAAGTCCATTTCGTTCCATGCTTTAGTTAAGTTCATTCTATTTCATATTGTCATTTCCTTCTTGCCAAAAACCCCCATTTCATTAGAAAATCCAAACATTTGACGACAAATAACTTGCAAGATCGAGTTAAACATTCATTCAACTAGTCCTTGGAAAAATACGACCTGAGGCCCCTCTACTACATTTTAATCTTGCTAGCCAAGGGTTTTCAGTTTTATAAATATCTAAATTTGAGGCTGTAGCGACCCGCCTTCTTACTGTCTTTAGACGGATCGTTACTTTTCTCTACTTCTCAACTTTTACACATGACTAAAGAAAATTGCGGAAATCTTGTTTTTTTTTTTATTCTGCTAACAATTATATTCTAACTTAAGCAATCATGTATAATAATACCATGCCATACTTTCTTCTCAAATCCCATAGCTAATACCTGTTGAAAACAGCCTTACCTTTCTTAAACTGCCTGTACCAGTCGACTGGTGACGTGGCAGTCGACTGGTACGGCTGTAATCTGTTTTACAGGTTTCGGCCCTTGCTTTCCAAGTCCACCATTCCTTCAATTTCGAGCCATATCAAACTACGACATCATTTCTATACTCTATATCCGTTTCCTAAACAATTTAGCCAATCAAACGAATCCATAAACTTGAATTTAGGACTTTTATGGAAGAAAATAAGGATTATCTCTTGGAGAAGGGTCTCGGCCGGCCCTCCTTGGCCTTGATGTTGGTCGGCGTCGCCCAAGAGAGAAGAGGGAGTCGGCGTGAGGGTTTGGAGAGGAGAGATATTTCCTTTTTGTTTGAGTTTTTGCATGTGATATTAGTTCATTATATGCTTATATATGTTGATTAATACCCTATGTGAGTTTAGGGTCCAAGAAAAGCTATGAGAAAAGAAAAGAAAAGATAAAGATAAGAAAAGAAAAGGCCAAGGCCTTAAGAAATCCCCAAAAGTCAAGACTTAGGGATTTTAGCACGCAAGGTGCTCCAGAAAATGCCAAGGCATTTACAGATAAGAAAGAAAAGAAAGAAAAGCTATTTTATTTTCTAAGACCAGTACCCGGCGTCCAAGGGCGTCGTTAAAGAAATCCAGGTGTCCAATTCCAAGGTCTTGGCCCTGGTAGACCAAGGTCTGCTCTATTAGGATTGGTGGCTCGCTACCCCAACCTTTTAGGGAACGCGCATCAGATGGTACTTACGTCTTCAGTGGATCCAAGTGATTAGTATTTTCAAGTATATGCTTTAGCAAAGTTTTCTAAAGTTTCAGAAAGTTTTCAAAAGTTAAAGAATAGCTAAAGTTTCAAGTTGAGCCAAGAAAAGTAAATTGAGATTATCTATTGCTTGAGTATGCATGTTTTGAGCTATACATGTTCGTAGTTTTCTTTCAAGCATATTAGTATCTCATATGATGTTCAGTTTGATCTAGAAGCATGTTTGCATATTTCGAGTTTTTGTGAGCTAGATAGTACTTACTAAGCTTTATGCTTATAGATGCATTTCCTCTTATTGCAGATAAAGGTAAAGGCAAGCAATTCTGAAGGAAGACGACGAGGCGGTGCTGAGTAGAGTGTGTGTGGTGGCTGATTATGGAGAGATCTTTGAGACGAGACAATTTAGTTATTTGAATTGCAATGTTTAAGTTTATTCAAATTTCAAGTTCTTGCTTTATGGAGATTATAGAGTATTTGAGTTTTGGATAGTTTTACATGCTCAATTTCTTAGAGTAAAGATTCCATGTCATTTCGTTTAGCATACATATCCTTATGATTGCATTGGATGAGTAGAAGTGTGAGTAGTTAGAGATATTGATACTTTGTTAGAGAAAAAGGTGTTTGTGCCAAGATAGTATCAATTTCCCTTTGAATCAAGTTTTTATTGCTTAAAAATGTTTAGAAAAGTTGCAATCACATTTCATAATGCTTTAGCAAGGTCGTAGAACATGTATTTGGTGTTATGAATGCATAGGAGTCAAGATTGATACAAACTCTATTGTTTAAGTTCATATAAACTTGTTTAGTTTATTTTCTTCCATAAAAGTCCTAAATTCAAGTTATGGATTCGTTTGATTGGCTAAATTGTTTAGGAAACTGACATAGAGTATAGAAGTGGTGTCATAGTTTGATATGGCTCGAAACTGAATGAATGGTGGGCTTAAGAAGCAAGAGCCGAAACCTGTAATCCTGATTACAGGCGTACCAGTCGACTGCCACGTCACCAGTCGACTGGTACCTGCAGTTTGAGTTGGGCGAGGCCAGCTTCAAGTGTACCAATTGCGAGTTTTCGAGATAGTAAGTGTGATATGTTAATATGCATGATTGCTTAAGTTAGAATATGATTGTTAGATGAATTTAAAAGAAAAAAAAAAGATTTTCCGCATTTTTAGTCGTGCATTAGAGTCGAGAAGTAGAGAAATGTAACGATCCGTCTAAGGCAGTAAGAAGGCGGGTCGCTACAGTTGGTATCAGAGCAGTTCCCATTCTCCAGCATCACACACACATCAGCATCAACCTTGCCGTCTTCAAGTAAGAAAGTTTTAAGTTTCAGTTTTTCTATTGCTCCTTTACTTAATTGCAGTATAGAGAAATGCTTAAGTACTTACTCATGTGTGCATAGAACAAGGAAGCATGTTTAATCCCTTAGTATCACGGAATCATGTTTAATCCCTAGAATGGACATTAGGATACTAAGTGAGAAGATAAGTTTATACCTAGAAATGTAGTAGTGATTTCTTGTTCCTTTATGCATTATTAGATGGCAAGAAGAGGCCGAGCTCCTAATGCTAATAACAGAACCCCAGTTCAAGATAACAGTGAGCCTGGCACAGAACAGCCAGACCTGATGGCAGTCATTGCTCAAATGCAAGCTCAGATGACAGAACAACAGAAGATCATCGCCACACTGATGGCAAATCAGCACCCAGTGCCCCCTACACCACCCCCAGCAGGAGTGGAGACTCCAGTGGTGGCTGAGGTTCCACCAGTCCCACAGGAGACCCCTGCCGTGAACCGAAGACAAGAAGCATACCTCATCCAGTGGCAGAGGCTGAAACCCGAAAGCTTCTCAGGCACGACTGAGCCCTGGGATGCCCAGGCTTGGTTCAAAACTTTAGAGAGCACGATGGAGCTTCTTGACTGGCCAGAGGTTGAGAAGGTCAAATGTGCCTCCTTCTGCCTAACTGGAGATGCTCGTATGTGGTGGGAGCGAGTCAAGAGTAAGAAGATAGTCAACCAGATGAGCTGGGCAGATTTTGAGCACGAGTTCTATGAGGAATTCTTCCACATGAAGGTTACCAACAAGCACTTCGAGGACTTCATGGAGTTCAGACAGGGTAGCCTACCAGTGGGAGAAGCAGTTGCAAAGTTCAACAGACTAGCTCGCCTCTGCCCAGAGCTAGTCAGCACAGAGAAGGAGCGAGTCAGACTGATGCTCCGCATGCTGAACCCTGAGATAGCACTCAACGTGAACAGCGGGATGCACCGACCCCAGACCAGCGAGGAGTTGGTCAGTAGTGCTCTAATCTCAGAGCACTACCTGAATAGCATCAAGGCACAGCAAGCACAGCAGAAGCCAGTCCTGATTGAGAACAAGACAATAGGAGGCCAGAAGCCTCAGCCAAATAGCCAGAACTGGAAGAACAAGAACCACAAAAGGAAGCAGTGGCCTGGCAGCCAGAAAGGAAAACCAGAGAATAAGCAAGCTAGGTATCCACCTTGTCCTAAGTGTGGGAGGAACCATCCAGGAACATGCCTTTTGGGTGTAACTGGATGCTATTCATGTGGACAAGAGGGACACAGATCCAGAGACTGCCCAAACAAGTTCAAGGTACTTCCTCAGCAGTCCGTACAGTATGGAGGCCAGCCTCAGTTACATTACATGCCTACTATGCTGGAGGGACCTCAGATCAGTCAGGAGGGTTGGAAGCAGCACCAGTTCCAACCAATGCCAGAGTCTTTTCCCTCACGAAGGAAGAAGCTGCCAGCGCCTCCACGGTCGTAACAGGTCAAATAGTTATTTTTCAGCATTTAGCTACTACACTGTTTGACACTGGGGCGACCCATTCTTTCGTATCAGTACCTTTTGCTAGTAAGTTACAGGTGCCTACAGAGAGTTGGGAGTCTAGATTCCTGACAACTCTCCCTTCAGGGGAAATCATGGAGTCCACCCAGAGGCTCCGGGCTGTGCCAATCAAGATTTCAGACCGAGAGCTATATGTCGATCTGATAGTCCTTGCGATGCAGGACTTCGACATCATACTGGGCATGGATTTCCTCAGTAAGTACAGCGCTTCAGTGGACTGCCGTAGAAGGAAGGTGGTTTTCAGCCCAGAAGGAGAACCACCATTCGAGTTTCAAGGAGCCCCAAGGAGGAAGACTCAGAAATTTCTCTCAGCCTTGGCAGCCCACCAGATGCTAGAGCAAGGGTGTGCTGGTTTTCTTGCACACATAGTGGAATCAGAAGCAAAGGAAGAACTCAAGCAGGAGGATGTACGGGTAGTCTGCGAATATCCAGAAGTGTTCCCAGAAGAATTACCTGGACTACCTCCCAACGAGAAGTGGAATTCGAGATCGAGCTAGTGCCCGGTACCGGTCCGGTCTCGAAGGCCCCATATCGTATGTCTCCAGCAGAGTTGAAGGAATTACAAGAGCAACTCCAGGAGCTACTAGACAAGGGCTTCATTCGCCCGAGTCATTCACCCTGGGGAGCTCCTGTACTTTTCGTCAAGAAGAAGGATGGGTCTATGCGTCTGTGCATAGACTACAGAGCTCTGAACAAGGTGACCATCAAGAACAAGTACCCCCTTCCTAGAATAGATGATTTATTTGATCAACTCAAAGGGGCTACAGTGTTCTCGAAGATAGATCTGCGTTCTGGGTATCATCAGCTGAAGGTTAAAGAAAGTGACATTCCCAGGACGGCCTTCAGGACAAGATACGGCCACTACGAATTTGTAGTAATGCCTTTTGGAGTAACCAATGCTCCAGCAGTCTTCATGGAGCTGATGAACCACATCTTCAGGGAGTATCTCGATAAATTCGTCATTGTATTTATTGATGATATTCTCATATACTCACAGACTCCAGAGGACCATGCTACACACTTGAGGATAGTGCTGCAGATCCTTCAGCAGGAGAAGCTCTATGCAAAATTCTCAAAGTGTGAGTTTTGGCTAGATCAGGTGACTTTCCTAGGTCACATTGTATCCAAAGAAGGCATTCAAGTTGATCCAGCCAAGATAGAAGCAGTCAGCAACTGGTGTAGACCCAAGAATGCCAGTGAGATCAGAAGCTTCTTAGGCCTGGCAGGATATTACAGAAAATTTGTGGAGGACTTTTCCAGATAGCCTCTCCACTCACAGCCCTGACCAGAAAGAACAGAAGTTTGAATGGTCAGATAAATGCGAGCACAGTTCCTAGAGCTGAAGAAAGATTGACTAGTGCTCCCATCCTGACTGTTCCAGAGAGTGACAAGGCCTTTGACATCTACAGTGATGCATCCAAGATGGGCCTTGGAGCTGTCCTCATGCAAGATGGTAAAGTAATAGCATATGCCTCCAGACAGCTCAAGGACTATGAGAAGAATTACCCTACCCACGACCTTGAGCTAGCAGCTGTGGTTTTTGCACTGAAGCTTTGGAGACACTACCTGTATGGAGTGCAGTGCAGGATCTTCACAGACCATCAGAGTTTGAAGTACTTCTTCACTCAGAAGGACCTGAATATGAGGCAGCGCAGGTGGCTAGAGTTGGTCAAGGATTATGACTGTGAAATCCTCTACCACCCAGGTAAAGCTAATAAAGTGGCAGATGCACTGAGCAGAAAATCCTGTGCAGCACTGATGTCCCTTTCATCACTGTCCCTACCACTTCAGAAAGAAATAAAGGATTTTGGAGTCGAGGTAATAATTGGGCAACTTTCTGCATTGACTCTAGAGTCAACCTTGCTTGTGGATTACAAGAAAGCAAAGTCAAGACCAGAAATCCAGAAGATCAAGCAGGGGATCCAAGAGGCAGAAAATTCAGAGTTTCGAGTATCAGATAGTGGCATCCTCTATTTTGGAGACCGCCTTTGCGTCCCCAATGATGAGGAACTAAGAAGAATATTTTAGAAGAAGCCCACAGTACCCCGTACTCTATGCATCCTGGTTCTACTAAGATGTATCAAGATTTAAAGAAAGGATTCTGGTGGTCTGGACTCAAGCGAGACGTGGCCAGATATCTCAGTACCTGCTTGACCTGCCAGAGAGTCAAAGCAGAGCACCAGAGACCAGGAGGAGTTCTACAGCCACTTCCCATTCCAGAGTGGAAGTGGGAAGAAATATCCATGGACTTTATCACAGGTCTTCCAAGAACCACCCATGGACATGATGCAATTTGGGTGATAGTGGACAGGTTGACCAAGTCTGCCCACTTCATAGCCATCAAGTTATCGCATTCAGTAGAGCAATTAGCACAGCTGTACGTGAAAGAAGTGATCAGGCTTCACGGAGTTCCGAAGTCGATCGTTTCTGACAGAGATGGGCGATTCACCTCCCATTTTTGGAAGTGTGTTCAGGACGCCCTAGGCACCAGACTTTAGTTCAGCACAGCTTTCCATCCCCAGACAGATGGACAAACAGAGAGAGTAAATCAGATTTTAGAAGACATGCTCAGGGCTTGTGCATTGGACTTTAAAGGCAGTTGGTGCAAATTTCTGTGCTTAGCTGAGTTTGCTTACAACAATAGCTATCAGGCCACCATCAGGATGGCACCTTATGAGGCATTGTATGGCAGGAAATGCAGATCACCCATATGTTGGCAAGAAGCTGGTGAGAAGAAAGAGATGGAGTCAGAACTAGGCAGCCAGACTGAGCTTATAGATGAGACCACTCAGGCTATCCAGACGATCCGCCAGAGGATTGAGACTGCCCAGAGTAGACAGAAAAGTATGCTGACACACGCCGTAGGCCACTTGAATTCCAAGTTGGAGATTCAGTATTTCTCAAGGTCGCTCTCATGAAGGAGTGGTGAGATTGGCAAGAAGNAATTTGAGGTTGGAGATCTGGTATTTCTCAAGGTGGCTCCTATGAAAGGGGTAACAAGATTTGGCCAGAAGGGAAAATTAAGTCCGCGATATGTGGGGCCGTACCTGATTCTGAAAAGAATCGGCAAGGTGGCATATGAATTAGAGCTGCCTCAAGAGATGTCGGCTATCCATAATGTGTTTCATGTGTCGTTACTCAAGAAATGTATTCTAACCACAGACCAAGTGATTGAGCCACAGACAGTACAAGTTCAGGAGGACCTAAGTTTTGAAAGCCGACCTATTCAGATTTTGGATCGGGAAATCAAGAAGCCAAGGAGTAAGGAGGTACCCTTAGTCAAGGTCCTATGGCAAAGTCAACGGTTCGAGGAAGCTACCTGGGAACGCGAGGACGAGATGAGGCGCAAGTATCCGGAGCTATTCTAAGTTCGAGGACGAACTTTCACGAGGTATGGGGGATTGTAACGACCCGAAAATTTTTCTTAATATTTCTTTAAAATATTAAGCATGCCAAGAT
This sequence comes from Boesenbergia rotunda, assembly GCA_024364735.1. Classification (NCBI taxonomy): domain Eukaryota; kingdom Viridiplantae; phylum Streptophyta; class Magnoliopsida; order Zingiberales; family Zingiberaceae; genus Boesenbergia; species Boesenbergia rotunda. The sequence continues at coordinate 25,684 of JAGFNQ010007123.1, read as the reverse complement.
AATTTTCCGAGGGACCTAGAGATATTAACATGAATTTTAATCTAGAAATCTATGTTTTTCCATTTAAATTTGGGAAATAGGCACTAATGGGCCTTATATGGGCTTTCTAGTACCATGAGTATTGGTGAATTTTAGGAAAAAATTTATGGAAATATAAAGGGACTTTAAGGAGAAATATTAACATAATTATGGGGGAATTTTTAGGGGATTTTCGAAATATTAGAAAAATAAAAATAAAAATAAAATAGAAAATTAGTGCATGCACCAAGGATTGAACCTTGGACCTCTTGTACAACCATGCATGCTCTAACCAATTCACCTAGCAAGGGAGTGCTATGAGGAAATGAAGTGGATTATGGTTAAGGCTTAGGAAAAATGAAGAGTCATCAACCATGACTCTTCACTTGCCCTCCTTAATGAGTTATAAAGAGGGGGTTTGGGAGTTTCTTTCTTCCCTTCATCAATTCCACCTTTCTTCTTCCTTCTCCCTCACTCTAGCCGAAAACTTCAAGGAGAGTTTTCCTTTGGAGAACTTCACAAGAGGGCTTAATCTTCAAGAGCTAAGGGTCATCTACAAGGCTACAAGGGTTAAGGGTGATCAAGGGACAACAAAGTCTTCATCATCTTTCCTTTTTAAGGTCTAAAAAACTGAGGTAACCCAAGGTAAGACTTTCTCACCTGTGGTATAATGGTTTTTGAGTTATTTTCATGATACAAGAAATTGTTTGAACCATATATGAAGAAACACCAAAGTTAGGGCTACTAAGGGTTTCGACCACCATAGGTTTCTATGGTTTGGTTTGGATCCAACTCTTTAATATTGTTCCTTATGCTTTCTTATGTGGTAAGAGATGTTAATAAGGGTTATGTGAAAGTTTTTACATGATTTAAGGCCTTAGAAACTTTCGGCCAAGATGGGATTTAGGGCAAGGGGTTAGGGTTAACTCCAAGCAAGGGTTCAAATGTTTTCCTATGGAAGTATATGTAAGATATAGGATGTAAATTTGTAACTTTATGAATTTATTCATGTGATGGTGACCCATTAGGGTTTCGGCCAAGGTCCCAAGGTAGGGCTAGGGCTTAAGGTTAACTCCAAACAAGGGTGCAAATGTTTTTCTATGGAAGTATGTGTAAGGTGTAGGATGTAAATTTGTAATTTTATGAATTTATTCATGTGATGGTGACCCATTAGGGTTTCGGCCAAGGTCCCAAGGTAGGGCTAGGGCTTAGGGTTAACTCTAATCATGGGGTTTGATGGCTCCCTAAGGTCTTGTATGTGATGTATGGATGTTCTTTTACTCATGGAACCCTTCCTATTGAGTGAGTGATGGTGCCTCATGCTATGGAACCATTCGGCCAACTCCCAAGAATTAGGGTTTGGGTTGGGTTAAGGCCACAAAGATGCTTGTTTATAGGGTACTATGATGTATGTAGATGTTTAAGTATGTTGAAAGAATTTTTATGCCAATTGAAACCCTAACTTATGTGTCATGAATTATATGTTAGGTCACTTGTGATGATGATTTATAAATGTTTAGACATGTGCCATGATTTATGAATAATAAGTATGTATGCCATGTCTTATGAATGATATGTATGTATGCTATGTTTTATGATTGATATGTAGGTATGCCATGCTTTATGAATGATATGTATGTATGCCATGCTTTATGAATAGTTTGCATGTATGCCATGCTTTAGGAATGACATGTACGTATACCATGTTTAAGAATGAAAATGATGAATGAAGTTAAAGTTTATGCCTTCGAGGCATAACAATGATATGGAATGAAAATGATGAATGAAGATAAGGTTCATGCTTTCAAGGCATAACGATGATGTTAAGCACGATGAATGAATGAATATGCTATGAATGTTTATGAATGAAGAAGCATGTGAAAGTATTTTATTTTATGAATGAGCTTGTACCGGGCCTAAGTAAGGTCCACGGTTCGGGACTACCGATGAAGCTGTCCACGGTTCGGGACTACCGATGAAGCTGTCCTTACGGTTCGGGACTACCGATGAAGCTGTCCTTACCCTAGTAGGTTGAGATTAGCTACCTCGTATTTACTTAGGGATGCGCGCATATGATGTATGAATGTGGTACAAGCCAGGGCCCCAATGAATGTTATGATTATGTTAAGTATTTAAAAGTATGATTTCAAACTAAGCATCCCTATGGTATATGCATTTGCTCATGCATCCATCCATGTTATGCACTATGGTTATGATAAGTATGCTTATGCAAAGTATGTTTATGCAAATGATTTTTTTTGATGTCCATGCTAGATGAAAATGCCATGATTTTTATTGATGTCCATGCTAGATGAAAATGCCATGATTTTTATTTATGTCCATGCTAGATGAAAATGCCATGATTTTTATTGATGTCCATGCTAGATGAAAATGCCATGATTTTTATTTATGTCCATGCTAGATGAAAATGCCATGATTTTTATTTATGTTCATGCTAGATGATCCATGATTTTATTTATGCCCATGCTAGATGATAATGCCATGATTTTTATTTATGTTCATGCTAGATGATAATGCCATGATTTTATTTATGTTCATGCTAGATGATAATGCCATGATTCTATTCATGTTCATGCTAGATTATGATGCCATAATTTTATCTATGTTTATGCTAAAATGATGATGGCATAGTGGTGTAGATGTACATGATAGAAAGTATGCTATGATATGTAGAATTGAAGCATTATGTGCATGTTTATACGACATATGAATTTTGTGAGTAGGAAAGAGTCTTACTAAGCCTGTGTGCTTATAGTCTTATTTTCCTTATACCGCAGATCACGCAATGGGACAATAAGGAAGCAGCAGGAGGGCAAGATGGGTGTGTGTAGTAGTGACGTGGCCAGGAAACTCTCTCATTTCACTTATGGCATGTATTATGAATCTGACTATGCTTGTTCTGGTTTATGCTCGGCTTATGGTAGTTAAGCCTAAGAAACAACCTACTATTCATGAAGTTATGATTAAACTACTTATTACCTGAAATGCTTATGAATAAGTTATGGAAAGTTGATACCATGATGCCATGCATACTGGTAATATGTTACCTGAAATGCTTATGAATAAGTTATGGAAAGTTGATGTCATGATGCTAGGTATGCTTGTAATATGGTAAGTATAATGTTACCATATCCATGAATGATAACCCGACATGTGTATATGATGTAAGTACTAGTTATTTCACTGCATTAAGATGTTTTATATGCATATGTATGTTTAGCGTAACGCCGCTTTATGAAAAAAAAAGCGGGCGTTACAATAACTGTTGGTTTTCGATTTCTGGTTGGTTGTGTCGATGCTTGTTTTACTCGTTGGATTTTATTGCATCGTTGTTTCTCCGGTTGTTCGTGCATCGTATATCATGCACCATACTTGCACGTTGCATACTAACGACTGTTGGGCTTACATTTGGTTAAGCCGTCGTTAGTCATATTGTTGCTCGATTCACTCAACCACTTGTTGTCGTGGTAGTTATTAGAGTGCGAGCATCTGTCCTGTTATGCCAAACAGTGACACCCTCACCATTGTTTTAAGAGGGATGAGTTGTTGATGGCTCACCCTCACCTTTGTTTTTCGAGGGATATATTGTAGCTGTAGTAGCTCTCCCGATGTACCGGGGTTTGGAGTGTAGGCTCCCCAGCATCCTGTCCACTCAACCACGCCTTATGTGGTATTTGTTGTTGGAGTGGTACAGTTGTTACAACCCTACCCACTCGGTCAAACAGATGGGATGTGTTGACGGCTTGACTGGCGTCAAGGGTGACACATGTCATTGCATCATGTGCATACGTAATTCTTTTATGCATTTGCTTGTGTTTGATGCACTTATATGAGCTATGATTGTTGCATATGTTTGACATGCATGTATATCTTGATATTATTGTTCTTGAGTTGTTCTATACCTGCTTAGTCGTTATTCGGACTTTATACCATGTCGATTTACATATGTTATGCATGATTAAGTTTCTATATTTTCTTATGGGCTGTACCCTGTTGGAATCTCTACTTGCTTATCTTATATTATGCCATGCTTATTGTCTACTCATATACCCGCAGAGTCCGCCCGGACTCACCACCCCAGCTTTTCTTTTTGTTGTTTCAGATAGCAGGTAGACGTATTTCTTGGAGCCAGGAGAGGATCCAGTTGCCAGTCCCCAGTGTCGAGTTGAGTTAGTCTTTCGTATTTGGTTTAGTTATTTGTTTCAGTACTTGGAGTTAAATTTTATTCGTTATTGGGTTTTGTTGCTATCATAGACTTTTGATGTTCTCTTAGATTGTAGTTCTTTTCTATTTAAGGTGGCTGAGCCACCCATTATCTTTTGAGTTAATATAAACTGCGTGGTTGTGATTTCTATATATTTTTGTGATGCCAGCCACTTGTGACTGAGCTATATTGAGGAGATATGATGTATAAATTGCCCTATATTATCCGCCGTACAGGGGAGATGCTGCCCGATTTTCGAGCAAGCATGTGCCTCTGGGGGCGTGACAATTTTAATGTTAAATACCTAATTTTCAGGGGTTGAAATGGAAAAAAAAATTCATAATTAGGGACTTAGTTGGAATTTACTGAAGTTGGAGGGCTTATTTGCAAAAAGCCAAACCTATTAATCTTAGCCCTAAATTGCTATTGCGAATCAGTTTTTCCCTTTTCTGTTTCTTCTTTGCCCGACGCCACCCCTCTCGTCGTTGCAGTTCCTCTCCATGCGAGCGCCTCTTCCTCCGCCTTCTCTTCTTCCTCTTCGTCTTCTATGGCAAGCACGAACAGGAGGCCACACGCAAGCACCTCGTCTTCCTGATTCGCCGCTGCCTTGCGCAAGTTTGCTGACGCCGTAGCCCTACGTCGAGCAATCGATCGCCTCTTTGCCGCAAGCACTAGGCCCTGTTCACTGCCACACCGCCCAACCATTCGAACCCCCACCGCTGATCTTCTTCTTCACCATCTTCGTGCCTTGTTGTTTGCGCCGACCAACCATCAGGTAAAGGATTTTACATTTAGAGTTTGGTGGGGAGAGGTTTATGTGGTAGGATGAGTTGAATTAATTCATGTGGTGTTTTCCGTGAGATTATGGTGTGGTGTCATGAGCAAGCATCGAGGATTTTATGTAGGGTCTTGTTGGAGGCTACACTAAGTTTAATTGGAATATAGTTCAGGTTGGTTTTTGTAATCAGTGTCCCTTTGTGGCCCTTGGTGGTGTTTGGAACTTGTCTGCTCCTTGGAAAGACATGTACACGTTTAGATAATGCAACTGCATATGGATAAACTATAAGCTTGCTATTACCATCTGTCTCAGTTTCATTTTTCCATGATTGTTAATGAGAGGTTTGTGTATTGGAGGTGGTGATAAGTTAGGTTAAGAAGGAATCAGTCGTTATTTATGAGTTAATTAAATAGGTGTTACAGTTAAGATTTATTCTAAGCAAAATAATATTTCGTTTAGCTAATTTATTAATTCTATAAATAGCTAAACTATGCCATTGATACAGGACCCTGACTTTGGACTTGCACGATTGATCGTGGGAGATTTATTCGGTCACGTTCTACAATTAAAAGGCGGGTATTTCTCCTTTGTACTCGAGTAGTTTCGTTTACCTTAAAGCATGGCTATATTATGTCTAATAGGTTGCTTGACCTTGTTCTTTGCCGTTTGTTATTTAAACATCGCCGTTGAGACTTATTCTTCGTTGATCTTCGAGTATTCCAAATTCGTTTCAGTACAGTCCTCTGTTGGTTTTCTGTTCTATAAAGTACCGCTTGTACGCGAGTACTTAGAAGTCCATTAAACACAGATAGGTTTATTTGGCATTAGAAATATCCTACCTAGTAGTGTAGGCGCATAAATGTTGGTTTTCGATTTCCGGTTGGTTGTGTCAATGCATGTTTTACTCGTTGGATTTTATTGCATCGTTGTTTCTCCGGTTGTTCGTGCATCGTATATCATGCACCATACTTGCACGTTGCATACTAACGACTGTTGGGCTTACATTTGGTTAAGCCGTCGTTAGTCATATTGTTGCTCGATTCACTCAACCACTTGTTGTCGTGGTAGTTATTAGAGTGCGAGCATCTGTCCTGTCATGCCAAACAGTGACACCCTCACCGTTGTTTTTAGAGGGATGAGTTGTTGGTGGCTCACCCTCACCGTTGTTTTTCGAGGGATATATTGTAGCTGTAGTAGCTCCCCCGATGTACCGGGGTTTGGAGTGTAGGCTCCCCAGCATCCTGTCCACTCAACCACGCCTTATGTGGTATTTGTTGTTGGAGTGGTACAGTTGTCACAGCCCTACCCACTCGGTCACACAGATTATTTTATTCATATTTCTATTTTTTTTCCTTTCCCTAGCTTTTGATGTACCCCATTTTTTTTGCTGTGATTAAAGGCGGAGAGTAGCTTAAGTTCAGGGGGAGGTGGTGATGTTTTAATTTGTAAACATTTCTTTCATGCTTAGTGTTATTTCTTTTAGTTTAATCCTAACTGAACTTGGGTTGATACACATCAAAAAGGAGGAGATTATTGGTGCCCTGGTTAGTTTTGATGTGATCAACCAAGTTACGTTAGGTCTTGTTGGATTTTGATCCTTCTGTCTAAGTGTGTAGGAACTTATGAGCGGAGGAAGTCAAGCGTATGACGCAGTGGACATGAAGGATTGCACAGGGAAGTGAGCAGACAGGCTCAATGCATCCGAGAAATGTGGAAGTTACGGAAGAGTACATCGGTGGAAAAAAGGACGTGCACGACGTCCGAGGGACGAGAAGTTGGAAGGAAGGACGCTCAAGGTACCAAAGGACAGAGTCGGGTTCGGGTGAGCCTAACTCTAGTTGGCCAGAAATCACCCAAAGAAGACTCGCTAAAATTGGTCAGCGAGCTACTTACCAAAGGCTTCTCGGGCGCCCATGTGGATACGGGCACCCGGGATCTCGGGTGCCTGAGCACTTGGGCGCCCCTGTGCATACATGTGCCCGAGAGTCCATAGTTATCAGTCAATCTACCGTTTGCGACCGTTGCATACCGGATAACATCCAGGCCACGTGTTAGGCGCCCTAGAGCACTCAGGTGCCCCAGTACTGCCACGTCAGCAAATGGATAACTTTGACCGTGGCTATAAATAAGCCCCTAGAGCTCAATTTCAATTCATCCATCAACTGCATATAATTCATTTCTTAGTTTTCTGTCTTGTGCTTCAAAGTATGTAAAAGGCTTCTTCGCCAGAAAGAGATTTTGATAGTGAGCTTCAGTCGTCTTAGATTAGCAACTACCTAGGTTGCAACTAAGTAAATTTCTGTGTCTTAGCCTTTTACTAGTTTAATTTGTTATGTTTGTTTTAACTAATTATTGTAACTAATCTAAATTCTTTGTGAGACCGCACAAAAGATTTAGTTTTATTTTACAGTGGCAATTCACCCCCCTCTTGTCGGCCCACCTCGACCCAACACTTAGAGGCATATCCCAAAGGTTGGGCAAAGGAATAAATAGTTTTGTTCACAATAGTTGCATAAGATGTAATCGATAAGCATTGCCTACCTAAATTATACCAAGTCTTGAACGATTAGCCAAAGCTAACACAAGATGAGGTATAATATGTATCTTGTCCCACGTGAATGTTGTTGCTATTGAGTATGGAGCTAGTAGTGTGGGTAAACTATGGTTGCTCACATCCATGACTCGCCCCTATCAAAGCTTTATAATTCAGTGGGAGCATCATTTAATTAATGGTTTAATTAAATGATTTAGATATGATACTTATTTTTGTATTTTATTATTGTAGATCACTATATCGTCAAACACATCTAATAACCTCTCTTTATGATCTATCCTTGATAAGGACAAGCTCAATGAAGCTAATTTCCTAGACTAGTACAGAAATTTGAGAATTGTTCTCAAGTAAGAACGAATATTGTACGTCCTAGAGCAACTCTTCCTAAATCACCCGCCACTACCTCTACTCGTGCGGGAAAAGATGCTTACAAGAAACATCAGGATGATGCACTGGATGTGTCATGCCTCATGCTTGCTACCATGAACTCTGAGTTTTAGAAGTAACATGAGAACATGGATGCTCACAATATGGTTGAACACCTTAAATAACTATATCAAGGGCAAGTAAGGTACGAGTGATTTGAGGTATCTAATGTAAGATCATTTGCGTTACTAGAGGGGGGTGAATAACACTTTTCGTCGAATTCTCTCTAGAAGAGGGTTAGCACAATACAAAAATATAATGAAAATAAGAGATTCAATGCTAACAAGAAGATTTTACTTGGTATCCACCCCGAAAGGTGACTAATCCAAGGATCCACACGAGTACACCACCTCCACTATGAAAAGCCTCCTTCAAGGTGGAGAAAACCTTTACAAGGTTGTCTTCTTCTTCTTTACAAGATCGAAATAAAAGCTAGAGGAAGAGATGATCAATTGGGGCACTAGCAGTACTTTGGTACAGTAAAAAACCGTACATTCCTCGTGCCAAAAGCCCCTTTATATAAGAGTAAAGAACAACTCCTTGAGTTGTCCAGCCCGACACCAGTCGACTGCCCCTTTGGCAGTCGACTGGTCTAGCCTTAAATGCTAGCCAACGGCTAGTTTTCGGGGTTACCAGTCGACTGCTCCTAGAGCAGTCGACTGGACTTGAGTGAGAAACATTCTGTGAGTTTTGGCAGTCGACTACCTTTCTACCAGTCGACTGCCCAGCCTCTACACACACTCACTCTCACTCCGAACACTCTCCTTCACGTGTGCCTTCAGGTATGCTCCCTTGGCTTCCCCCTTGAAGTCTTATTCCTCCGGCTATCGTCCCTCGAATGCGCACACAAGCCTTCCCTTGGCTTGCCTCCATGCCACCCTTCACATGTGCCCTTGAAGTCCACTTCCCGGCTTGCTCTTGGAGTCCTCCTCCCTCGGCTCTCGTCCCTCGGATATGTCCTCCATGTGTGATTCTCCAAGTCCTGCAAACTCAATCACACATATCAAATAACAAGATAACACCCTAACCTTAAGCATATTGGCACACACACATCAAAACCATGATCTTCCCGATCATCCTTGGGTTGATTGCCTCAACAATCTCCCCTTTTTGATGTGTGGCAATATGTTTAAGTTAGAGAGAAAATACCAGCCAATAACAGTAATTGAAAACAAGACATAGTAAGAAAAATAATGAGATAACCTCCCCCTTAACCTATGCCTTCTCCATTTTCAATTCTCATAAACCAAACTAATCAAAATTAAGTTACAAACCTAACTTCAACCACCCATTCTCCCCCTTTGACACTATCAAAATGATTGCCTACAGCAATACTAACCCATGGCACCAAATGAGATAAATTTGTATTTCTGAAAAAAAATCTCAGAATTTGAAATCATCCATGCCAGTCGACTGCCCCAAGGGGCAGTCGACTGATACTCTGTCAGTCAGACTTTCATGTTTCTGAGCCGAATTTCAGAAACTCCCCAAAAATTCCAAAAATTTCAAAAATTGTAAAAATTTGCAAGCATGTTTGATATTAGATACTCTATCAAGGAAAAATATCAGTTCATGAAAAATTTCAAACATGCTTGGCTTTTGACCAAAGTTTAAATTTCTTGAAAACCACTAATTTTGTATCAAGTTTTCAAACTAATTATGGATTCATACAACTTCCAAGCTCATGGCAAAACTTATAAAGCACAGAATGGTTTTCAAATGTTTTAAAATGTCCAACTATGATCGTTGGGCAAGATGTCCATCAATTAAACACTTGCTTTCCCCATAGTTGGTCTATTTTTCATAATTTGATACATCTAATGACCCAACACTATGCCACAAGCACAAGTGAGTCATTTGTATCATCCTAATGGACCAAGCACCACCTTCCTATTGTATTACTCCAAGGTTCAACCTATACTTCTACAAAACACATACCAAAGCCTCTTCTTAAAGATGTGAACTCCGATTCGGGAAGAGACTTGGTAAAAATGTCAGCAAGGTTTGACTTTGACTCAACATAGTGTAATTCTATGTCTCCCCTTACCACATGGTCCCTAATGAAGTGATGTTTCACTTCAATGTGTTTTGTTCTAGAATGGTGAACCAGATTTTTGGTCAAGTTAATTGTACTTACATTATCACACAAAACCTTGACCTTGGAGTAATGTAACTCATAATCCTCTAAGGTGTGCATGATCCAAAGTAGTTGGGACACACACCCGCCCATTGCCACATATTCGACTTCCGTTGTTGATAGGGCAACACATGGTTGTTTCCTACTACTCCAACTAACTAGAGATGACCCAAGGAATTGACATCCTCCACTAGTACTCTTCCTATCTAGTTTACACCCCGCATAGTCCGAGTCGGTGTATCCAAAAAGATCAACATTTGGAGTTCTAGGATACCAAAGCCCGACATTAAGAGTACCTTTAATGTACCTTAGGATCCTCTTTACTACCACTAAATGAGACTCTTTGGCACATGATTGGTACCTTGCACACATACCTACCGCAAATAGTATATCGGGTCTACTAGCGGTTAGGTACAATAGACTTCCAATCATGCTCCTATATTGTTTTGAGTCTATCATTTTCCCTTCAACATCACTATCCATTTTGACATTTGTTCCTATAGGGGTAAATGCTACCTTAGCATTTTCTAGTCCAAATTTCTTTAGCATTTCCTTAGCATACTTAGTTTGATACACATGAGTCCCTTCATTTGTTTGCTTAACTTGTAGACCCAAGAAGAAAGTTAATTCACCTACAAGACTAATCTCAAATTTATTTTCCATACACTTAATGAATTCATGGATGAATTCACTATTTGTGACCCAAAGATGATATCATCTACATATACTTGGGCCACAAATATGTCCTTATCCTTAGATTTTAGGAACAACGTTGGGTCAATTGTTCCTCTCCTAAAACCCTTGGACACTAAGAATGAACAAAGCCTTTCATACCAAGCCCGGGGAGCTTGTTTCAATCCATACAAGGCTTTTTTTAATTTGTAAACATGTCTAGGTTAGTTTGGGTTTTCAAACCCGGGGGGTTGTTCTACATACACCTCTTCCTTAATGACCCCATTAAGGAATGCCGACTTCACATCCATTTGGTGAAGTGTGAAACCCATGTGAGTGGCATAGGCTAGTAAAATTCTAATTGACTCTAATCTAGCTACGGGGGCATATGTCTCATCATAGTCAAGACCCTCTACTTGATTAAACCCCCTAGCTACCAATCTAGCCTTATTCCTAGTAATTTTGCCTTGATCATCTAGCTTATTCCTAAAGACACATCTAGTGGTGACAATGGTGCAATCATTGGGTCTAGGAACCAACTCCCATACTTCACTCCTTTCAAATTGATTTAACTCCTCTTGCATAGCTAGAACCCAATCCACATCACCTAATGCCTCATCAATAGATTTAGGTTCTAATTGAGAGATTAAGGCAATTTGACTACTTTGTTCCCTAAAGTAGGACCTAGTCCTTACCCCTTGCTGACATCACCGACTATTTGGTCAATGGGGTGATCTTGGTGATGCCTTAAGGGCCTAGAGGTTATGAGTTCATTTACCACATGATCCTCATCCTCTAGTGCACTTCTCTCTCCCTCTCGATCATTGCCCCCTAAATGTAAGTCTTGGATTCTTTGGGCAAGGGGTTGACTTTCTTCTATGTCCTTATCAATTGAGGCTTTCCTAGGGTAAGTATTTGTAGATTCATCAAAATCAACATTTGAAGATTCCTCAATTACCTTGGTTCTTTTGTTGTACACTCTATACCCCCTACTAGTGGATGAGTAACCAACCAAAATCCCCTCATCCGCTTTAGATTCAAATTTCCTTAAGTCATCCTTGGTGTTTAGAATGTAAACCTTACATCTAAAGACCCTAAAGTAATGAACTTATGGAATTCTCCCATTCCACAACTCAAATGGAGTTTTACCTAAAAACCTATGAATTAACACCCGGTTTTGAATGTAGCAAGCGGTATTTACCGCTTTAGCCCAAAAGTAGCTGGGTAAAGAGTATGCATTAAGCATAGTCCTAGCGACTTCTTGTAGGGCTCTATTTCTCCTCTCTACTACCCCATTTTGTTGTGGGGTTCTTGGGCATGAAAATTCATGCTTGTACCCATTTTCTAGATAAAATTGTGAGAAGTTTGAGTTTTCAAACTCCCCACCATGGTCACTCCTAATGCGGTTGATTTTGAGGTGTCTTTCATTTTCAACCCTCTTACTAAACCCTATGAAGATCTCTAAGGTATCATCCTTATGTTTCATGAAAAACACCCAAGTAAATCTAGAAAAATCATCTACAATAACTAGACAATACTTACTCTCTACTAGTGAAGGAGTGCTATGGCAATCAAAAAGATCCATATGTAATAATTCTAAAGGCAAGGTAGTGCTAGTTAAGGTTTTACCTTTGTGTGATGATTTTGATTGCTTACCCTCTTAGCATGCAACACACATTTTGGTCTTCTCATACTTGATCATAGGGAGCCCCTTCACCAACTCTTCCTTTGCTACTCATGCAATGTTCCTCATGTTGATGTGCCCAAGTCTCCGGTGCCACAACCATCCTTCTTCTTCTTTAGATATGAGAGGCAAATTGTTAAAAACATAAGCAAGATTAAGATAGTAAAGATTAGTCTCTCTATACCCTTCTAGCATGACATTTTCGGACCCATTTTGTTTAATTAGACACTTTCTAGCATGAAACTCAACCCTAATATCCCGCATCACAAAGTTGACTTACACTAAATAGATTAAATTTCATATCTTTAATCAAAACAACCTTGTGGATAGAGATTGTAGGAGATATCTCAATGGTGCCCTACCAATTATTTTGAGTTTTCCACTATTTCCAAAGGACACAGTCCTTTCTCTTAGGTAGCTAATAGTGGTGAACTTGCTCACATCTCCGGTCATATGTCTTGAGCACCCACTATCTATAATTCACATTTTTGAGACATACTTGACTTTTATCTATACAACATGGAAAACACAAGCTTTTAGTACCTAAATTTTAGTTCCACAAGCATCATTTAAATACTTCTTTGGTACCTAAGCCTTCTTTGTATTTCCCTTAACACTTAGTCTCCTAGAGGCACCCTTTCTACCCATGAGTGAAACAAAGGCTACCTCCTTGATTTTTGGCCTATAACCCAACCTGGCTTTGTTGTAAACGGCTCTTTGACTATTTATTATCATATCAAGGTTGCTAGAGCCAACTTGAAATATTCTAAGTGCCTTGGTTAGGTCTTCTACCTTTTCCCTTAGTTCCTTATTTTCATTTTCAAGACATGCATCATTTGACATAGTAGAAACATCATGCAAATTATCCTTACATTTCATGGATTCTACTTTAAGCATGGCAACTTCATCCTTTAAGTCCTTAATTTTCCTCCTAGCTTTAGCCAAATCCATATTTGTACTAGAAATAATTTTGACAAGAGTAGAAGAGGGTAGACTATATACCTCACTTACCGAAGCCTCAGATTCGGATGATGATGAGGCTTCACTTTCATCTTCACTACTTGAGCTTCTCTCATCATCGGATGACTCCAAGTTGTCCACTCCCATTAGTGCGAAGTGTGACACGTGATCTTCCTCCTCCTCCTCTGAAGACGATGGATCATCCCAAGTTTCTTTTAGGCTTGTGGCATTTTTTCCTTTTTCTTTTGATCTCCTCTTCTCACTCTTCTTCTTTTCTTCCTTCTTGCCATCTCTTTTCTTGAGTTGTGGACACTCATTCTTCATGTGGCCCTCTTGGTGACAATTGTAGCAAATGATGTCTTTGCTCTTGCTCTTGCTTCTTGACCCTTTCCTACCATAAGACTTGTTAGAGAAATTTTTAAATGCTCTTCTCATTTTCCTTACCATATAAGACTCTTGGTCACTATCCATAGAAGCACTAGACTCCTCCGATTCGGATGATGAGGAGTAGATCACTTTCTTCTTCTCCTTCTTCTTTTTCTTCTCCTTTTCTACAATGAATGCTACACCTTTTTCTTTGGAAGAGCTGTTAGCTTGCTCATGTAATTCAAATTCACAAAACAAATCATCTAACTTTACCATTGAAAGATCCCTTGATACTTTGTAGGCATCAACCATTGATGCCCACAATGTAGTTCTAGGGAAGGATTGTAAGACATACCTCACGAGATCTCGGTTTTCTACCTTCTCATCAATTACATGTAGTTCGTTGATGATTTCCTTTACTCTTCCATGTAATTGGCTAACCATTTTGTTGGTCTTCATGGAGAGTGATTGCAATTGAGCCACCAAGAGGTCCTTCTTTGCCCTCCTTGACTTGTTTGAACCTTCATTGAGCTCCATTAGTTTCTCCCATAATTCCTTTGCGCTCTTGAAAGACCCACCTTGTTGAGTTGTTCCTTGGACAATCCGCATTGAAGTGTGGTGGTAGCCTTGGCATTTGCTTGTGTCTTCTTCATGACTTCCTTTGGCCAAGTTCTCATGGGTAGTGTCTCTCCTCTTTCGTTGATGGGTGCTTCAAAACCATCTACAACACTCATCCAATTCTCAATGTCATTCATCAAATAGTATTCCATCCTACCTTTCCAATAGGCAAATTGTTTCCATCGAAGAATGGAGGCCTTGGGTGCTATAGCCCTCTTGAAACGCCATTTCATTATACTCCGGTCGACGGTGAGTTCTTCCGAAGCGAACCGGCTCTGATACCACTTGTAAGATCGTTTGCGTTGCTAGAGGGGGGTGAATAGCACTTTTCGTCGAATTCACTCTACAAGAGGGTTAGCACAATACAAAAATATAATGAAAATAAGAGATTCAATGCTAACAAGAAGATTTTACTTGATATCCACCCTGAAAGGTGACTAATCTAAGGATCTGCACGAGTACACCACCTCCACTATGAAAAGCCTCCTTCAAGGTGGAGAAAACCTTTACAAGGTTGTCTTCTTCCTCTTTACAAGATCGAAATAAAAGCTAGAGGAAGAGATGATCAATTGGGGCACTAGCTGCACTTTGGTACAGTAAAAAATCGTACCTTCCTCGTGCCAAAAAGTCCCCTTTATATAAGAGTAAAGAACAACTCCTCGAGTTGTCCAACCTGACAGTCGACTGGTGTAGCCTTAAATGCTAGCCAACGGCTAGTTTTCGGGGTTACCAGTCGACTGCTCCTAGAGCAGTCGACTGGTCTTGAGTGAGAAACATTCTGTGAGTTTTGGCAGTCGACTGCCTTTCTACCAGTCGACTGCCCAGCCTCTACGCACACTCACTCTCACTCCGAACACTCTCCTTCACGTGTGCCTTCAGGTATGCTCCCTTGGCTTCCCCCTTAAAGTCTTATTCCTCCGGCTATCGTCCCTCGGATGCGCACACAAGCCTTCCCTTGGCTTGCCTCCATGCCACCCTTCACGTGTGCCCTTGAAGTCCACTTCCCGGCTTGCCCTTGGAGTCCTCCTCCCTCGGCTCTCGTCCTCGGATATGTCCTCCATGTGTGATTCTCCAAGTCCTCCAAACTCAATCACACATATCAAATAACAAGATAACACCCTAACCTTAAACATATTGGCACACACACATCAAAACATGATCTTCCCGATCATCCTTTGGCCGATTGCCTCAACATCTAAGGCCTTATTTGTTAGGATCTGGGATGGCTAGAGAGGGGGGGGGTGTGAATAGCCACCCACTAAAACTCGCTTCTTTCTTCCTACGATTAGGTTAGCAGCGTAAAACAAACAAACATAAAGAAACTAGAGCAGAGAATAACACAAGTATTTACAAGGTTCGGGGATAACTTGTCCCTACTCCTTGGCGTGCCCATGAGGTGGGCGATCCCTTGACCTTCGGCAGATCAGGGCCCGGAGTGAATCCGGCTAAAACTTCCCCTTCTCGGGGGGTAACCTCTCCACAAATGTCTCAGAAATATATCAAGTTAAGCACGAGAGACAAGAGAAGGAACCACAACAGATGTAGCAGAAAGCTCAAGGAAGAAGAGAATACAAAGAACACAAAACCATAGCAAAACCCCACTGTTTCCTTGTTTTCGTTGTTCTTCTTTGCTTCGCCAACCTCTTCTTCTTAAGTCTTTCTTCTGCACACATACAGGCATCACCCACTGACCCCTTCTGAGCTCTCAGCATACTAATCCTCTTCAGCTGAAGCTTCAGGTCACTGACCGCATCTGAGCTCTCAGCTTACTGATCCTCTCCAGCTGAAGCTTTAGGTCGTCAGGTGCCGTTGAAACCTGCAAGTGTATATCAAACAAAATAGCAGCAGCGAAAGTCACCCTTGACCCTTCTTCTTGCTCCTTCAAAACTCTGTGTTGTCTGCACACTTACAGATTCATTAACGAAGCAAATCAGAAACGAATCAGAAATCAGAACTGCGCTGACAACAATTTGAATTAGAGTTCTGAGGTGTTGATCGGTCACCTTGACCGATCAGACAACCTCCTGACCAATCAGACTCTATTCTGATCGATCCAGTGATGTTCTGATCATTCTCACTGACCGATCAGAGACCAGGGGATCAGTCACTAGACCGATCCTTAAACATATTGGAAATTCAGGTCAAGTCACCTAATCGGTCAAGGTGACCGATCAAGCAACCTCCTGATCGGTCAAGGTGACCGATCAGGAAGGTTCTGGACTGATCAGGATCCATCCTAATCGGTCCAGGAAGGTTCTGACCGATCATACTGATCAATCACCAACATTTCTGTGGCCTCACAGAATGTTTTCTGATCGGTTACTAGACCGTTCAGAAAATCTTCTATTTCCTCAGAAGCTCTCTGGATCGGTCAACAGACCGATCAGACATCCTAGATTGGTCTCGTGACTGATCTACTATCAAGAGAGTTTGTGCCAACTCCCTGATCGGATCTCAGACCGATCCAGCTCTGATCATTTCGACCCTGAGTCTAGAGAACAGGCTCCCTTGCCTTCTCTGACTCAATCTGGTCCGGAGAACGAGCTACCGAGCCCTCTCCGACTTATCCCGGTCCAGAGAACGAGCTATCGAGCCCTCTCCGACCAAAGTCCGGAGAACGAGCTACCGAGCCCTCTCCGACTCAACCCGGTCCAGAGAATGAGCTACTGAGCCCTCTCTGACCTAAGTCTAGAGAACGAGCTACCGAGCCCTCTCTGACCTAAGTCCGGAGAACGAGCTACCGAGCCCTCTCTGACTCAACCCGGTCCAGAGAACGAGCTAATGAGCCCTCTCTGACCTAAGTCTGGAGAATGAGCTACCAAGCCCTCTCCGACTCATCTCGGTCCAGAGAACGAGCTACCAAGCCCTCTCTGACCTAAGTTCGGAGAACGAGCTACCGAGCCCTCTCCGACTCAACCCAGTCCAGAGAACGAGCTACCGAGCCCTCTCTGACCTATGTCCAGAGAACGAGCTACCGAGCCCTCTCCGACTCAACTCGGTCCAGAGAACGAGCTATCGAGCCCTCTCTGACCAGAACACTTAATCCGAACTTATATATCGGATCTCAATTCTCACTCAACCGAACTTAAATCGGTGTCAACATCAAAATAACAATCAGGTCAGACTGCATCAACAATCTCCCCTTTTTTGTTGTTTGACAACACGATTTAAGTTTAGGTATTAGGTGAAAATAAGAGTCAAGTTTATTATTGCATGGGAATCAGAATCCTCCCCCTACAATAGTTATGTTCGTTAACAGGTAAAGAAAACAAATCCTAAACTTAACTAACCATCCTCTCCCCCTTTGTCAAACACCGAAAAGGGTGTAGACTGGTTATTAAGTTTAAAATCTCCCCCTTAAAACAAGGGTCTCTCCCCAAAATCAAAAAAATGAAGAATAATATTTGAATTACATATGAATGGCGTATACCATAAATATATCATGGCAAAAACATATATGCATCATATGACACTAAGTAGTGGAGTAATGAGT
The DNA here is from genome assembly GCA_024364735.1 of Boesenbergia rotunda. NCBI lineage: Eukaryota > Viridiplantae > Streptophyta > Magnoliopsida > Zingiberales > Zingiberaceae > Boesenbergia > Boesenbergia rotunda. Next base: position 7,753 of record JAGFNQ010007123.1, on the reverse strand, counting down.
AAACACAAAATATAACTGATGACCAAAACAAACAAGCATAGCATAATGTTATCAGTCACACATAGTCAGAAGACAATATCAATCAACAGTCATAAGTCAATGCTGAGATCAAAAGTACATCAGTCCTGATCATCGGGAGCATGTGGGACATCAAACTGTATTGGATCAAATGCAGATATATCAGTGTCAGGCATAAAACACCCCGGAGCCATGCTACTCGATGGCTAATAACCAGGAAAGGTCTGCGGGGGTGGATGACCTGCCATCCACGAGCGTAGCTCAGCAAACATCCCCTGCTGATCGGCACGCATCTCCTTCTGTACACGAGTGATCATGGAGATATCAAACTGCATCGTCTGCTGCTCGAGCTCCAACATATGAAATCTACGATCCATGGTCTGCTCAAGCTCAGCTATCTGCCATCATAGATCAGGCTCCGCCTCGTAATCATCCTCGGCCATGGGCGCACCATATCTAGCGGGACCTGCAGCAACCTGAACAGGTGGTGCCTGTGGTAACTCGCCAAGTCCCATGACGTCCTTCCACCATATCCCTCGAACATCAGCAATGATGCCAGACTTGGAAAATGCATGTTTTCCAAGTCGACAGTCTTGCCTAATCATCGACACAGTCCTTTCTTTTGACACATCAATACCAACTGACTCGAGCCAGTCAGTAATGATGTGACCAAAAGGCATATATACTGTACGACGCCCGGGCTCACTATACGAAATGATGGAATAGAAAATGCTCGCCATGATATCAAAATCAAGGTGGCGATGCATCCCATATAGCATCAAGCAGTAGTAGGGACGAATCTCGGCTAGGGGTTTGGAAGTGATCGGTAAGAGGCAGTTGGTGATGATCTTGAACAGGACATAATCAACAACCGAGAGACGAAGGGCAGCGTGTTGGGACCGGGTGCATGTCGACAAGGATACGAGTTCGTAAAATTCAAAATTTTTACGTAAAGCGGAAGAGTTTGTATAAAATAATTTCCTAAATTATTTTAACTTCGTATCTAGCATGCAACCCTATGGTGTGTTGACATAATCATAAAATAAAATTTTGCAGAAAAGTAAACTAATTTACATTATACCTCTCGTAACTCGAAGAAAAGGGACGAGATCCAACCGTAGCATCCCTTGGAAGCTTCGCCTCTATTCGCGTCCACGCCGAGTTCTCTTCGGGATGACTTCGCAAAGTCACGAGTTTTGTGCCGACAAGAACTACTAGATTCTCGGAAGGCACAACTAGAAGAACAAGAGAAAAATTAGGAAACTAACCAATGAAGTAACGGAATCGAATTCCGGGAAGAGAGGAATCGCTATCCGCTTCTTCTTCTTCGTGTTCGGGTTCTCCTTCTTCTTCTTGAAGCTCACGGCCTCCACCACCTTGGATGTAGGTTGGGCGCCGGCCCTAGGGGAGCTAGGGTGGGCGCCGGCCCTAAGGGAAGAGAGGGAGAAGGAGGAGAGGAGAGATTAAGAGAGAGAGGGAGAGAATAATTAATCTCTTGATTAATTGATTGGAATAAGGGCTAGCCTTTGGTTCTTTTATATAGTAGCAACTCCTTTGCTAAGTCTCCCTCTAAACCGAATTAACGGAATTAACGGAATTAGTTATAAGAAAATTTATCTTATAAATTTTCTTATTAATTATTCCGTTTAAACCGAGTCTTTATTATAAACCAATTTATAATAAAACTAATTCTTCTTCTCTTTAAATTATGGAATAAATTTTTATAAGAAATTTATAAACTTTCTTATTATGGAAAAATCAATTCATAATTGATTTTATAAAATTAAAATAAACCAATTCATGGGTTATTTTAATCTTCCATAAAAGAATAAATTTATATAAATTTTATTTATATAAATTTCTTTATACAAATTTATTTATCCATAATTTATAAAACAAATCGCACTAGATTTATTTTATTAACTAAACCAAAATTAATTGGTTTTCTCCTCTTATTGTGGCTGGCCACCAAAGGGGTTTTTGGCACCCTCTTTGGCCGGCCAAACCAACCCGAACCGCCGCGAATTAAACTCATTTAATTCGCCCAAAAAGCCTTCAAAAGACTTAGCCATTTTTAGCTTCCATTGCGCCTCTGATTAACTCAGATTCGACTTATTTCTCTTGATCGGAAAATTTAATTTTCAACTCGTTTTAAATCCCTCGGATTACTCGTAGTACGTGTGACTAAATAGGCTTTCGATTTATGTTGGCCGTCTATAATCAACTAATTATAGAACGATCATGAGTGTCACCTAGTAGTACATCATGATCCCCAATTAATCAAAAGATCAACGGTTTGACCTCAGAAGAAATTATTTTGAAACCCTTCAGCAGCTCTAATAAATCGTGCCTCATTCCCTTCGCCACCTTATACCCACTTGGTTCAGGACACGGTCTATGGTGTCAGTCCCCACTAGGCTGACTACGTCACACCTAGCCCAAGTAGTGTATTTATCGTCCATTGGATTTCTAATTACTCTCATGTATTTTAGAGACTCGCACTCTAAACATGATATACTCTGGCCAGAGATTTCTGAGTAACAATCCGACGATAGGCCTGGGTATACATCTCCTCGCAAGGAGTGGTGAATCCTTTGTAGGCTGTTCAAACATCTTCGGGCACTTCGGCTTATACCCAATCATCCTGGGTCCACACCTCCTTGGAGATGCTTGCTTAAGATGTTAAAGTATAAGTCTCCATGACCAAGATGACTTGAACACCGTAAGTCAAAGGAACATCGCACTTAAGCTACAGTAAGAACTTCATTGACATATCTATATAGATAACCATATGAAGTTTTACAGCTAGTCACTCCAATGAACTAGTTCCCTTAACTAGCATCCATGTTTATCTCCGGACATCCCAATGTCACCAGCCATTGAAAATCAGCTGATTAGAGAATAACCCATGCTAGTCTCAACAGAATTGATAGTGTCCGTTTATATCAATTCATCGACTAGGGATATTTTCAATACTTCACATTTGCACATATAAAGATAATCACAAGTTGTGATCCCATCACAAATTCTCTTATGCTGTGAGTTGTATTGCGGACATTCAGTAGATGAGTTTAAGATCCCAATCAAATACACAAACATGTATACTCAAATAGTGAATTATCATTTATTAAAATAAATGTTTACAATCATAAGGCGATTGCCTTAGGACACTTCTCTCATATCACTAACAAACTCCCACTTGGCCTAATGCCAATCGCTACGGTATCCAATACCATAGGCTCTAACATGTCCCTCAAACTTGCTTTGAGGCAAGGCCTTAGTTATAGGATCCGCTATATTCCTTTCAGTGGGAACCCTCTCAATTTGTATGTCATTCCTACTTATAATCTCTCTGATCAGATGATAGCGTCGAAGCACGTGTTTGGATTGCTGATGAGACCTTGGTTCCATTGCTTGTGCAATAGCTCCATTGTTGTCGCAGTAAACCGGCACTGCTTCATCAATGGTTGGAACCTCACCAAGTTTCGAAACAAACTTCTTGATCCAAACTGCTTCCGTGGTATAATCCGCTACGGTGTCTTGTTTGGAACTCTTCCAACTTATTGCGCCTCCATTCAAAGTAAACACGTATCCAGACTGCGATTTGGAGTCATCCTTATCTGTCTGGAAACTGGTATCCGTATACCCACATATTACCATATCTCATTCTCCATATATCAGGAACACATCCTTAGTTCTTCTTAAGTACTTAAGGATTGTCTTGACAGCCACCCAATGATCCATTCCTGGATCCGACTGGTATCTGCTTGTGATGCTCAAAGCATACGATACATCGGGTCTAGTACATAACATAGCATACATGATAGATCCTATTGCGGATGCATAGGGAATCTTATTCATGCAAATCCTCTCGTCTTCTGTGCGCGGACACATAGACTTTGAAAGGTTGATCCCATGCCTGATGGGAAGGTAACCTTTCTTGGATTTCGACATGCTAAACCTTTTAGCACTCGGTCTATATATGCAGACTGCGAAAGACCAAGCAACCGTTTTGATCTATCTCTATAGATTCTAATCCCAAGGATATAGGTTGCTTCTCCCAGGTCTTTCATGGAGAAAGTTTTGGACAACCAAATTTTAACTGTCTGTAAGACTGATATATCGTTTCCTATAAGTAAGATGTCATCGACATATGATACTAGGAATACGACTGCACTCCCACTAACCTTCTTGTACACACAAGGTTCGTCAGGATTTTGTGAGAAATCAAACTCTTTGATTGTCTCATCAAAACGGATGTTCCAGCTCCTTGATGCTTGCTTCAGTCCATATATGGATCGTCGAAGCTTGCATACTTTGGTTTTATCAACCGATGTGAAAACTTCAGGTTGTATCATGTATACATCCTCAAGCAGGTTTCCATTAAGGAAAGCTGTTTTCACATCCATTTGCCATATCTCATAATCATAATGAGCTGCTATGGCTAGGAGCATCCGAATGGATTTAAGCATAGCTACTGGCGAGTAGGTTTCGTCATAATCAATTCCTTGTTTTTGACGATATCCTTTTGCCACTAATCTAGCCTTAAAGGTAACAACATTACCTTCCATGTCGGTTTTCTTCTTGAAAACCCACTTGCACCCTATGGGCTTAATCCCTTCAGGTGGGTTAACCAAGTCCCATACTTGGTTTTCATACATGGAATCCATTTCCGACTTCATAGCTTCAAGCCATTTGTCCCTTTCTGAACTTTTCAGAACATCTTCATAACTGATAGGTTCGTCATCGCTTATGAGTAACACGTCGTTCGATTCACTTATGAGAAATCCGTATCTCTCTGGAATATTGCGTGTCCTATCAGACCTACGAAGAGGTGGTGTTGTTTTAGGTTCAACTGATAGCTCATCATTATGAGGTATTGGTTGTGGGTCTAGACTAGGTGTCTCTGTAATGTCTATTAGAGTTTCTTGAACTTCATCAAGTTCAATGTCACTCCCACTGTTTTCTTGTAAAAGAAATTCTTTTCTAGAAATACAGCATGCCTTGAAACAAACACCTTTTGTTCCAAGGGATGATAGAATTGGTAACCCTTCATTTCCTTAGAGTATCCAATAAATAGACATTTATCAGACTTAGCATCCAATTTGTCTGATACAGTCCGCTTCACATAAGCGGGACAACCCCATATCTTAAGATGAGTTAAGTGGGGTTTCTTACTATTCCATGTCTCATATGGAGTAGTAGAGACTACCTTGGTCGGGACTCTGTTTAGCAAGTAAACAACTGTCTTAAGTGCATAGCCCCAAAAGGATTTTGGAAGAGTTGCATGATTCATCATCGACCTAACCATGTCCATCAAGGTTCGGTTGCGCCTCTCAGATACACCATTATGTTGTGGTGTATATGGCGGAGTCCATTGGGACAGTATCCCATTGTCCCTAAGATAATCTTGAAACTCTTGACTTAAGTATTCACCACCCCGATCGGATCGAAGTATTTTAATATTTTTGCCAAGTTGTTTCTCTACTTCATTTCTGAACTCTTTGAATTTCTCAAAGGCTTCAGATTTGTGTTTCATCAAGAACACATACCCGAATCGTGAGTGATCATCGATAAAGGTGATGAAGTAGCTATAGCCTCCTTGTGCAAGAGTTGACATTGGTCCACATACATCAGTATGTATTAGACCAAGCAATTCTCCCATTGGATACCTTTTCGGGAAAGGGTAATTTGGTCATCTTGCCTTTTAAGCATGATTCGCATGTATCAAATGAACCGGGTTCAAATGATTCCAAAATTCCACATCGGTGTAATTCGGTCATGCGTTTCTTACTTATATGGCCAAGACGACAATGCCACGTGTAGGAGTCTATTCGATTATCTATTCGAGCACGTTTGTTGCTAACTTCGATATTGAAACGTCATTGGATAAATCTAACGTATAGATCCATTGCACAAAGTTCCATTCCCATAAAGAACGCATTTAAAGTTATGTAACAACAATTGTTACTGAAAGTTAAATGATAACCTTTTTCATTCAAACATGAAATAGATACAATGTTCTTTATTAATGAAGGAACGAAATAACAATTATCCAATTCTAAGACACGTCCAGTGGGGAGCTTTAGCAAATATGTTCTGATGGCAACAGCAGCAACCTTTGCTCCATTTCCAACTCGTAAATTCGCTTCTCCTTTGACGAGTCTTCTTCTATTCCTTAGCCCCTGTATGTCATTACATATATGAGAGCTACACCCAGTATCAAGTACCCAGGTGTTTGAGGAAATAGAGTGACATTCAATAACGAAGATACTTGAAGAGGATGGGGCATCGGATGCCTTCTCTTTCAAGGACTCAAGATAAACCTTGCAGTTTCTTCGCCAGTGACCCTCCTTGTCACAGTGATGGCCAGTGCCTTTTAGGGTATTTTCAGTCTTTTTGGCTTTTTCTTTTTTTTTCTTTTTTTTCTTTATTCTGTTCATTGGCCTTCCTCTTAGAACCTTTCTTCGAGGAACCAACTAACAGTACCATCTTTTGATCCTGCTTCACAGAAGGCTCTACAGTCTTCAGCAGGTTGAGCAACTCAGGAAACTGGTCTGGAGTTGTGTTTTCAGGAGGACGGTTGGGAAGTTGATCTTCAAGGACATAAGCAAGCTTCTCTGCCTTGAGGACTATCCTCAGGTTTCGAAGCCAGTCCATGAAGTTTGGCCCAGTCAGTTTATTGGTGTCCAAAATGGAACGCAAGTTTAAAGAAGACATGATCGAGTGATTATCCTAGAAATACAAATTGAACTTATGTGAGAAGATTGATTAAAGAATGTATCAATATACATTAATAGAAATCCTATTCATTTTTCAAATTGAATAACCCTTTTTATCAATTCGGGAGATCGTAGGAACATCTCCAAATAGGTTGATATCCAACCATAGATAAGAACCACCATGGCTGTGACCATCAAGTTTTTCTTAGCTATGAAGGTAGGTAATTATACCGATTACATATCACATATATGTAACTATCACATTATGCTATCAACTAATTGAATGTTTGCATAAATCATTGGGTTGTTAACTCATTAACAAGTATGCGACGTTATACATAGCACCCAACTGCACCTCTCTTTACATCGACCTTGGCTGTGGCACAACAAATCGATGCTCCAAGCTTAAGGCTGACCCATTAATCAAGAAATAGTTTTAATATGGTTGGAGCTCATTCAACCGTTTAGTTAGGCTTGGATGTGTCCAACAACCAAAACTAAGGATTGACCTCTGACTCCAACTATATTATTCATAAACTAATTCCATGGTTTGAACATGTTGAAGTTCAAGCTGGGCATGGATGTGTCCATCAACCCAAACGAGAAACAAAACTCCGATTCTAACCATATTAATGGAAGGTGTTGGCCTTAATATTTTGTAAGGGGTTTTGGGTCTCATCTTTTCTAAGCACATTCATGACATATGTCATGACTAACGTTTTCCTCAATAAAGTATGTATGTGACTTAAGTTATCAAGTCTCATTAATTGAATTAGGAACTGGATTTCCTAATTCTAATCTCATACTTTATTAAAGGAATTGTTTTGGGAAACAATTTCCTAAATTGTCATAAATCAATTTCGGAAATAATATGTTCAAGACTTTGATTTCTCTAAATCAAAACTTATTAATTAAGAGACAATTCCCTTAATTCAACCACATATTATTTTCATGAAAAATCTCATTTAAGAAATCTATAGGAAACCATTTTCCTAATTAATTTTGAGACAACA
>JAGFNQ010007122.1:96203-169146 GCA_024364735.1 Boesenbergia rotunda | reverse complement strand
AAAGCTAAAAGATGTGTTGTGATGGCTCGGGAAGGAAAGAAGGATTCTTATCTACCATTTTTGTTTAGAATCTAAATTGCTTCCACTAAAGGATTACAAGTTGTATTACTATACTTTGATTGTGTGATGACTATGACTACTCTACTGTTGGTCAAGTTAGAGATATGGAACCTATGTCATGTTAGATAACTCATGCTACATTCCTACTTAAGATTCCATGCTATAGTGTTTTATTGATGCCTTGCTATAGTGTTTAATTGGATCACTTGCAGTAGGTTATGTTTAGATTATGCCATGCTCTATCTTGCTCAAACCATGTTTAGATCAGTAAATCACGAAGTTAAATGATCTCCTATTATGTTGTAAATGCATGTTGATAAATGATAGGTTTTTGCTCAAGCATGCTTACTACTCTTCTTGCATTGTAATTGTTCTACTTGATATACATGCTTAACATGATAAATGATATGAATGTATGGACCCGTAACCCCGCCTTTAGGGTAGATATAAGGGCGGGCGTTACAAGTTTGGTATCAGAGCAGTTTTCCCCTCCACCACACACACATCAAGCTTCCTCTTGCCGTTCCAAGTAAGAAATCCTAACTCGCCTTACTTTATTTATTGCATGTACAGTAATGACATGTATAGAGATGATTGATACTTGCATAACAAGTGAAGGTAGAATAAATGCTTATGTAGTCAATTATCACCTGTATGAAAGTCAATGACTAGAAATTGTAAAATATGTGAACGCATATGCATGGGTAAAGAGGGTGGTTACATATAGTAATCACTAGGGTAAACTACACCGATTAGGTGTGTGTTTCCTCGGTATATATTTGCGAATTGAAAAAAGGAATGGTTTAGTACTAACCATGTCATTTTTTTTTCAATTCCAGATGTTGCATGAGGACTACCCTGAGAGATGCCGCGAGCTGCTGGAGCAGATAGAGGCAGTTAGGTATTGGCCGACTAGGGGAATTCAAGACACCATAGGATTCTTGGATCGGCTCTTCTGGAAACTGGAGCGGGAAGGGTTTCCAGCCACGGACGATCATAGGATTGGAGCTTTACTCCGTTCCTTGCCCAACCGGGCCAGAGAGGTGGCGCATCAGATCTGGGGACAGCACAGATGCTGTATTCCCTATGCGGAGTTGTGCAGGCAGCTCCTCCGCATGAGTTCCCAGCAGATCTGGGAGACTCAGAGGAGGACCCCGAGCCGTCCGAGGAGGACTCCGAGCCGTCTGAGGAGGATCCTGAGCCTTGAGGAGGATCCTGAGCCCTTCGAGGAGGATCCTGAGCCCGTTGAGGAGGATCCGAGCCCGTCGAGGAGTCCGAGTGAAAGACCCCGAGCCCTTCGAGGAGGATCCTGAGCCCTTCGAGGAGGATCCTGAGCCCGTCGAGGAGGATCCCGAGCCCTTCGAGGAAGACCCCGAGCCGTTCGAGGAGGACCCCGAGCTCTTCGGGGAGGACCCCGAACTCTTCGAGGAGAATCCAGAGCTACTGGAGATGTTTGAGGAAGACCTTGAAGTGGACGAGGAAATTCTCGAGATTGAAGAAGAGGACCCGATGGGAATAGTTGAGGATCCTGAGGCGGGCCAGAGGGTGATGAGCGAGGAGATAGTAGGTGTCGCTATGTTATTCTTTATGTTGGGCATCACGGCAGCCCATCTTGCTCACTGAGTGGACTAGTTTGTATGTAGACTTATAAGAAGGAATAAAATAATTTTCGGTTGGTATAATAAATAAAATCTCATTTATCCAATATTGATCATGCGACAAATAAGGACGAATATTACAGGAAACCTAATATGAGTTGATTACCCATGATCATGATCAAGTATCATTCTTGGGACATGTTATCTCCAAGGAAGGAGTAATGGTGGACCCGACTAAAATTGAAGCTGTGAGTAACTGGACTAGACCCAAGAATGCCAGTGAAATTCGAAGTTTCCTCGGGCTAGCAGGCTATTACAGAAAATTCGTAGAGAACTTCTCTCGGATTGCAGCCCCTATGACAGCTCTTACGAAGAAGGACAAGAAATATATATGGACCGAGGAATGTGAAAAGAGCTTTACTGAACTAAAAAGGAGGCTGACTAGCGCTCCAATATTGACTCTTCCCGAGAGCGATGTGGGTTTCGATATGTACAGCGACGCGTCCAAACTGGGGCTCGGAGCTGTGCTTATGCAGAATGGGAAGGTGATTGCCTACACCTCTAGACAATTAAAGGAACATGAAAAGAATTATCCTACCCATGATTTGGAATTAGCAGCGGTGGTCTTTGCGCTAAAAATATGGAGGCATTATTTATATGGCACTCAGTGCAAGGTCTTTACTGACCACCAGAGTCTGCGGTATTTCTTCACCCAAAAAGACCTGAATATGCGACAACACCGATGGCTCGAGTTGGTCAAGGACTACGACTGTGAGATCTTGTACCATCCGGGAAAAGCCAACAAGGTAGCGAATGCTCTCAGTAGAAAATTTTGTGCTGTATTGTTGTCTTTATCAGCTTTGTCACGACCCTTAGGGGAAGAGATTATGGATTTCGGAATCGAGATTATATCGGGACGGCTTTCTACCCTACAGATTGCGCCGACATTATTTGATGGTATTCTGGAGAAGCAGAATTTTGATCCGAGTCTTCGGAGAATCAGGCAAGAGGTTCTTGAAGGCAAGGACGAGGGATTCCGGATTTCCGATAGCGGAGTCTTATATCTCCGGGATCGATTATGCGTTCCCGACGACTCCGACTTACGGACGAGGATACTCGAGGAAGCTCACGGCACACCTTATGCGATGCATCCTGGGTCTACCAAGATGTATCAAGATCTGAAGGGCAAATTTTGGTGGTCCGGCATGAAGAAAGATGTAGCCCATTATATCAACATGTGTTTGACCTGCCAGAGGGTCAAAGCAGAACACCAGAGACCTGGGGGAGTTCTGCAGCCTCTACCTATTCCCGAGTGGAAATGGGAGGACATATCTATGGATTTCATATCAGGGCTGCCTCGGACTACGAATGGATACGATAGTATATGGGTTATTGTGGACCGACTGACCAAGTCCGCACATTTTCTGGCTATCCGGATGACTTATTCAGTTGAGCAGCTGGCTCAACTGTACGTCAAGGAAATTATCCGACTGCACGGGGTTCCCAAGACCATTATCTCTGATAGGGATGGTCGATTCACTTCAGATTTTTAGGGACACGTACAGAAAACTCTCGGTACGAAACTGAAATTCAGCACTGCCTTTCACCCCCAGACTGACGAGCAGACTGAAAGAGTAAACCAGATATTAGAGGATATGTTACGAGCTTGTGCCTTGGATTTCAGGGGAAGCTGGTGTCGATACCTGAGCCTGGCAGAGTTTGCTTATAACAACAGTTATCAGGCTACTATTGGGATGACACCGTACGAGGCACTATACGGCAGAAAATGCAGATCTCCATTATGCTGGCATGAGAGTGGTGAAAAGAGGGAGATGGGACTCCAGACCGATATTATTGATGAGACCACTCAGGCTATAAAGAATATCCGCCAGAGGATAGAGACTGCTCAGAGTCGGCAGAAGAGCTACGCTGATAAACGACGTCGACCACTCGAGTTCGAGGTTGGGGACTCGGTATTCCTGAAGGTAGCCCCTATGAAAGGGGTGATGAGATTCGGAAAGAAGGGGAAGCTGAGTCCGCGATACGTGGGACCCTATCAGATTTTGAAACGAGTAGGCAAGGTGGCCTACGAGCTGGAGCTACCGCCAGAAATGGCGGCCATCCACAACGTCTTCCATGTGTCGATGCTCAAGAAATGTACCCCTGATGCGAGTCAAATGATAGAACCCCCACCAGTGCAAGAACAGGAGAGCCTCAGTTCCGAACGCCACCCGATACAGATCTTAGATCGGGAAGTTAAAAAGCTAAGGAACAAGGAAGTACCCTTAGTAAAGGTTCTGTGGCGGAATGAACAATTCGAAGAAGCCACCTGGGAACGAGAAGAGGCAATACGATTAAAGTATCCGGAACTGTTTTAAAGTTCGGGACGAACTTTTTATAAGGTGCGTAGGATTGTAACACCCCAATTATTTCAATTTGAGTACCTGGGAATTATTTTAAAGTTCGGGACGAACTTTTTATAAGGTATGGAGGATTGTAACGCCCCAAAATTTTCCCATATAGAATGTTATGAAATATCATGAAATTCATGAAATATTATTATGGAAGATCATGAAATATTATGGAATAGTGAATATGAAATATTATGGAATTCATGAAATATTATCATGAAATATTATGGATTCATGAATATGAAATATTAAAAATATTATGAAATAATATTTATGGGATATTATGAAATATTATGAATCCATGAAATATTATTAATATTATGAAATTTCATGATAGGCTTGGCTTAATGGGCTTTGATATGGATTAGTGCAAATTGTGATAAAAAGAAGAGGTAGAAAGGAGGAAGCAAGGATTGAACCTTGAACCTCCTACTTGCACTCACCATGTCATAACCAATGAACCAAGCAATATTTCTTGTAGAGAGAATAAGAAACATTCTCGTTAAACCGAGGGAAGCGAAGAGACATGCCTCTTCATGAGAAGAGTATAAATAAGAGAGGGGGAAAGGAAGTTACACTTCCTCTTCTTCTTCCCCACTTCACTTTTCGAAATCAAGAACCCTCTTTCTCCCTTTTCATTTTCGAAAACACCACCCTAGGGTTCTAACCCTAGGGAATTTGAAAGGAAGAGGACCCATTGAAGGTTCTTGCCTCTACTAAGTCTAAGGAGCCCTAGAGAAGTTTTGAAAAGGATTTTCACTTGCCCTCCAAGTCTAGGGTACCCTACGGTTTAAAGAGAAGGTGAAATTCCAGCGCAAGGATGTAAGTGTCCTCTCGCCTGCAACATAATTGCTATTGAATGTTTGTTGTCTCATTCATTTGAAAAATCACAAGGGTTTCCCTTGATGAAGGTTTCGGCCACCCCTTGTAAGGGGTCCAAGAGAAGGGTTTTTGATCAAACTTTGATGCATGCTAGTACCCCTAGGGATTTTATACACATATGTGTTGTTTCCAAATTTTTGGGAGAACAAAAATTAGGGTTTAGCCACCCTACAACTTTCGGCCAAGAGGAGAAGGGCTAAGGCTTTTGGGTTGCTTGCTATCCTATTATGTTCCCATGATTAGTAGTGTAGATAAAATGGTTGTGTAAATGTTTGTGTGAAGATTAGATGTCAAAAACCTAGCCTAGCCATCCTACAAGTTTCGGCCACCCCTTGTAATTTAGGGTTAGTGGAAGCTAACCCCACTTTGAAGTATAAACCATGTTTCAATTGTTAACATGAAATGCACTTAAGGTGTTTGTAGAAATGCATGAATGAATGCTCGATTGAAAAACCAAAGGAATTCCCTACCTTGACTTTCGGCCAACCATGGTTCTAGGGATTGGGAAGTTCTTAATGAAACCATGAAGCATGCTACCACTTATATGATGTGTGTATAATTTATGTGACCTATCTTGTTAGGTATAAAAGCATGTCTTATAGCCCATGGGGCACCCTTATGACATGAACATGATGTGTTTGATAATATGCTTGAAAAAGGATACTCTACTGAAATTGGGATCAAGAGCACTCCTAAATGTGTGGTGTGTCCCTCGGGGATCATGAGCACCCTTGATGAGTGGTGTGTCCCTTTAAGATGTTATTAGGAGTACCTTTAAGCATATACATATATGTGTAATTACATGCTAAAATACTTTACTTTGAAAGTTGTGTACCCGACTCGGAAGGGGGTCGTTAAACAAAATCCAATGTACATGTTAACTGAAGGTCATGGCATTGGTAGGACGGAAGGGTCCTGCCCTAAATGGATTGGTGGCTCGCTACCCCAACTCATTAGGGAACGCGCTTGATGTGGTACTACAACTGGGCCCTGGATGATACTATATTTTTAAGTACTTACCTTTATGGAACCTTTTGAAAAGCATTTTCTCATTATGTGATGATCTTGTTCTGTAAAGCACTTAGAAATATTTGATGTGATGCTTATGATGCAAGCACTTAGAAATTATTTGATGTGATGCTTATGATGCTTATAATTCTATCTTGATTACTGTGTACATAATATGATGTATCGATATGGATTTGCGAGTAGGCCCGGATTCTTACTAAGCATGTTTTGCTTACTAGTTTCATGTTGTTTTCTTATGCTGCAGATAGCGGTAAGAAATACTTGAACTAAAGGAAGAGGCAGAGAGAAAGCTAAAAGATGTGTGTGGTGATGGCTCGGGAAGGAAAGAAGGATTCTTATCTACCATTTTTGTTTAGAATCTAAATTGCTTCCACTAAAGGATTACAAGTTGTATTACTATACTTTGATTGTGTGATGACTATGACTACTCTACTGTTGGTCAAGTTAGAGATATGGAACCTATGTCATGTTAGATAACTCATGCTACATTCCTACTTAAGATTCCATGCTATAGTGTATTTATTGATGCCTTGCTATAGTGTTTAATTGGATCACTTGCAGTAGGTTATGTTTAGATTATGCCATGCTCTATCTTACTCAAACCATGTTTAGATCAGTAAATCACGAAGTTAAATAATCTCCTATTATGTTGTAAATGCATGTTGATAAATGATAGGTTTTTGCTCAAGCATGCTTACTACTCTTCTTGCATTGTAATTGTTCTACTTGATATACATGCTTAACATGATAAATGATATGAATGTATGGACCCGTAACCCCGCCTTTAGGGTAGATATAAGGGCGGGCGTTACAACCAGGCTGCCCTTCGCCTGGTGCCTAGCTATCCTTCGCTAGGTCTTTGTATCCTGGCATTCCTTCGCCAGGTGCCTAGCAGTCCTTCGCTAGGGCTTTGTATCCTGGCATTCCTTGGCCAGGTGCCTAGCAGTCCTTCACTAGGGCTTTGTATCCTGGCATTCCTTCTCCAGGTGCCTAGCAGTCCTTCGCTAGGGCTTTGCCTGCATACTTGAGTAACATGTTAGATAAATATTATACCTTAACTTTTGAACCCTTTTGCCATTATCAAAACACAGGTTCGACTTGGGTGCTTTCTACACCAACAGGATGTTCGGAGCACTGGGTCATCGTCGGCGCTTGAATCGCGAGTATAGAGCTTGTCGGAGCGTAGCGCTTGAATGAGTGCGTAGAGAGCCAGTTCTTCTGAAGCCTTGGGGGTGAACCCCTATTTATATCAGTCACTGGGGCGCCTGTGTTGAAGGGGGCACCTGACACGTGGCCTATCCTGCAAGAACTCCAATCCGCAGACTTGGCCAGCACTTATCCCTTCAACTGGGGCGCCTGAGCTGATTGGGGCGCTTGTGTTAACACAGGCGCCTCATTTGACTTGGTCCAGAGGCTTACGTGGCAGTTTGCTTCGAATGCTTGGAATCAACCTTCACTGGGGCGCCTGTCTCAACATAGGCACCTAGCCCAGTGAGGCACCTCACTCCATTGAGGCGCCTAGTGTTAATGCAGTCTGACCCTGATTGTTATTTTGGTGTTGACACCGATTTTAGTTTAGGTTGATGAGATGGTTGGAATTAAGTCCTGGTCGTGGACTAGACATACCTAGTGGGACTAGGTTGGATGAAAGCCTGACTCGGAGGGTCAGGTCCTAGCTTGAGAGGCTAGGTTGGATGAAACCCTGGCTTGGAGGGCTAGGTATGGAAAAGTCCTAACCTGGAGGGTTAGGTGTGGAAAAATCCTAGCTTAGAGGGCTAGGTGTGAAACTTCCTAACCTGGAGGGTTAGGTGTGGAAAAGTCCTAACCTGGAGGGTTAGGTGTGAAAAGTCCTAGCCTGGAGGGTTAGGTGTGAAAAATCCTAGCTTGGAGGGCTAGGTGTGAAAAGTCTTAACTCGGGGGGTTAGGTGATTGGAAATTCCGGTGAGTGAAGACAGGTCCTGGTGAGTGAAGCCAGGTTGACTGAAATCCAGGTGAGTGAAGCCGGGTCCTGGTGAGTGAAGCCAGGTTGACTGAAATCCTGGTGAGTGAAGCCGGGTCCTGGTGAGTGAAGCCGGGTTGGTTGAAGTCCCAGTGAGTGAAGCTGGGTATGGAGTCCTAGTCCGAGGGATCAGGAACGAGTCAGAGATGGGCTGGAGGTCGGTTCTAGTGACTCAGAATGGCTTTGATCTTGTCTGGATCGTTCTGGTGACCGATCAGGGAAGTTGGCACGGTGTTCCCTCGTGGATCGGTTTGGTGACCGATCCAGCAATGACTGATCGGTCTGGTGACCGATCAGGGAACACATAGTGACGTTGTTAGGCTACTGCTCGACTCCTGATCGGTCCGGCGACCGATCAGGGAGCTTGCAGTTCACTCACTGCTCGGCTCCTGATCGGTCTGGTGACCGATCAGGGAGCATACAATGAGTTGAGTTCCCTTGCTACTCGGCTCCTGATCGGTCCGGTGACCGATCAGGAAGCATCCAGTAGGTTTTGGGAACCTTACTGATCTGCTCCTGATCGGTCTGGTGACCAATCTGGAACACTGTTCAGATCGTTCTGATGAACGATCAAGTGTCACGGACTCCGTCTTACAACTGATCAGGCTAGAGCCTGATCGGTCAGGGAGCTTCCTGATCGGTCTGGTGACTGATCAGGTCATAGCCTGATCGGTCTGATGGCAGATCAGGTCACAGCCTGATCAGTCTGGTGACCTATCAGGCCCTTGTGGCTGCGAACGCTGGGAGTCCTAGCAAAGCTGTGGATCAGTCCGGTGACCGATCCACAAGCCCTGGATCGGTCCGGTGACCAATCACTTTAATTCAAACGCGCTGTCAGACCCTCTGAACACGTCTGATCGCAGTCTGATTTCCCTGATACACTGCTGATATCTGCTCTAACCTTCTGATACTTTGATCTTCTGATGATTTGCTGCACTAATGAGCTGCTAAGTGTGCAGGTGACTTAGGGATCATCCAAGGGGAGTCAAACGAAGGCTTTCGTTACATCAGATTGGGCAGGTTTCCATCTCAGGTTGCAAGGAATGCTGACACTGCTGGAACTGCTGGCTAGGGCTCGTCTGAGGGAAGCTCAGGAGGACCAGGAGAACTCAGGGGTAGCTGGCTACTGCAGGTGAGCAGCTGGAAGCTACTGCAGAGGAGCGTGTGACCTGGCGATGGAAGGTGTTAAGCTGAGTAGCGGAGAAGAGCTGTGTAGTGCTTGCGGAGTTCAGTTCTTGTTGTGCGATCAGTTCTCCATCATCGAAAGCTTTGATCCATACTTGTGCGATCTGTTGATCCATCTCTTGAGCAAGCAACCTTGTGATACTTGAGCACTTGGAAGAGAAACAAGAAGCTTGGTGAGTCCATCAGCGAGAAGACACGAAGAAGGGAGTTCTTGCGTGAGATCTGCACTGAGTGGAGCTCGGTGAGAAGTTTGCTTGTGTTCTTGAGGTTCTAAGTGCTCAGTAAGATCCTTCTTGTGTTTCCTATACTTATTACTTGATTCATCTTGAAACGCTGTGGAGAGGTTACTCCATGGAGAAGGAGGTTGCATTCTATCCGGATTTTCCGGGGCTTGATCTGCCGACGATCAAGGGATCGCCCACCTCACGGGCACACAAAGGAGTAGGGGCAAGTTATCCCCGAACCTTGTAACTCCTCTTTGTTAGCATTTTGTGTTGTTACTTAGTTTCTGCATTTAGTCTATGTTTTTGGTTTGCTTCTGCTACTGCCTAACCTTTGAAGTGCAGAAAATTGAAAAGTGTCAAGTTTCGTTGTCTGGCTACATTCACCCCCCCCCCCCCGGCAATCTCTAGCCATCCAAGTTCCAACAAGTGGTATCAGAGCTTGGGGCTCTGTTCAAGCGGATTAACAACCGAGAGCTATCAACAATGCCGTTGAGAGAAGGATTTAGCACCACTCGACCTCCTTTCTTCGATGGTGCAGATTTTCAATATTGGAGATCGAAGATTGAGTACTATCTAAAGATGGATATCAACACTTGGTTCACTGTGAAGGAGGGCTTTTCCCTTCCAAAGGATGATGAAGGCAAAGAATTAGAGTCTTGGCGTTGGTCGGCTGAACAAACCCGGAAGAGTGAAGCTGACGCGAAGGCGGTGGTGACCTTACAATGACATGAACAAAGACCAACTAATCAAGGTTGGCCCATTTTCAAGTGCAAAGGATTTGTGGAATATGCTCATCGAACTCCATGAGGGTACCCGAGACTCAAGAATAGATAAGAGGGACTTGTTCCTCAACTAACTTCAAAATCTCTCCATGAAGGAGAGTGAAATCGTAAGTGAGCTCCACAGCAGATTCAAAGAGGTATTGAATGGTCTCCACTCTATTGATGAAAAGGTCGAAAACCGCGACCTTGTGAGGTATGTGTTAAAAGCTTTTCCAATGAATGCTTTATGGTCATCCATGGTGGATGCCTACAAAGTCTAAGGATTTATCAATTGTAAAGTTAGATGATTTATTTTGTAAAATGGAATTACATGAAATGGCTAACAAAGGCACCAAGGAGAAGGGGATTGCCTTAGTTGCAGGAGAAAAGAGTAAGAAGAAGAAGGAGAAGAAGAAGGAGAAGGAAGTCTCTTCATCTTCATCCTCATCCGAGTCCAAGTCCGATTCCGAGGAGGATGGCAACGACTCTTCTTCCTCCGAGATGGCCAACTTCGTTAGAAGAATGATGAGGAAGAGTCGGCGCTTCAAGGTTAAAGGTAACCCTAGTGAAGTTAAGACTGATAAATCTAATATCACTTGTTATGAATGTAGCAAGAAAGGGCACTTCAAGAGTGAATGCCCAAAGCTAAAGAAGAAAGAGGAGAAATCCAAGAAAAAGGAGGAGAAATCAAAGAAGAAGAAGAAGAAGGCATTGAAGGCCACATGGGATGAATCCTCCTCAAGTTCATCCGAAGAAGAGAAGGATGAGAAGAGTACACAGCATGTGGCACTCATGGCATTGGAAGATCAAGAGAGCAGTGATGAATCCTCCGACTCATCAAACGCGGCTTCATCATCTTCGGATGATGAAGAGGTAATCACTCCCGAACTAGATAAATGCTATAGAACAATTGCATGCTTAACCGATTTGTTGAAAAAGTCGAAAAATAAGGTTAAGTCATTGAAAATTGAAGTTGAACAATTGAAATCCTCTAGGGATGAGGATGTTGATCATTTACATGTAGAATTGTTAGAGAATGAAAATAAATCATTGAAAAGTGAGGTTGAGAGACTCAAGAGTGTTCTTGAGAAGTTCTCAACAAGCTCAAAGACCTTAGATATGATTTTGAATGCCCAAAGGGCAGTCTACAATAGGGCCGGTATTGGTTACCGACTCAAAGAACCATCATTTGTGTCCTTAATGTCTAGGACTGGTGTCAGACCACTTAAGATACCCAAGGTTCAAAAGAAAGTAGTCAAGGCATGGGTGCCTAAGTCTTGCTTAGTAGGTGCTTTAGGTCCCAAGATTTGGGTACCTAAATCTTTTATTTTTCGAATTGTGTAAGTTGTAATTGAGGGGGAGTATCTATCAACTTGGTTCGTTGATAGTGGGTGCTCCAAACATATGACCGATGATAAATCATTATTTACTACCCTTCAATGCAAAAATAGAGGTAATATTTCCTTTGGTAACAATGGTAGTCTTAAGGTTATAGGAATAGGAGATATTCAAATATCCGAATGTCTTAGGATTAAGAATATCCTTCTAGTCAAGGGGATGACATTTAATCTCCTAAGTGTCAGTCAATTGTGTGATGTGGGTTACACAATTGATTTTCAATCAAGTCAATGTCTAGTTAGACAACATGACAACTTTGACACGGTACTAGTAGGCACAAGAGTAGATAACATTTACCAAGTTTCATTTAAAAGTGCTACTAATATTTTTGTTAAGTGTTTCATGTCAAAAGAAGATGAATCTACCCTTTGGCACCGGAGGCTAGCACATGTGAACATGAAGAACATCCGAAAGTTGGCCAACAAGGGATTAGTTCGTGGCTTACCAAGCATCAAGTATATAAGGGACAAACTTTGTGATGCATGTCAAATTGGTAAGCAAACAAAATCTGCACATAAAGGTAAAAGCGGTGTAAGTACATCTAGCACTTTAGATCTACTTCATACGGACTTGTTTGATTGTAGTACTATTATATCCTTGAATGGTAGTAGATATTGCTTTGTAATCATTGATGATTTTACGAGATATACTTGGACTTATTTTCTTAAATATAAAGATCAAACCTTAGATGTTTTCATTTCTTTTTGTAGAAGAGTTGAAAATGAAAAATCATCAACAATTAAGACAATAAGAAGTGATGATGGAGGTGAATTTCAAAATCAAAAGTTTTTAGAATTTTGTCAAGATAGAGGGTATAGACACGAATTCTCCACTCCTAGAACACCACAACAAAATGGGGTTGTGGAGAGGAAGAATCGGGTCTTACAAGAGGTTGCACGAAGCATGCTCAATGAGTACTCATTACCGAGTTACTTATGGGCTGAAGCTGTGAACACAACTTGCTATGTGCAAAATCGAGTCCTCATCCATAGATTTCTTGGGAAGACTCCACATGAACTTTGGTTTGGAAAACCACCTATGGTTAAACACCTTAGGGTGTTTGGTTGTAAGGTGTTTATTCTAATTAAACACCAAGGACTATCTTAGAAAGTTCACAGCAAAAGCTGATGAAGGGATACTGATCGGGTACTCCCTCGTCAACAAAGCTTATCGAGTCTATAACAAGAGATCAAGATTGGTCGAAGAGTCTTCTGATTTGTCTTTGAAGAAAATTCAAAAATAAATGAACAACCAGAAGATTTAGAAGGAGTCCAATTCGAACTTAAGAAATTAGATTTGGATGCAAGTCCAAGTGTTGAAGGTGATGAATCTGATGACGGTGAGCCTAGACAACACATAGATCAGCCGGATCCTGAGGCTGAGCTTGTGTCTAGTGACACCATCCAAGAAGCACCTCCAACACCAAGTCAAACTAAATTAGCCTCTAGTCATCCCCAAGACCAAATTGTTGGAGACATCCATCATGGGGTTAGGACAAGATCATTCTTTAGGAATGAGGCTAATGAAGTTGCCCTAATTTCCGAAATTGAACCTAGAAAAATTGATGAAGCATTGAGTGATCCCGATTGGATCATTGCCATGCAAGATGAACTAGGTCAATTCGAAAGAAATCAAGTTTGGGACTTAGTCCCTAGACCTAAGAAGACCACCATCATTGGAACCAAATGGGTCTTCAAAAATAAATTGAACCATAAGGGAGAAATCATAAGAAACAAGGCACGCTTAGTAGCCAAGGGCTATAGTCAAGTTGAAGGCCTTGATTATAATGAGACCTATGCTCCCATGGCACGATTAGAGTCCATCCGATTGATGCTTCCATTTGCAGCACATCGTGGTTTCAAGTTATATCAAATGGATGTCAAATCGGCCTTTCTAAATGGTTTAATAAGAGAAGAGGTCTATGTCGAACAACCTCCGGGGTTTGAGAGTTTCAAATTTCCAAACCACGTGTTCAAGCTCAAAAAGGCACTTTATGGCCTTAAACAAGCACCCCGAGCTTGGTATGAAAGGTTGTCGACATTTCTTAATGAAAAGGATTTTGTTAGAGGACAAATAGACCCTACACTATTTCTTCGAAGAGATGGTGATAATATATTTGTAGCCCAAGTGTATGTCGATGACATAATTTGTGGCTCAAACAATAAGAGCTATTTAAATGAATTTATTGGACACATGGAGAGTGGATTTGAAATGAGTCTAGTGGGAGAGTTGACTTTCTTCCTTGGACTTGAAATCAAGCAAACTCGTGACAGAATCCATGTGCACCAATCGAAGTATACTCAAGAGATGCTCCAAAAATTTAACATGAGTGATTATAAAGAGGTAGCCACTCCTATGGCGACAAACACACGCCTAGACAATGATGAGACTGGTAAACCGGTTGATCTAACTCAATATCGGAGCATGATAGGTAGTCTGCTATACCTCACAGCTAGTCGACCTGATATACTTTTTGCTGTGGGTATGTGCGCTAGGTATCAAGTTTGTACCAAGGAATCTCATCTAATTGCTGTTAAACGAATTTTGAGATACCTTAAAGGCACAATTGGAGTTGGCCTATGGTACCCCCGTACCGAGTCTTTTGACCTAATCGGCTATACCGATTCCGACTATGTCGGATGCAAGTTGGATCGGAAAAGCATGAGTGGGGGCTGTCAATTCTTAGGTTCATCTCTAGTTAGTTGGTCAAGTCGTAAGCAACATTGTGTGGCTCTCTCCATGACCGAGGTAGAATATATCATCATGGGAGAGAGTGTATCACAAATGTTGTGAATGATACATACTCTAGAGGACTATGGGAGCTCCAGTACTGTTTGTGAAGAAGAAAGATGGATCTATGCGCATGTGCATAGATTATCGAGCGCTGAACAACGTAACTATCAAGAACAGGTATCCCCTCCCGAGTATAGATGACCTGTTTGACCAATTAAAGGGAGCCACTGTTTTCTCAAAAATTGATTTGAGGTCCGGGTATCATCAAGTTAGAGTAAAACAAGAGGATATTCCGAAGACGGCTTTCCGAACAAGGTACGGGCACTTTGAGTTTGTTGTTATGCCTTTCGGCATGACGAATGCTCCTGCTATGTTTATGGACCTTATGAATCGGGTGTTCTCGTCGTTCCTCGACAAATTCGTGATCGTCTTCATCGACGATATTCTTATTTATTCGAGGACTCAAGAAGAGCACACCGAGCACCTGAAGATAGTATTAGAGGTTCTTCGGGAAAAACAACTATATGCAAAATTTTCCAAATGTGAGTTCTGGCTCGACCAAGTGGGCTTTTTGGGCCATATTATTTCTAAAGACGGGGTTATGGTAGATCCAATGAAGGTGGAAGCTGTGAATAACTGGAGCCGGCCGAAGAACGCCAGCGAGATCAGAAGTTTTCTGGGGTTGGTAGGCTATTATAGAAAGTTTGTGGAGGATTTCTCGAGGATCGCAGCCCCTTTAACGGCTCTCACCCGGAAGGATAAGAAGTACGAATGGACGGAAGACTGTGAAAAGAGTTTCTTGGAACTAAAAAGGAGGCTCACAAGTGCACCAATCCTTACCCTTCCGGAATGTAATCAAAACTTTGACATGTATAGCGATGCCTCCAAACTCGGACTTGGGGCTGTACTTATGCAGAATGGAAAAGTTATTGCCTATGCCTCTAGACAACTCAAAGAATATGAACAGAATTACCCCACCCATGATCTGGAATTGGCCGCGGTGGTCTTCGCTCTTAAGATATGGAGGCATTATCTGTACGGAGCGCAGTGTCGAATTTATACAGACCACCAGAGTCTGCGATATTTCTTCACTCAGAAGGACCTGAATATGAGACAACGCCGATGACTTGAGTTGGTAAAAGACTATGACTGCGAGATCTTCTATCACCCAGGGAAGGCGAAAAAGGTGGCCGATGCACTCAGCCGGAAATCAAGTGCCACCTTGATGTCCATATCTAAATTATCCCGACCACTCGAAAGAGAAATTATGAATTTTGGGGTCGAAGTCATCTCTGGGCGACTTTCCACTATGACAATATCACCCGCGCTATGTGAGGACATATTGGAAAAATAAAATGGTGATCCAAGTCTCCAGAAAATAAAATAGGAGATTCTAGAAGGAAAGGGCGATGGCTTTCATATCGCCAAAGGGGGGGGTACTATACCTTAGGGATCGTCTATGTATCCCTAATGACCCAGAGCTTCGAAGAAAAATACTAACGGAAGCTCACGAAACCCCTTATTCAATGCATCCAGGATCCACCAAGATGTATCAAGATCTGAAGGAGAGGTTCTGGTGGTCCGGTATGAAGAGGGAGGTGGCTCAGTATGTTAGTACTTGCATGACTTGCCAGCAAGTGAAAGCAGAACATCAGCGACCCGGGGAAGTTCTGCAGCCACTCGCAATTCCGGAGTGGAAATGGGAAGACATCTCTATGGATTTCATTTCAGGGCTTCCCAGGACTACAAATGGATATGATGTAATATGGGTGATTATGGACAGGCTGACAAAGTCTGCTCACTTCTTGGCGATCAAGATGACTTACTCGATTGAGCAACTGGCTCAATTATATGTCAAGGAAGTAATTAGGCTTCATGGAGTTCCCAAGACCATCATCTCAGATAGGGATGGTCGCTTTACTTCGCATTTTTGGGAATGCATCCAGAAGTCTCTCGGCACTAAATTGCGATTTAGCACCGCCATTCACCCTCAGACGGACGGGCAAATTGAACGGGTGAATCAAATATTGGAAGATATGTTGAGAGCTTGTGCCCTGGATTTCAAGGAAGTTGGTGTCGATATCTATGCTTGGCGGAATTCGCTTATAATAATAGCTACCAAGCTACTATCGGAATGGCACCTTATGAAGCCTTGTATGGGAGGAGATGTAGGTCTCCGATTTGCTGGTACGAGGGTGGTGAAAAGAAGGAAATGGGGCTCACAACGGATGTTATCGATAGCGCCACCCGGGCTATACTGAATATTCGACAACGGATAGAGACTGCTCAGAGCCGACAGAAGAGTTATGCCGACGTCCGGCGTAAACCACTAGAATTTAATGTTGGAGATTGGGTATTTCTCAAAGTGGCCCCTATGAAGGGGGTGACCAGATTTGGGAAGAAAGAGAAACTAAGTCCGCGCTATGTGGGGCCGTACCTGATTCTGAAGAGAGTCATTAAAGTGGCATATGAGCTAGAGCTGCCTCCAGAGATGTCAGCTATCCATAACGTATTCCATGTGTCCCTGCTGAAAAAGTGTATCCCAAATATGGACCAAGTGATCGAGCCACAGACAGTGCAAGTGCAAGAGGACCTAAGCTATGAGAGCAGACCCATCCAGATTTTGGATAGGGAAGTCAAGAAGCTGAGGAGTAAGGAAGTGCCCTTAGTCAAGGTCCTATGGCAAAGTCAACGGTTCGAAGAAGCTACCTGGGAGCGCGAGGACGAGATGAGGCACAAGTACCCGGAGTTATTCTAAGTTCGAGGACGAACTTTCACGAGGTATGGGGGATTGTAACGACCCGAAAAATTCTCTTAATATTTTCTTAAAAATATTGAGCATGTCTAGATAATTTTCCGAGGGCCTAGAAATATTTATATAAAATTTGGCCTAGAAATCCATATTTTCTCATTTAAATTGAGAAATTAAGTACTAATGGGCCTTATATGGGCTTTTTAGTACCATAATTATGGGAGAATTTTAGGTAGAAATTATATAAATATAAAAGGGTTTTAATGAGAAATATTAACATAATTATGGGGGAATTTTTAGACAATTTTCGGAATTTTGGGGGAGAAAATAATAGAAAAAATAAAATAAAAAATAAGGTGCATGAGCCAAGGATTGAACCTTGGACCTCTTGTACAACCATGTAGGCTCTAACCAACTCATCTAGCAAGGGAATGTTATAAGGAAATGAAGTGGATATTGGTTAAGGCTTAGAAGAAGATGAAGGGTTATGGAGAGACTCTTCATTTACCTCCTTAATGAGTGATAAAGAGGGGGGTTTGGGAGTTTCTTTCTTCCTTCCATCAATTGCATTTGCTCCCCTCCTCCCTCCTCATTCTAGCTGAAACCCCAAGGAGGAGTTCTCCCTTGGAAAAACTTCCACCAAGGCTTCATCTCCAAGATCTAAGGTCTTCACAAGGGTACAAGGGCTAAGGGTGGTCAAGAGGCAACAAGATTTCCATCCTTCTCTCACATCTAAGGTTATAATCAAGATCCACCAAGGTAAGACTCCCTCACCTATGGTATAATGGCTTTTCTTGAAGATTAACATGATATGAAAGTTGTATATGATGTTTATGTTGGAAATACCAAAGGAAACCCATGAATCTAACCTTATAGGTTTCGGCCCATGGGATTCTTGGTCTAAAATGATGATAAAAATCCAAATCATGTTGTTTAATGTACTCTCATGATGTCTAGAGGTTTAATACAATTTTTGAGAATTTTCGGGGTACCCTAGAGACCCTATATGTTTCGGCCAACCTCAAGGACCCAAGGGTTAGGGTTGAGCCTTTAACTTCAAGTATATGTTTTATGTGTTGCCATGATATAAGGGTGATGGAGGGTGATTATGTGAATTTTCACATGGCCTAGAGACTTTATAAGTTTCGGCCAAGAAGGGTTAATAGGGTAAAAGTTAAGATTTATTTCAAGTAAGGGCTCCAATGGCTCCATGGTAAGATGTGATTAGTGTTTTATGAGTTATTGGGGATTTTAATGGAATTTTTCCATACCCCCATGACCTTATAAGTTTTGCCCAGCCCTAGGAAAGTGGCCTAAAGGTTAGGGTTTACCCTAATCATGAGCCCAAGGACTTCCTATGGTCTCATAAATGATGTATGGTTGTTCCTTTACCTTATGCTATGTTACATGTTTATGGAAGTGATGGAACTCCACCCTAGAAGTTTTGGCCAAGCCTTGTATCTAGGGTTTGGGGTGGAGTTAGGGTTCAAAGAATGATGGTTCATGTTTACCATAAAGTATTTATATGTATAGGATCAAGCATGTGGTAGAAATCATGTTAACCATAACCCTAATGATTAAGCACCATGTTTTATGCTTTTATGTTTTATGTTTATGATTGGATGCTATGCTTAATAGGGTTTATTATGAATGCCTTACATCCTTATGCCATGTATTTGGATGGTAGGTAGAATGTTATGGAAATCCTACCTATGTATGGTTATGTGATGTAGAGAACCATGCTAAGTTATATGCTCATGTTATATTAAGAACCATGCTAAGTTATTGTGTATGTTCATGATATGAATGATGCCATGATAAGTATGATAGGTTTATGTTCAGGATATGAATGATGCCATGATAAGTATGATAGGGTTATGTTCACGATAAGAATGATGCTATGATAGGTATGTTATGTTAGGTTCATGATAGGAACGATGCCATGATAAGTATGTTATGTTTATGTTCATGATCAGAATGATGCATGCCATGTTGTATGAATAAAGATGCATGTTATGCTTATGAAAGAAGATGCATACCATGTTTATGAATGAAGATAATGCTCATGCCTTACAGGCATCATGATGTTATGCAATAAGAATGAACAATGAAAGGACAAGCATGTGTTAAGTCATGGTTTATGTAACATGGTTATGCTATGAATGTCTTATGAATGATGAAACATGAAAAGTATTTTACTTTATGTATGGGCTTGTACCGGACCGAAGTATGGGTCCAAGGGATGGGCACCTTAAGACGCCCCGGTTTTGGACTACCGAAGCTGTCCACGGTTCTGGCACTACCGGAGCTGTGCAACATGGATGGGCACCTTAAGAATGCCTCGGTTCAGGGACTACCGACTATGCTGTCTTTACCCTAGTAGGTCGGGGCTCGCGACCTCGGACTTGCTAGGGATGCGCGCTATGATGTATGTATGTGGTACAAGCCGGGGACCCCAAATGATGTTATGATGATTATGTTTAAGCATTTAAGAGAATGTTTTTAAAAGTTAAGCATCCTTATGTATATGCATTCCACTCATGCATCCATTCATGTTATGCATTATGCTATGTTGATAAGATTTTATGCTTACGTTTCATGTTAAGAAGTATGCCTGAGAATGAAGGATCTATGCCATGATTATGTTAAGAAGATGTTCATATGCTATGATATGTATTATGCCATGCTTAGAATGTTCACTATGTTTATGTTTATGCCATGTATTATGCCATGCTTAGAATGTTCACTATGTTTATGTTTATGCCATGTATTATGCCATGCTTAGAATGTTCACTATGTTTATGTTTATGTCATGTATTATGCCATGCTTAGAATGTTCACTATGTTTATGTGTATGCCATGTATTATGTCATGCTTAGAATGTTCACTATGTTTATGTTTATGCCATGTATCATGCCATGCTTAGAATGTTTACTATGTTTATGTTTATGCCATGTATCATGCCATGCTTTGAATGTTTACTATGTTTATGTTCATGTCATGCTATGTATACGATAAGTGATGTATGATGTTATGTTCTAAGTAGAGCACCAAGTATGTTAATGTTTCATGTGCTCATTATGAGATGATGAATGATGAATGGTTTTTGTGAGTAGGAAAGAGTCTTACTAAACCTGTGTGCTTATAGTCTTATTTCCTTATACCGTAGATCATTCAAGGGGACAATGATGGAAGCAGCAGGAGGGCAAGAACGCATGTGTGTAGTAGTGACTTGGCCCAGGAAACCCTATGTTTACCGTTTATGCTAGAACTTTACCTTGGTTACTTATATGTTTGAATAATGACTTATGGAACCTTATGATATGATGTTATGTATGACATGATATGATGCTTAAGTTCAAAGTTAATATGCTAAGGTTCCCATGTCATTAAGTTAAGAATGGTAACAGGGCATGTATAAGTTAAAGTTATTCCGCTGCCTTATGATGCCTACATGCCCTAAGCATGTTAACGTAACGCCACTTATGGAAAGAAAAGCGAGCATTACACCTTGGAGCACTGGGGCGCCCTCCACGTGGCCTGTGATCCCCTCTTCTCGCGGTCAGTGAGTTATCCCTTCAAAGTCCGGATAATGCTTTGACGGGGGTGCCCGAGAAGCCGAGGGCGCCCTGGCTGACCTGTACATCGGAAGTCTCGGCTGGATAATATTATCCTCTTCGCTGGCTCCAAGTGCGGGGGCGCCCTGGTGGCTGGGGGCGCCCTGGGCGTTCGGGGCGCCCTGGGTGCTGGGGGCGCTCTGACTGCTGAGGGCACCCCGGCCAGTATTCAACCGAAGCTCCTTTTGCTTCATTTGTTTTGTGTTCACCTTGGGGGCGCTCGGGAGACTCAGGGCGCCCTACTCAGCTGCTGCCTCACTCCTTTGAGGCTCTCTGAGCTGCAGACACTCGTTCCTTTGGTCCTGCATCCAGGGTTAGTCCGAAATCATCATAAAGAAGTAAGTTGTTAGTTTTATACAGCCTTAGCTGTCTTGGTTCTGACTTTGGGTCTCCAAAATGGAACCCTAGGTCGAACCGACGCCTACTGTTCCCTCGACGGGGAACGCGTCCTCACATACTCCTCTTGGGAGAATGTACCTGATGCCAACCGCTCCTCTGGTTGGGCTTTTGCCTAGCGGTCCATTGTCAGGTCTTGGATACCAAGCTGTCCTTCGCCCGGTGCCTAGCATTCCTTCGCCAGGTCTTTAGTCCCAAGCTGTCCTTCGCCTGGTGCCTAGCAGTGCTTCGCTAGGGCTTCAGTCCCAAGCTATCCTTCGCCTGGTGCCTAGTAGTCCTTCGCTAGGGCTTGGATACTGGCAGTCCTTCGCCAGGTGCCTAGCAGTCCTTCGCTAGGGCTTTGTATCCTGGCAGTCCTTCGCCAAGTGCCTAGCAGCCCTTCGCTAGGACTTTGTTTCCTGGCAGTCCTTCGCCAGGTGCCTAGCATTCCTTCGCTAGGACTTTGTCTCTGCACACTTGAGTAACTTTATTAGATCACAAATAATACTTAACTTTGAATCCTTTGCCAATATCAAAACAAGGTCCGATATGGTGCTTCCTGCACTAACAATCTCCCCCTTTTTGATTTATGGCAACGCAATTCAAAGTTAAGTTAAAAACTTATAACAATTAAGAACATAAGGTAAACAAGGAAGTATAACTGTAGAGTTAAAAAAAATTCTTTATTTTTATACTCCCCCTAATATCCTAAAACCCTGAATACTTGTGTTATAAAATACTTAACTTTGACCTTTCCTCTCCCTTTGATATATATCAAAAAACATACATTGGCGGACATGGTTTCTAATAGGGAGTTTTGAGTTTTATAAATTTAAGTAAATAAGTTCATAAGTTTTTCAAAAAAATAGTTTTCAAACAAAACATGTTACAAAAATTAAACATTGAAACATTGCATAAAGCTCCCCCTGATTTGAAATTTTTCAAGCTTTAAAAGAAACATGCAATTTTTTAGTTTGAAAGATTTTTTGTTAACACTTGAAAAAGGTTCTAAGTATGAAAACATTTATTGCTTTTGAAAGAAATAATTCTAAGTTCAGTTTTGAAAAGTATTTTGAAAGACTTCTAAGTTTTTGACAAAATGTTTTTCAAAAAATAGAGTAAAAGTTTTTGAAAAAAAATTATTATACTTGGAAAATTTTCCATTTTGAAAGGTTTTTCAAGCCTAAATTTTGTTAAACAACTTTTACTTGCAAGGCTTTGCAACAAGAATTTTTATGCAAAATTTTGAAGCCAAATTTCCTAAAAAAAATTCAACTTTGAGAATTAGGAAAATTTTGTTTTAAAAAAATTGCACACTTAGAAAAATTTGCTTGGAAACACTATGTGCATTTTGAAAAACAAAAATTTTTAAGAAATTTCTAGACAAGTTTTTCACCAATAAAAATTTTACTTAGAATCATTTGCCAAAATTTTCAAGAAGTTTTTGCTAAGAATTTTGACTACAAGGATATTTTCCTTAAGTGTCCTGGAAATTTCTCAACCCAAGTAGATATTATAAAAGTAACTTCATAAGCCATAAGAATTTTGAAAAATAAAATAATAGTATTTTGAAAGAAAAATTATTTAAGTTTTCAAAAGGATTTTAAACTTGCAGTGCATGAAAACATATAATTTTGAAAATGTTCAATAATTCTTTTAATTTGATCTCCCCCTAAACTTGACCCAGTCCTAGGAAGCTTGTTGACTACAAGTGATCTTCCTCTGAGTTTTAGGGTTTGATTTAAATTATAAGAATTATCTAATAACTTCAAAACAAATAATTAAAAAAAATATTTCAGAAATTCTTCTTTTGACTCAAACTCCCCCTAAATTTGACACATCCTAGGAGTCCTAGTAGATCATGAAGTGGACCTTCCTCTGTGTCTTTAGAGTTTATTAAAATCAAAAGAATAATTTTGAATGATAACTTTTAAGGAGATAAATTTTTAAAACCACAACTTGAAATGAAGATAATTTTTAAAGCATATGCCCTAAAAAAAAAATTGAAATGATAATGGTTTTTCAAAGTAATATACCAAGGTTTTTGAGCCAATTTTTGAAAACCTTATTTTGAGATAATAATAAGTTTTAGAGCATAAGGTTTTTGAAAAAATATAAATTTTTCGAAAAGTATTAAAAGAAACTCTCCCTGTATCCGACACAGTCTGACTTTTATTTAAGTTCCTGAAGGGGTTTCAGTGTTGAGCAGGTTTGACTATGTTGACAATGTTTGACCAATCAATAACTAAATCAAACAGGCCCTAGATTATATTTAAAACGAGTCTATTGAGATATTTAACATGAAATTTCATATTAAAAAAAATGTTAAAGATGAAATAGTAGGGTATAGTAAGCTGAATTAATTTGAAAAATTGAATAACTTTTTAAAACATTTTTTATTTAAAAGGATGGTGAATTATGCTTTTAGGTCATAGATGTCTCACCCAGTTCTACGTGATCAAGCATGTTAACCTTATGGGTTTTGTGAGACAAATATTTTAATTAGTTAACTTAAATTTGAAAATAATTAGTTTTGAATTTATTTTGAAAAAGAATATTTGAATCTAAGATTAACTGAAAATTTGTGTTAGATTCGAATTTGACAATGAGTAAATTGAATTTGAATTTCAAAAATTGGTTTCCAGGTCTTGGCGAGGCACAAGGCCTTCTTTGGCCGTAGCCTTATTGGATCATCAACCCTTTGCTAGACAAAGTCTTTTAGTGAAATTTCATCTTCAAAATTATTTTTTGATAAATTCTGGTCTAACTAGTTTGGGTCTTGGATCGGTAGCTTCGGCTAGTTCCGCCAAGATGGCTTCCCTAACGTACTATCATCTCATCGCCACCCAATACTATGTTGTTCAAATTTCAGTTAAACCGTTTTTGTCCTTAATCTAACCAGTCCTAATCCTCATAAAAAAAAATAAATAAAATAAAAGCAACATACAATTAAAGCAAACAAGAAAAAAAATGATCTAAGTTACATCATAATCGAAATAATACTCGGGTTTTTTAAAGTCAGCAAGGTTGGGAACTAAGTCTTCTAACATATTAGCCTTAACTAATTTTTATAAATTAATTACGTTCTTTGAGGTAAATATTAGATTTTCAAATACTATAAATTTACCTTTAGATTTCTTCTTGGAGGTCTCCCCCTTGATTTTAGCCATCTTTCTTTTGCTTGATTGTTTCCTCAGTATTTTGTAGTGGTCGCGAGCCAACCGGACCAGTTTTCGAGGATCTCCTTCTTCGTCGTGAAGCTCTGAGTCTGAGTTGGACTCGGGTACAACTTGAAGCTTCTTCTTTGGTGGTTCTCTTGGAGCTTTTCCTGCACTAGAAATTACACCTTCCTCGACCATTACAGTATCTGTTTGATTACTTAATTGTAATTCAAAAAAGGATTGGAAATTGGTTACCATTTTTGTCTCAGTCAATTCGTTTTCTGACTCTGGCTTGGATTCGAGTTCGATTTTAACATTGGATTCAGGTTCAGACTCTGACTCGGCTGTCTGTGCTTGGACCGAGAAGGCAAGATAACTTACCTGATCTTCTTCTTCATCTGAGATTTCTTGATGAAGGTTAATCAATTTTTCCCAAATTTCTCTCGCACATCTGAATGGACCTACTAGTTCGAGTTGCTCCTTGGTTAGGCCACATTGTAGGATTGCAGTTACCCTTGCATCGGTCTCGATTTGGTTGAGGGTTCGTTCATCCAGTTTATCCCACTCGATTGATAACTCGTCTTCTACGGGAAAAGAGAATCCCGTTTGGATGATCCGCCATATGTCCATGTGGGCCTTCAAAAGGGACTCCATTTGACTTCTCCAAAAGTTGAAGTTTTCGCCGGAGAAAAGTGGTGGACGGACACTGTTCCATTCCTGATTGGCCATTTAAAATGATCCTTGTACACAAAAGAAATGACAGAAATGTACCAAGACTTGATCTTGGATTAGTAGTGCGGGAGAAGGGAAAAAATAGCCCAAAATAAATATTACACGAATTTTGAGGTGAAATAATAATAAAATAATAAAAACAATTTATGACAAATTGTTTGGAAATGTTGATTTTGTCAATTCTGATAAATGATGAAAAAGTAAGAATTTAATGTTTGAAAAAAAAGTTTGCTTAAATGAAGGTAGCATGAATTTCGAGGAAAATATTAAATAATAAAAAAAAAAGTTTATGACAAATTTTTGAAAATTGATCGTTTTATCAATTCTGACTTATGGTGAAAATGAGAATTGAAAATTGGAAAAGGCGAATGAGATTATTTATGTG
Organism: Boesenbergia rotunda; assembly: GCA_024364735.1. Taxonomy (NCBI): domain Eukaryota; kingdom Viridiplantae; phylum Streptophyta; class Magnoliopsida; order Zingiberales; family Zingiberaceae; genus Boesenbergia; species Boesenbergia rotunda. Next base: position 143,844 of record JAGFNQ010007122.1, on the reverse strand, counting down.
AAATAAAGAGCGAATGAGATTGAGTGGTGTTGCACCAACCTCGATCAACGAAAAAGATTAAAAAAGTAAAATTATTTTGTAAAATCCGAAAAGACTCTCAAATTGGTGGTTGCACCAAGTTTGAGTTACCCCGCTCTGATACCACTTGTTGGATCGAGAGAATACGATAGAGGGGGGTGAATATCATAAATCGTTCGGATTTAGAGATAGAGAAATTGCACAGCGAAAATTAAAACACAACACACGAACACAGGTAGTTCTACTTGGTTCGGAGCCTAGGTCGACTCCTACTCCAAGGCCCACGGTCGTTGACCGTTTACTTTGGGCAATTCTATATGAGGCGCAAAAACTGTTTACAAAGATTGATTACAATAGTAGTATAGTAAACTGAAAGAAAAAGTTCTTCGTTACCGACGTCCGGTGTAGAAAATTTATCTCAGAGCGGAGGGACGTCGTCGGCGCTTTCATGTCGAGTTGGAAGGTTTCTGGGTCGAAGCGCAGGAGCAGAAGAACGTAACAGCGTTGGAAGAAGTTTTGTTGAAGCTTGGGGGGTCGAGGGCCTTTTATAGGGTTCTGAGGGCGCCTTGGAGCACTGGGGCGCCCTCCACGTGGCCTGTGATCCCCTCTTCTCGCGGTCAGCGAGTTATCCCTTCAAAGTCGGGATAATGCTTTGACAGGGGCGCCCGAGAAGCCGAGGGCACCCTGGCTGACCTGTTCAGCGGATGTCTCGGCTGGATAATATTATCCTCTTCGCTGGCTCCAAGTGCGGGGCGCCCTGGTGGCTGGGGGCGCCCTGGGCGTTCGGGGCGCCCTAGGTGCTGGTGTTGGTGCAGAAAGCACCAAAGTCAAACCTATGTTTTGATAATGACAACAGGGTTTAAAGTTAAGTCTTATTTGTTATCTAACATGTCACTTGAGTGTGTAGAGTAAAAAGCCCTAGCGAAGGACTGCTAGGCACTGGCGAAGGAATGCCAGAGTGAAAAGCCCTAGCGAAGGACTGCTAGGCACTGGCGAAGGAATGCCAGGGTAAAAAGCCCTAGTGAAGGACTGCTAGGCACCAGGCAAAGGACAGCTTGGGACTGAAGCCCTAGCGAAGGAATGCTAGGCGTCGGGCGAAGGACAGCTCGGCATCTAAGACCTGGCAAAGGACCGCCAGGCAAAAGTCCAACCAGAGGAACAGTTGGCATCAGGTAAATTCTCCCGAGAGGAGTAGGTGAGGATGCGTTCCCCGTCGAGGGAACAGTAGGCGTCGGTTCGACCTAGGGTTCCATTTTGGAGACCCAAAGTCAGAACCAAGACAGCTAAGCTTGTATGAACTAATAATTTATTGTTTTATTGTGTTTTGGACTAACCCTGGATGTAGGACCGAAGGAACGTGTGTCTGCAGCTCAGAGAGCCTCAAAGGAATGAGGCAACAGCTGACCAAGGCGCCCGGAGTTTCTCGGTCGCCCCCAAGGTGAACACAAAACACAAGTAAGCAAGATATGCTTCGACAGCTCAACTTCCGGGCGCCCCCGTGCTCCCGGGCGCCCCCGTGCTCCCGGGCGCCCCCGCTTCTCCCGGGCGCCCCCAGCTCCCTGGGCGCCCCCAGCACACCGGGCGCCCCCAGCACACCGGGCGCCCCCAACAGAAAGTCATCGAAGCTCAAGCCAAGCGAAGCCAATGGATAGAGTTTGACCCGGTCAACCCGGGCGCCCCCAGCGCTCCGGGTGCCCCGGTCAAACCGGATCCCGATTTTGAAGGGATCAAATGTTGACCGCGCTGGAGACGGATCGTGTGACACGTGGGGGGGGGGGGCGCCCCCGACGTCCCATGCACCCCCAGGCCCTATATAAAGGGCCCTCGACCCCAAGCTTCGAACAAAAAACTTTCAATCAACGCTTCTACGCTCTTCTGCTCTCACGCCGCGCTCCGGAAACCTCCCAACTCGAGCCGACGACGTCTCGTTGCTCCGAAAAAGACAACCTACATCGGACGTCGGTAAAAGAAGAGTTTTTCTTTTTTGTTAAGTTTACTGCACTTATTCTGTAATCTATATTTGTAAACTGATTTTACGCCACATATAGAATTGCCCAAAGTAAACGATCAACGATCGCAGGCCTTGGAATAGGAGTCGACCTAGGCTCCGAACCAAGTAAAAATAATTGTGTCTGCGTGTGTTGTGTTTTATTTTCCGTTGCGTAATTTCTCTTTCCCAGAATCCGAACGATTTCCGATATTCACCCCCTCTCAATCGGTTCTCTCGATCCAACAAGCGGTATCAGAGCGGGGAAGTTCAAACTTGGTGCAACCACCAGTTTGAAAATTTTTCGGATTTTTATTTTTCTTTTTTTTTCCCGTTCGAATTTTCTTTAAATATTTCGTTCGAATTTTCTTTTTCCCGTTAATCGAGGTTGGTGCAATACCCCTCGTTATTTTATTTTATTCATCCCACACTACTAATCCAAGACCTAGTCTTGGAAATTTTTTTTTGTTAGTTTTCTTATTCTTCAGATTAAATGGCCATGCAAGAAGGATTCAACACCGCCAGACCTCCACTTTTCAGTGGAGAAGACTTTTCTTACTGGAAAAGTCGAATGGAGGTCCACCTGAAAACTCAGGTGGACATGTGGATTATCATTCAGTCCGGACTGGAGATTCCCACAAATGCTGAAGGACTACCTCAAAGCTACTCAGAATGGGACACCGCACTGAAGCGCAAAATAGAAGCCGATGCAAATGCTACACAGACCCTACAATGCGGCTTAACAAATGAGGAGCTGAACCAAGTGGGCCCCTTCAACAGTGCCAAGGAGCTGTGGGCAAAATTGATCGAGCTGCTCGAAGGAACATCAGACACTCGGATCAGCAAAAGAGACCTGCTTCTGAACAAATTGTATACCATCAAGATGGCCGACAATGAAACAGCAGCCCAACTCCACGCACGAATCCAAGAATTGATGAACGGTCTTCACACTATAGGTCACAACGTCGAAAATCGTGACCTAATAAGGTATGCCCTAAATGCTTTCCCTAGAAATACCTTGTGGGCATCTATGGTAGATGCATACAAGGTTTCAAGGGATCTCTCTAAAACTAAATTAGATAAATTGTTTTCTGAGTTAGAACTTCACGAACAGACTAACTGTAATTTGGCCGAGAAAGGTATTGCCTTTGTTGCAGGAAAAGATGGAAGATCGACAAAGAAGAAACCTCAACCTGAACCCGAGTCTAACTCAGACTCAGATGGAGAAGACGAAGTAGGAGATCAATCTGAGCTGGTCCGACTGGCCCGAAGTTACTATAAAAATTGAAGAACCAAGCCAACAAACGGAAAACAAGCCGAAGAAGGGACGAACCAGCTGAACCCGCGAGTGACAGAAACAAGCCCAACGTAACCTGCTACGAGTGCAAGAAGAAGGGCCACTACAAGACGGAGTGTCCAAACCTAAAGGAGAACAAGAAGACAAGAAGGAAAAAGGCACTCCAAGCAACCTGGGACAAATCTTCATCAGAAGAAGAAGAAGAAGCACCCCAGTCAAACCTACTAGCCCTGACCGCCTCAGAAAAAGTCGAGACCGAGTCAGAATCAGAAGAGGACGACGGCAGACTAACCTTTTCAGAAGACGGCGAAATCAAGGTAAGTGGTTTCAATAGAAGTCAACTAAATGATCTTATCTCTTATCTTTCTCGAGATTTGGCGAAAGCCAAACTCCGAGTCGAATCCCTCCGACAGGAAGTAAAACTCCTGAAAGAGGGAGCTGACTCTAAATCCTTAACCGAGAAAGTTCAAGAAGGAACTCCTACTCAAGTTGAAAAACTTGAGAAAGTGAACTCCTCCCTGAAAACTCAGGTTAAGGATCTTAGAGCGGCCTTAGAACGATTCACTTCTGGTTCCAAGGGTCTTGATATGATTCTTGGAAAATAGAAGTCCGTTCTAAATCGATCCGGACTTGGGTATAGAACCAAATCCCGACAAAGATCTTATTTTGCTGTACTGAATCAGCCCAAAGGTAAAGTTCAGGCATGGGTACCTAAACTGTACCTGAACAAACCAACTGGATCAAATCAGTATTGGATCCCCAAGGACAAGATTCACATCTTGCCTAATTATTATCGTGGCTATAGTCCAGAGGGAGCCAAGTTAAAAACTATTTTTATTGTTAAATAGAATTTAATTCTTGCAATTTGCCTGATTGATTGTCTATTTAAATTTTTGTAATTTACCATGCTTAGACTTAGGTTAGTATAAGGACTGAACAAACTTAACTGAAATTTGAAAACATAGTATTGGGTGGAGGTGAGATGATAGTACGTTAGGGAAACCAATTCTAATAAGATCAAGTTCACTTGGTCTCTTTAGACTGGTGAAACTAGCCGAAGCTACCGATCCAAAATCCAAACTAGTTAGACCAGAACTTTTTTAAAAATTAATTTTGAAAATGAAATTTCATTAAACGGCTTTGTCAAGGAAAGGGTTGATGATCCAATAAGGCTACGGCCAAAGAAGGCCTAGTGCCTCGCCAAGACCTGGAAGCCAATTTTTGAATTTCAAATTCAAATTACTTTTTGTAAAATTCAAATCTAACACAGTTTTCAGTTAAGTATAGATTCAAACATCTCCTTTCAAAATAAATTGAAATATTTTCAAAAATTAATGCAAGGTTTTCAAAATAAACTAACTTTTTCAAAATAATTTTACTTATCAAAACCTGTCTCACAAAACCTATAAGGCTAACGTGATTGAAAACCCTAGATTTGGGTGAGACAGATTAGGCAGTGAAAATCAATTTAAGCTATTCCTGACTCTGGTTGGATCCAAATCAACAAAATTCTTTATGTGTAGGAACATAAAGATTTGGACCAATGGATGTTGGATAGAGGTTGCTCCAGACACATGACTGGAGATAAATTGAAATTCACCAAACTCAAGTTCAAAAACCTAGGCTCAGTGGCATTTGGCAACAATGCTACCCTAAAGGTAATTGAGTCAGGTAATATTGAACTTAAATCTGATTTCGTTATTAAGAAAGTACTCTTGGTTGAAAACTTCAATTTTAACTTACTTAGCATAAGTCAGTTATGTGATTCTGGTTATATAGTCACCTTTAACAATTCTAACTGCCTGATTAGAAATGTACAAGACTCAGAAATCATGCTTAAGAGCAACAGGAAAAATAATGTATACACCATAACCCTTCCTCTAGTACCCAAATGTATGTTAACTCAGTTAGAACAATCAAACCTCTGGCATAGGAGACTAGGTCATACTAACTTAAGAACTATTTCAAAAATCACCCAACTTGGACTAATTAAAGGTTTACCTAAAATTAAAAATCATGAAAATCTAATATGTGAATCATGTAATCAAGGTACACAAACCAAATCTAATCACAAACTAATCCAATCTGACCTAACTCAAACCACACTTGAGCTCCTGCACCTTGACCTATTTGATTCACATGGAGCCAAGTCACTAAGCGGGAATCGATACTGCTTAGTAATAGTTGATGATTATTCTAGGTTCACCTGGGTTAGGTTTCTAAAAACCAAAGATGAAACCCTAAACTTATTTAATGATTTTTGTAAATTAATTGAAAATCAAAACGATACTAAAGTTAAAAGACGTAGGAGTGACCACGGGGAAGAATTTGAAAACCAACGGTTCGAGGAATTCTGTAAAGTCAATGGGTATTTACATGAATTTTCATGTCCTAGAACCCCCCAATAAAATGGGATAGTCGAAAGAAGGAATAGAACCTTACAGGAAGCCGCTAGGGCTATGCTCAACGAATTTAGCTTAGCAAACCAATATTGGGCAGAAGCGATTAGTATGGCTTGTTACATCCAAAATAGGGTTCTGATTAACAAGCGACACAACAAAACACCCTATGAACTATACTACCATAGGCTCCCAAATCTACACTACCTAAGGGTCTTTGGATGCAAAGTTCATATCCTAAACACCAAAGACTACTTAGCGAAATTTCAATCCAAATCAACCCTAGGTATCTTCCTAGGATACTCAACCACAAGTAGAGCCTATAGAGTTTACAACAAACTAACTAAGAAAATTGAAGAAACAACTAACTTAATATTTGATGAAGAAGTCAACTCAACATCTGATAATCCAGAACTAACTTCATCAAATTCTGATCAAGAAAATAATGAACAAACTAATGAACCCTTAATTGAATCCTTAAACAAACTAACTATTGAACCAATTAATGAGTCAACTGAACCAACAAATGAACCAGCCCAAAGAGTCGAATCAATTAATGAACCAAACCGACCAGCCGGACCTGAGGCTGAACCAAGTTCTAGGAGAACCAAGAAACCCAGACTTAGTCATCCAACCGATGAAATTGTAGGTGATCCAACTCTAGGAGTCAGGACTAGATCCTCCTATAGAAACCTTAGTCAAATAGCTATGATCTCAAAAATAGAACCCAAAACTATAGATGAAGCTCTACCTGACCCTGATTGGATCATAGCTATGCAAGAAGAATTAGCCCAATTTGAGAGAAACCAAGTCTGGGAATTAGTGCCTAAACCTGAAGGCAAATCCATCATAGACACTAAGTGGGTCTTTAGGAATAAACTAAATGATCAAGGAGAAATAGTTAGAAATAAAGCCCGCTTAGTAGCTAAGGGATTCAGCCAAGTAGAGGGATTAGATTACGATGAAACATATGCCCCAGTAGCTAGACTTGAGTCCATTAGAATGTTGTCAGCCTTTGATCCCATAAAGGATATAAGCTATATCAAATGGATGTAAAGTCAGCCTTCCTAAGTGGATTCATTAAAGAAGAAGTTTATATAGGACAACCCCCTGGGTTTGAGGACTTAGACAAACCTGACCATGTTTACAAATTAACTAAAGCACTATATGGGTTAAAACAAGCACCTAGGGCCTGGTATGAACGTTTATCAACTTAACCTCTAAAGAATTTAAACAAGGACAAATTGACTCAACCTTATTTATTAAAACCCTAGGAAAAGATATATTTATTGCCCAAATCAACGTAGATGACATAATCATTGGATCCACCAACACAAACTTCCTAAAAGAGTTTGTCAAGATAATGGAAAATGAATTTGAAATGAGCTTAGTTGGTGAGCTTACCTTTTTTCTAGGACTACAAATCAAACAAACTAAAGATGGAAACTACGTCCATCAATTCAAATATGCTAAAGAGTTAGTAAAGAAATTTAAAATGGATAACTCTAAAAGTATAAGTACCCCCATGGCCACTAATGTAAAAATAGATAGTGACGCTGATGGTAAGCCAGTAGACCTCAAACTGTATAGAAGTATGATAGGTAGACTACTGTACCTTACAGCCAGCAGACCTGACATTCTTTTTGCTGTAGGGATGTGTGCTAGATACCAAACCTGTGCTAAGGAAACGCACTTAGCAGCCCTAAAAAGAATACTAAGATATGTAAAGGGCACCCTAAATGTAGGGATCTGGTATCCTAGAACCTCAACCTTCAATTTGTCAGGATACTCAGATTCTGACTATGCTGGTTGTAAATTAGATAGAAAGAGCACAAGTGGAAGCTGTCAACTATTAGGAAATAGTCTAGTAAGTTGGTGTAGCAGAAAACAACACTGTGTAGCTTTGTCCACAACTAAAGCTGAGTATGTAGCCTTAGGAGAGTGTGTAGCACAACTCTTATGGATGATGCACACTCTTAAGGACTTCCAGCTCAACTACACCCAAACTCAAGTATTTATTGACAATATAAGTTCAATTAATCTAATGAAGAACCCAATCCAACATTCCAGAACAAAACACATAGAAGTTAAACATCACTTCGTAAGAGACCATGTAGCCAGGGGTGAGATAGTACTTAAACATATAGACTCAAAATCCAACTTAGCTGATATATTCACAAAACCGTTACCTGAGTCTGAGTTTAGCTCACTAAGAAGGCAGTTAGGATTGTGCTCTATAGAATAGACTAACTCAATTTTTTCTGCCGTATTTGATTTAAAAATCAATTTCTAAAAGAATTCGAAAAACTGTTGTTTTTAAAATCAGTTTTAAAATCTTTTCGGACTTAGTTTTTTTCAAAACTACCCCCTTTCAAAACTAGGGATTTTTCGCAAATGGACTTAGCCTAGGCCCTAACCCTAGAACTGCATGCACCTATAGATTTAGAAGCCAGCATCTCACAAGCACTTTAGGCTACCTTGATTGATAACTTAGAAAGGGTTGAGATGCTTAGGTCATTGCCTTAATTCAAGATGCTTTAAGTCAGTGCATCTACAGTAATTGGGGCACTAAATACAAATTTCATAGCAATCAAGTTAAGTGTCAAGTTTAGAAAATCTAACTTGAACAGAAACACTTAACTTGACTAACCCTAGCGAAAACTACTGCTTATAACAGTTAGTAAGTAGCTAAATGGGTTAGACAGGTCCCTACAAGAGAAAATTAACTGATTTGGTCTAAGTCTTGGTTCAGTACAGCAAAATCATACAAATATTTTTTTAAAGTTATTTCTTTTATGCAATTTAATTTCTGCAATATCTATTTATTTTTGATATATGGCAAAGGGGGAGAGATAAGAAAGGAGAAGGAGAGAGTTAAAATTTTCTCAAATTTGTTTTCAAAATCTTTTTTTAGCTACTTTTCAAAGCTTTTCAAAAACTTTTCGTACTTAAGTTTTTTGTTTTAAAAACCCTATTAAGTACTTAAGTTTATTAAAACGTCTTGAAGTTATTCAAAAGCACTAAGTTCTTATAAGTACTTTAAGCTCAAGTCTTTCAAAACTTTCATAAGTACTTTACGCTTAAGTTTTTCAAAATTTACTAAGTACTTAAATTGTTTACTAAGTACTTAAATTGTTTACTAAGTACTAAAATTATTTCAAAACTTACTAAGTACTAAAATTATTTCAAAACTTACTAAGTACTAAAATTATTTCAAAACTTACTAAGTACTTAAATTGTTTCAAAGTTTACTAAGTACTTAATGTTTTTCAAATCCTACTAGGTACTTAAAGTTTTCAAAACTTTTGAGATTGTTAAACTTAAGGCCTCAAATATTACTAAGTACTTAAGCTTTTAAACTCATGCTTTCAAAAACTCCTAGAGGTACTTTTAAAACTTAAGTGATCAAAATATTTCCAAAGTACCTAAACATAAGTTTTCAAAGTGCAAAATCATTCTAAGCAAAATTTTTCCTGAAACTTGGAACCCCACGAGTTTTTGAAAAATCTACGGGGAGATTCCCTCCAGGGGGAGGGAACAAATACTTATGCTTTTGATTAAACTTATCTTTTTGAACTAGGGTTGCCATAAATCAAAAAGGGGAGATTGTTGGTGCAGAAAGCACCAAAGTCAAACTTATGTTTTGATAATGGCAACAGGGTTCAAAGTTAAGTCTTATTTATTATCTAACATGTCACTTGAGTGTGCAGAGTAAAAAGCCCTAGCGAAGGATTGCTAGGCACTGGCGAAGGAATGCCAGAGTGAAAAGCCCTAGCGAAGGACTGCTAGGCACTGGCGAAGGAATGCCAGGGAAAAAAGCCCTAGCAAAGGACTGCTAGGCGCCAGGCAAAGGACAGCTTGGGACTGAAGCCCTAGCGAAGGAATGCTAGGCGCCGGGCGAAGGACAGCTTGGCATCTAAGACCAGGCAAAGGACCGCCAGGCAAAAGTCCAACCAAAGGAACGGTTGGCATCAGGTAAATTCTCCCGAGAGGAGTAGGTGAGGACGCGTTCCCCGTCGAGGGAACAGTAGGCGTCGGTTCGACCTACGGTTCCATTTTGGAGACCCAAAGTCAGAACCAAGACAGCTAAGGCTATATGAACTAATAATTTATTGTTTTATTGTGTTTTGGACTAACCCTGGGTGCAAGACTGAAGGAACGTGTGTCTGTAGCTCAGAGAGCCTCAAAGGAATGAGGCAACAACTGACCAGGGCGCCCGGAGTTTCCCGGGCGCCCCCAAGGTGAACACAAAACACAAGTAAGCAAGATAGGCTTCAACAGCTCAACTTCCGGGCGCCCCCGTGCCCTCGGGTGCCCTCGCTTCTCCCGGGCGCCCCCAGCACACCGGGCGCCCCCAATAGAAAGTCATCGAAGCTCAAGCCAAGCGAAGCCAAGGGATAGAGTTTGACCCGGTCAACCCGGGCGCCCCCAGCGCTCCGGGCGCTCTGGTCAAATCGGATCCCGATTTTGAAGGGATCAAATGTTGACCGCGCTGGAGACGGATCGTGTGACACGTAGGGGGCGCCCCTGACGTCCCGGGCGCCCCCAGGCCCTATATAAAGGGCCCTCGACCCCAAGCTTCGAACAAAAAACTTTCAATCAACGCTTCTACGCTCTTCTGCTCTCACGCCGTGCTCCGGAAACCTCCCAACTCGATCCGACGACGTCCCGCTGCTCCGAAAAAGACAACCTACATCGGACGTCGGTAAAAGAAGAGTTTTTCTTTTTTGTTAAGTTTACTGCACTTATTCTGTAATCTATATTTGTAAACTGATTTTACGCCACATATAGAATTGCCCAAAGTAAACGATCAACGATCGTGGGCCTTGGAGTAGGAGTCGACCTAGGCTCCGAACCAAGTAAAAATAATTGTGTCTGCGTGTGTTGTGTTTTATTTTCGGCTGCGTAATTTCTCTTTCCCAAAATCTGAACGATTTCCGATATTCACCCCCCCTCTATCGGTTCTCTCGATCCAACAGCTGGGGGCGCCCTGACTGCTGAGGGTGCCCCGGCCAGTATTCAGCCGAAGCTCCTTTTGTTTCATTTGTTTTGTGTTCACCTTGGGGGCGCCCGGGAGACTCAGGGCGCCCTACTCAGCTGCTGCCTCACTCCTTTAAGGCTCTCTGAGCTGCAGACACTCGTTCCTTTGGTCCTGCATCCAGGGTTAGTCTGAAAACAACATAACGCAGTAAGTTGTTAGTTTTATACAGCCTTAGCTGTCTTGGTTCTGACTTTGGGTCTCCAAAATGGAACCCTAGGTCGAACCGACGCCTACTGTTCCCTCGACGGGGAACGCGTCCTCACCTACTCCTCTCGGGAGAATGTACCTGATGCCAACCGCTCCTCTGGTTGGGCTTTTGCCTAGCGGTCCGTTGTCAGGTCTTGGATACCAAGCTGTCCTTCGCCCGGTGCCTAGCATTCCTTCGCCAGGTCTTCAGTCCCAAGTTGTCCTTCGCCTGGTGCCTAGCAGTCCTTCGCTAGGGCTTTAGTCCTAAGCTGTCCTTCGCCTGGTGCCTAGCAGTCCTTCGCTAGGGCTTGGATACTGGCAGTCCTTCGCCAGGTGCCTAGCAGTCCTTCGCTAGGGCTTTGTATCCTGGCAGTCCTTCGCCAGGTGCCTAGCAGCCCTTCGCTAGGACTTTGTTTCCTGGCAGTCCTTCCCCAGGTGCCTAGCATTCCTTTGCTAGGACTTTGTCTCTGCACACTTGAGTAACTTTATTAGATCTCAAATAACACTTAACTTTGAATCCTTTGCCAATATCAAAACAAGGTTCGATATGGTGCTTCCTGCACCAACAACTTCTCCAAGGAAGGTGCGGCGCCGGCGTTAGGAGAAAGAAGATAGAAGAAGGAGAGGTTTCAACCACTTCTTCTTCTCTCTTTCCTCTTCATTTTCTTGTGGTGATTGAGCCTTCTTGTTGTGCGAGAGCTGGGAGCAAGAAGGTTCCTCCGGTGGCTTGAGAAGAGAGGCCAACTCACCTTCTCTTGGCCGGCGGCAAGAAAGAAAAGGAAAGGAGAGGGTTTGGCTATGGTTTAGTGGGAAGGAGAGCTTTGTTTCTCTTCTTCACCTTCATCATCATCTTCCTCATTGGTCTACTTGGTGGATGGTGCAAGGAAGAGGATTGATTCGGGCTTCTTCCTCCTTGAAGGGTCGTCGCCGGCAAGGAACCCTAGTTCTAGGGTTTCCTCTTGGTTGGCGCAAAGAAAGGTGGAGAAAAGACTAAGGATTGATTTGGAACCTTCGGTGATTCCGCATCTTGGTAGATCATCGCCCACATGATGTCCAGGAGGGGTGGGTCATAATGTAGAAGACTGCGAGGTAAACGGCGAGGTATAACCCTCCCGAGCTCCATTTTTCTATTCGCATGTTTATTTGCGCCATGTTTTATTAAGCTAGTCATTTCATGCATGTTAGTTAATTATTTTGATTCATAATCATATACAATAATTAATTAACTGGACCCCGAAGATAAACACAAAATCCAGCGATCCAAATCGTCATCTTTTCTGCGGTTAATTAATCTGGAAAGTTATAAGGCCTTAACCTCAGTTTTGGGTAAGTTGTAACTTGGATTAATTAACACGACGACGAGTCGGTCGTTAGAGGGACAACTCTCTATTCAGATTAAATTTTTAATCCGTAGCCATAGAGAGGACTCTCGGATACAACCACGTGGTTGTCTTGGAAACTGCCAAGCCATACCAACAATTGGTATCAGAGCCAAGTTTCCGATTTTGTGTGTTTAGGATTCGATTATTTTTTTGCACGTTATCATGTACATTGTTTTGCTGGATAATATTTGGATGTGCGTAGGCTAACTTTATGTTGCAGGCACTAGATTCCAACTATTATGGTAATTGTGTTATTTGTATGTGATTGATTGTGTTTGATGTAAAATTAATTGAATCCTCGGGGTTGACGAGGCTAGATAAGTTATTTAATTTTTGTAATTAAATATGGCACTTGTTTAGCCAAGCTTTCTATTTACTTTTGATCTAGATCACATGTACACTCCTTCGTGAAGTATATGATCAATGGATGTAAATAAGTAAGCTAATCATCTCGGCTCGGGGAATCCTTCATGGTGGCTTGCACATGGATGGGATGGAGTGGACGAGGTGACGACACAACTGGAGGCGCATTGGAGACCAAGGCCATAATAGTTGGGAAAATCTAGGTTTTTTTCCATAGCTCTATTGTTTGGTTTATGTGATTGTTGTGTTTGTGCATGTGAAAAAACCTCAAACGCAAATAACTAAGTGGGAGAGGGGCCCTAAGGGTCCCATGGCCTCCATTACAATTTGATAAGTGATGCGAACAAGTCTGTGCGTCGGCTCTGAGTTCCTTTCTCCCCATCGGATGGGCTTGTTCTGCGGATCACTAGGTCAGAAAAGACTATAGGAAATTATTGAAGAGCGTGTGTACTTCCCCATCGGAAGACGCATAATCGGAAATAATTTTTCTTAGTGTTGTGTAATGGTAAACACTTAGATACAAATAATAGTATCCTACCCATCGAAGTCACTGCTATTATTTGTAGAGCTGAAGAGGACCAACTATTAATTTTACTTGTCAGCAAGTTACGATGACAAGATAGTAAAATTAATGGGAAAACCTCCTCTCGCAAATGTAGAATTCGTATATGTCCACACTATCGTGACATGCGAAATTCTCGATGTGTTGAGGTATTGGTAGATTTTGTAATAAATTGTTTAGAGGTATCAATTTAATTCTAAAATCTAAAGTGTGTGATTTTTATGATTCTCAAGTGCTTTAAAATGGATCTAGACCCACTTGACCTAATTCAAAGAGAAAACCAATTAAATGCCCCTAGTGATAAAATAGATTGGGAATTAAATATGGATTTTGTCTCTACTGTCGAGGAACCTATGTGTGATCTTGCCTAGTTCTGTACCGAAAAGCCTAACGAGATTAATACCGAAGAGGAGTTTGAATATGGCTAGAAGCAGACGAGATGATCAAAGGTCATCAAAATCATGCTTCTTCCATTACCAGTGAAATAACATCGAAATTTGATGAACTCTTTGGTCAAAGTAATCGAACCGCTAGGCAGATGGTAATGAAGAACTTGACTACTACCATCTTGGTTGAGGGGATGCTCGTAAGGGAACATGTCCTCAAAATGATGGCTTGGTTGAAGGAGATAGAAATCCTTGGAGCTCAAATTGATGGGGAAACCCAGGTCGATCTTATCCTCCAATCTCTACCAGTGAGTTTTGAGAAGTTTCGCCTAAGCTACAATATGGACAATCGTTCATATTCGTGGGCAGATCTTCTGACAGAACTCGAGGTGGCATAGGCGGTTTCTCTTCAGGGTTCACAGACTTTCATTGCTCAAGAATTTCTGCTTCTAAACCGAAAGGAAAGAAGAAGAAGAAACGTTCTGAGGCAATGAAAGTAGCAAGATTACAGGGACCTCAAGGATGCATAAAGAAGCCGAAAGGCAAGTGCTTTGTGTGCAAGCAGTTAGGGCATTGGAAGACGGATTGTCCCCATCGCTAGAGTAGTACCACAGGTATATTTTCTTTTTTATCATTGTAACATGTTTAGCGATGATATCTACCGGTACCTGGTGAGTAGATACGGATGCCACTAATCATGTCTGCATTTTTGTGCAGGGGTTCGAGGAAACCCGACGGCTAGCCGAGGAGGATATCACTGACTACATGGATGGGCTATGGAGATGACTTTTTGCAGTGGGAGTTTTGTCTATTTTATTTATGTCTTTGGCATAGGCTGACATAGTTTTGGCTTTATAGAGATTGCCTTTATGTACTCAGTATTTTTGGAAAGAACATTGTTCAGTTTCTGGAATATGATAATTTCTATTGCTTTTATTTGTTAAAAGAAGAATAAAAAGGATATCTATTGAAGTACATAGATAGGCAATTAGTATATAAAACTAAAAACTCCCATGATGTAATTAATAGTTTATCATTTTAACTAATGTAAGAGAAAAGTTCCTTCCAAGTAGAACCAAACATATATTTTGTCTCTAAGTTTTGGTTTGTTAAACTCTAGTGGGAATCAAAAGTGATCAACCAATAAGCCTTAGGGTTCATTGGTTATTGAAGACTTATCTTCCTTAAGATGTTTTTGACTCTTACTAGAGAAGTAACAAAACCAAATGAGTTTGTTCTAAGCCTAGGGGCATAGAGCCAAAAATATGTAGGAATTGGTTCAACCTGATAAGTATAAGTCCTAATCTATCTAGAAAAGGGGTACCCTTGAATACTTTGTTTATTTGATAAACAAATATTTAACGGAAGATAGTACATTTACTTGTTGTTCTGCAAGACTAAATACTTTGATGAGATCAAAGAGTACAAGTGTGATGCAGAAGAAACATCAAAGTAAAAGTTTTATGACACTATGATCATATCATGATGCCAAGTACCTCTAAGGATAGATGTAGAACTTACTTATCAAAGAATTGAGATTTGATCCCAATTCACTACACCTGGCACGCCCCAACAGTATGGTGCAACACTTGGAAGGAAGAAGGTCTCTTAAGCTAATAGTTAAGAAGATGATAAGTCACTTTGAGATTAGCCAAAATTTATTCAAAGGGGTATGTCCTAGATACGAAGGTATGCTTGATTCTGTCTAGGTCAGTAGTCTCTTAAAACCATAGAGATGTGGACTAAGTGAAAGCTTAAGTCTAAGGTATGTTCAGATTATGAGTAGTTCAACACTTGTGCTAAAAAGAGACACTGACAAAGTTGGAATCTAGTGCATATGTTCGTAGGATATCCTAAAGGAACAATATGATGGTTTAATAGTTCAAAGGATCAGAGGGCATTCGTTGGACGAATGTCTGATTCATAGGAAGAGGACTATGTAATAAACCACAAGTCCAGGTGTAGAGTTACTCTGAGCAAATTAGATAAAAGGACATTCTGATCTTAGTACCAACTGTACAAAAGGTTATGCCACAGGACACTGCACCTCGTATAACAAAAGATACACAAAGGGTACCTTATCATAGTGGGAGGGTTGTTAGACATCCTGAAAGTCTCATGTTCTTGGAGAGTCTATGGACTGGTTTCTAAGTGAACATGAACCTGATCCCTAGACCTATGACAGGGATCATCCGCTTTGAAGAGATAAATCCAGTTGTATGGATTTGTTCAAAGGACGGATGACATTATGTTTATAAAATGTGACAGAAACGAAGTGGTATTCTTGTACTATACATAGATGATATTTTGTTAGTTGGCAACAATAACGAAATATTGTCAAACGTAAGGGTATGGTTGTCCGCACAATTATTAAGGACCTGAGAGAAATAAGACACATCCTTGGGGATCAAAGATCTGAGGGATCTCCAGACAAGGATGATGTGCTTATCTCAAGCTTCATATAAAACATTATCCTAGCTCATTCTAGCATGGATACCTCCAAAAGAAAGTTTTGTACCTTTCAGTTTTGGAGCTACTATATCTAAGAGATATGTTTGGATTATCAAAGGTTACAGAGTAGGTAATGACGGTTCCTCTAGCATCGACTAGAGGAAGTCTCTTGTATGCTAGAAATGAGCCCAGATATATGTTGTGCCGTGGGCATGGGTAACAGACATTGGAGTAACCTAGGTCAAGAAAATTCGAACGCGGTAAAAGCATGTATTAGTGCCTGAATAGGACTAAGGACTATATGCTGATTTACCAGGCAGACCAATTTCATGTAGGTTATATGGATACAGAATTCCAATCTACATAGGGGCATATATAAATATTCCTTAAGTTTTGTGTTTACATTTAGGAGGTAGAACCATTGAATAGTAGAGTGTTGCGCAGTGTCTGCGTGATGAACCCTACTATGGAGGCTGGATATTCTGGCAACCTGTAAGGCAGCCAATATAGCTACATGGTTCAGAAACCTCAAGATGGACTTTGATATGATTCCTGGTTTGGTAGGAACTATCACATTTTATGTGATTAAAATGGTGCAGTTGCAAACTCGAAGGAATCATGAGTCCATAAGACAAGTAAACACATAGAGTACAAGTACCACCCAGAAAAGGAATAGCTGTCGTTGCCTTGATTGCATCAGATGATGACCTAGGTGGATGATTTCACTAAGGCCTTGGAAGCGAGAGCTTTTAGGAATGTGAAGGATCTAGAGGTCAGATGTATGACATTTTGAAAACGGCAAAGTCATTGAGTATAAGTAGGGGATTATTAGGATGTATACTAAAAGTCTTGCCTTTTGGTTAGGATACATCTGCGTTTTAAAGAGAAACAAAAAATCACACAGTGCATGTTTACATTAGTATGTGCACAAACTGTCTGATGCTTGGCATTGTAGATAACATGGTGTGTGGTGTCGCATAGAAGATCATGTTATCAGGTTCCTTGCCAAAGTATAAGAAAGAGGCTCACAACCGAGATGGAGTTGGACAAACCATCAGGATGGTTGTAGTGTAATTAGGTGTGGTTTATCTTAACCATAGAATTACACTAGTGTACTTTGTGTACATTGAGTAGGACCGAAAGAGAGGCCATCCAATTTTTGTACTGACTTCGTAAATTGGATTATACCTCGGATAATATTATGGAGTACGATCTCATAATCCCGAAATAATGACGAACATATATTATTAATTATTATATCTTTGATTTACCAATGGGCGAGATCTATTCTGTTAGATTGATAGGCCCGGTAAGTTGGGAGATAATATTAATAATATGATGTGTCGTTGATTATTGACGGAATCCGTGTCCTGGTATGTCGGAAAGATGATGGCCCCTTGGTGAGCTCAAAAAGGTCGTCATATCAAATCTTGCAAGTGGACTATGGTCCGGCATGATGAAAAGGTTGAGTGGTACTAATCAAGGATCAAGAAAATAATTAATTTAATTATCAGTAAAATAAATTAATTATCAGGCATACAATATCATAAACACGGGGAGATGGACAACTCGTAATATGTGGAGCCCATATGAAAATATGGGGGTTAGTGAGGAGGTACAATGGAATCCTTTAGTGGAATGGATCACCATTAATGGATCGGGTTTAGATCCATTAGCGGGCCAAGAACCAACTCCTCCTCATACTCCCTATCTTAGTCCTATAAATACCGCATAGGAGTCATGAAGGCGCGGTTAATCAATCCTAATTTCATCCAAATAAAACCCTAAGAAAACCTCTTCCTCTCCCTTTTTCGAAAACTCTCTCTCCTAGGGCATTGGTTTTTGCCGGATCAAGGGGAGGAAGAGAAGGAGCTTTTCTTCTCTTCTCCATTGGGCAAGGAAGCTGATCAAAGGGAGCATCACAAGGTGGTGTTCGGCGAGAGAGGGAGGCGGTGAGGGAACACCGGCGGTGGCTTCTCCAAGGAAGCTGCGGTGCCGACGCTAGGAGAAAGAAGATAGAAGAAGGAGTGGTTTCAACCACTTCTTCTTCTCCCTTTCCTCTTCAGTTTCTTGTGGTGATCGAGCCTTCTTGCTGTGCGAGAGCTGGGAGCAAGAAGGTTCCTCCGGTGGCTTGAGAAGAGAGGCCAACTCACCTTCTCTTGGCCGGTGACAAGAAAGAAAGGAAACGAGAGGGTTCGGCTAGGGTTTGGTGGGAAGGAGAGCTTTGTTTCTCTTCTTCACCTTCATTATCATCTTCCTCAGTCGACTTGGTGGATGGTGCATGAAAGAGGATTGATTCGGGCTTCTTCCTCCTTGAAGGGTCGCCGGCGGCAAGGAACCCTAGTTCTAGGATTTCCTCATGGTTGGCGGAAAGAAAGGTGGAGAAAGGAAGAAGGATTGATTTGGAGCCTTCGGTGATTCTGCGACTTTTTAGATCGTCGCCCACACGACGTCCAGGAGGGGTGGGTCATAAGGTAGAAGACTGTGAGGTAAACGGCGAGGTATAACTCTCCCGAGCTCCATTTTTCTATTCGCATGTTTATTTGTGTCATGTTTTATTAAGCTCGTCATTTCATGCAAGTTAGTTAATTATTTTGATTCGTAATCATAGACAATAATTAATTATCTAGACCCCGAATATATGCATAAAAACCGGCGATCCAAATCATCATCTTTTTCGCGGTTAATTAATCCGTAAACTTACAAGGCCTTAACCTCGGTTTTGGCTAAGTTGTAACTTGGATTAATTAACACGATGACGAGTCAGTCGTTCGAAGGACAACTCTCTATTCGGATTAAATTTTTAATCCATAGCCATAGAGAGGTCTCTCGGATACGACCACGTGGTTATCTTTGAAACCGCCAAGCCGTACCAACATCCAGGACATGAACATTGGACTGCAGTAAAGCATATCTTGAAGTATCTGAGAAGGACTAGGGATTATATGCTAGTTTACCTGGCAGATCAATTACTCCCTGTAGGTTACACGGATTCTGACTTCCAATCAGATAGAGATAAAAGTAAGTCTACCTCGGGGTATGTGTTTACTTTAGGAGGTGGAGCCGTAGTATAAAGGAGTGTCAAGCAAAAATGTGTGGCGAGCTCTTATGATGCCCAATACTAGTGTCACGATGCGCACTCAAATTTAGAAATTATAAAGCTGAAAACCCTTGCTAACAAGATTAAAGGTAGAATAGGGGCCTCAGGTCGTATTTTTCCAAGGACTAGTTGCGAGTGTTTGAAACAAGCTTGAAAGTTATTTGTCGTCAAATGATTTGGGTTTTCGAGATAAAATGGGATTTTGATTTGCAAATAGTAACGAATAAGCAGTAGGAAAATGAGTTTAGCTAAGCAAGTATGCCCTAAGGAGTTTCAAGAACTACACTTAACCAATTTGAAAGCTAATCAAGGACCTAGCTTAACACTAATTGAGAATTTAGCAATTCAATTGGATATTATGAAACTAGAAACTCAAGAACTGATAGAATAGCAAAAAGAACTTGAAATATTAAGCTAAATTGCAGAAGTTAATGTTGAAACAAATTTTGCTATGAAACAAAATTTAAAAGAAGCAAATGCTCTGCCTGATCGGTCGGTAATCCGATCAGATGCAAGCCTGATCGGTCTGAGTGACCGATCAGGTGATGTCTGGATCGGATGGCAGTCCGATCAGTAACCGAAAGTGCGACAATTCAGGAATGAACGATTACAGGACAAGCTACAAATTGAATTCTAAACTTCAGTTCGAGTTCGTCACCAAGATTAGCTTCTTGCCGTCACACAAGAATCAAACCAAGAACCCCCTAGCTTGAAATCAACATGATCTAGCTCCCACAGATGAATTTCGTCAGATTCTGTGTTTGGGCTGCTTCTTCGTCCGATCTTCTTCTTCTTATCGCGTATTCTGGCGATGATAATTTGTGAGCTTCTAGTGTCCATCAGAGAACCCCTCTGAGTTGCCCTGAAAGCTCCGATCGATGAAGGCTTAATTCGGAAGTCGATCGGATGAAGTAGCTTTGGCGAACCCCTCTCCAAAGCTGACAAGCGGCGAGATGAACTCACAATTGTCTCGGGAATTCGATATGATGATTGAAATCTGGCTAAAATCTCGAATCTAAAGCGGTCACGCAAAGAATCACCAAAGAAAGATGATGAACTGGGCAGAACTCGAGCAGAGAAATAGCGACCCCTTGAGCATAAGAGGGAATTCCACATTTAACTGAGCATTTTGAATTTTGACGGCTGAGATCTTTTCCATGCCATCCAACGGTCAAATCAAATCAGATCTGAGCCAAACCTTCTAGATCTTGATCAAGGGTCAAGATCTACCTATCCTCAGCTAGGATCAACTGGATTTGTAATGGATGGCTCAGATCCTCCCTTCTCTTGCATGGACGGCCTAGATCCTCTAATGCTTGATCCAACGGCTGAATTAACTCTGATCTGGCCCAAACTTTCAAATCTTGATCCATGAACTTGATTAAGTCTATCTTGAGCTCAGATCGACCGGAAGTTGGCGGATGGCTTAGATTTAACCGTTCTCTTAAATGGACGACCCATATTGATCTGATGCTTGATCCCTTTGATCCGAGTCCAATTCTAGCTCAAGTTTGACCCAAATTGATCCAGTCCATGATCATTTGAAACTTATAAAATGATATTCAATTTTAGTGCCAAAACATCTTAAATATAGAAAGAATTGAATTTTAAGCCAAAAATGGAGACAATCCATGAAACTTAATATAAATGCAAACTTAGGCATATGAAAGTGGATCAAAACATGGATTTAAGGCCCTAATTTAATCAACAAAATGAATGTTATCAACTCCCCCACACTTATTCTTGGGCGTCTCACACAAGCTACTAAGAACCTAAAATGTATTCCCCCTAGATTATTCTTAATCATAGTAAGAAACAATTGAAAAGAAATTACCTAGGGTTGTCAATTCTCAAAAATCTAAGCTCAATAGACTAGTATCTTGTCCTTAAATCAACAACTTAGCGTACTTCCTCCTTTATGACTCATTGAGATGAAATCAACACACAAAACCTTTCAAAGGGATTTTTAGTGGCTCTCTTCCTATGTTCTACATTTCAAAGAAAATGGAGCTCACTCAAACACAACATGTTTCTTGAACTACCATAAGCTTGCTTATTATCTACTCTCCACCATCATTCTTGACTTGGAACCACATGTACAAGGTTTTTTTAGAACAAATTAAAGACATATGAAATGAATAGAATGAAAGAGAAGTTCTATGAATTTTTACTCCAAAGTCTCATGATAAAGAAAATAGAAGAGTATGATATGATAAGAAAAGGAATATGGTAAAGAAATATAGCATAAAGAAGAAATATGGGAAAGTAAGGAAAAATAGAAGACTTGGATACTCAAAATTATTTCTAATGCTCTTTGCCCTCTCATGGTAGTCTCTAATGAATTCCGAGCCAAGGGAAGTGAGTATGAGCTGATTTGGAAGAGGTTCAATACTAAAAACAGTGTTCTGTATTGTGCCAGCTTCACTGATCGGTCCAGAGACCGATCAGACATTGCCTGATCGGTCTGGTGATCGGACTGGTCCTCCCTGATCGGACTAGTGACCGATCAGGGGCTGATCAGTAGCCAACTCCAGAATTCTGAAACTGACTTTTTTCTGAATTTTTCCTTTCTTCCAATCATCACTAAATCTTAACCCATCTAGCTTCTTATTCTCGACTTCGAATTCAAAAATATATCCATCTTTTGAACCTTTATGATTTCTTTTGTCTTTTCTTTACTTTTCTTTTCTTTTCATCTTCTTTTTCTTTGATTTTTTTTTTTACAGCTGCTCGTTGTATGTTTTTATTTTTCTCTGAGCAACTTCACTTCAGATCCATAATTCCGCATCCTTGAACTCTTCAAGTCACTAGAGCACTAAGTACTTCACTTGGCACCACTTTTAAGCATTGAAACACCAAATCAAATTCAATTGTAACCTTTCTAATGTAGACTACCTCCTTTCCCTTTTGGAATTCACATCATAGAATTTGAAATGCCAAATCATATTCAGAAATAAAATTGCTCCAAGAGTGATCATTGCTTCCCAATACTCACAACTCATCTTTGATACACCACTCTATCTATTTGGCACACTTTTTCACTTCCTTTTCTTCTTGCTATTTTTTTTTCTCTTTTTGCATTGTATCACTCATACACTTCATTCCTTTAGTCCCATCACAACATTCGAAATCCACAACAATCCATCTAAAAATCTATTAAAAACAGATAATAAATATCATGATACATCACTTCTCACCAAAATTCCTTTCAAAACTCTAACCACCTCCCCCACACTTAAACATTTGTCCGTCTCGGGCAAAGTAACATCAAGAAAAATCTCAAGTAACCAAGTCCGTGGAGAAAAATAGTTATGAGCAGAAAAAATAGAGAAGAGAAAGAATAAAGCATGTATCAACAAGGATTATTGCAATGAAAAAGGGAAGACAAAATGATTAACCTATATAAATGTGGTCCAATCATAGAAATATGGTTTTGATAGAACCTAAGCAAGTTCTAGAGCACAATCACATGTATGTATCTCACAATAAGGCTAAGTCCTCACTAGGTAAAAAGAATTCATCTCAACTAATTAATCTAGAGTCCATAACTAAGTAGTACTCAAGCAACCAAGAATTTTCATCCATTGACTCAAATCCTAAGTTTTGACAACCAAACTTAATTTGCTTTCAAGAGACTCTAAAATGATATAAAGAAAACCTAGAGGGATACATTTATTCCTACTCATGCAAAAATAAGGTGCCAAAATGGTAAAATGGTATCTACAATCACTCTTTATTCATCCTACATTACCTAAACATTTATTATCAAAAACTCATTGGAAAAGGAAATTTAACTACTTGAAAATAATTAAATGGTATTTATAATGAAATAAAATGCAAGGAAAAGAAAACTCCCCTTTAGGTTGGGTAGATAGCATCTTTGATGTCCACTCCATTCACCTCTAGCTCCTTTAGTTCTTCAAAGTATCTCTTAATCCGGTGGCCATTTACTTTCCACATAAAATTGTTAACTTCATCCTTAATTTCAACAACACCATATGGAGAAATGTTAGTTACAAGAAATGGACATTCCCACCTTGATCTCAACTTACCCTTAATCAACTTGAGCCTTGACTTGTACAATAAGACCTTGTCACCAATTTAAAATTCTTTCCTCATGATATATTTGTCATGGAAGTTCTTGGTCTTTTCCTTGTAGATCCTTGAGTTCTCAAATGCCTCTAGTCTAATCTCCTCAAGCTCTTGAAGTTGAAGTTTCCTCTCTTCTCCCACCTTGGTAGCATCATAGTTACAAGCCTTCACCGCCCAATATGCCTTGTGCTCTATCTCCACGGGTAGATGGCAAGCTTTTCCATAGATAACCGGTAGGGAGACATGTCAATTGGTGTCTTGAATGCTATTCTATAGGCTCATAGTGCATCATCTAGCCTCTTGCTCCAATCTTTCCTATTAGGCCCAACGGTCTTTTCCAAAATTGATTTGATTTCTATATTTGAAATTTCGGCTTGGCCATTTGTTTGGGGATGATAGGAAGTAGAAACCTTGTGTACAACCCCATACTTGCTAAGTAGGGCTTTCATGTGTTTGTTGCAAAAGTGAGACCCTTGGTCACTTATGATAGCTCTGGGAATTCTAAACCTACAAAATATGTGTGACCTGACAAAACTAACAACAACACAAGAGTCATTAGTCCTGGAGGGAATGACCTCCACCCATTTAGAAACATAATTTACAGCAAGTAAAATGTACAAATATCCACAGGATGCAGGAAAAGGTCCCATAAAGTCTATACCCCAAACATAAAAAATCTCACAATATAGCATAGTTTGTTGGGGCATCTCATTTCTAGCTCCTATGTTCTCAGTTCACTGACATTTATCACAATTTTTATAAAACACATATGCATCATGAAATAAGGTGGGTCAATACAATCCACACTCTAAAACTTTCCTAACTATTATTTGTGGTCCAAAGTGTCCCCCACATGCTGATAAATGACAAAAAGTAAGTACTGAATAAATCTCATGGTCAGGTATGCATCTCCTAATTATTTGATCATTACAAAATTTCCATAAATACGGGTCATCCCACACATAGAACTTAGCATCACTTTTAAGTTTATCTTTCTGAGCTTTAGAAAAGTGTGTAGGAAAAACATGAGCTACTAAGAAATTAACATGATCTGCATACCAAGGTGACTCACCATGTATTACAAGAAGGTGCTCATCTCTAAAGTCATCATCAATGGTTGTAGGAGATCCATCTCCTTCAATTCTGCTTAGGTGATCTGCAACCAAATTTTCTTTGCCACTCCTATCTCTGATTTCCAAATCAAATTCTTGGAGTAGAAGCATCCATCTGATTAGCCTAGGCTTAGCATCTGGCTTCTTCAATAGGTATTTTAAAGCTGCATGATCAGAAAAAACAATGACATGTGAGCACAATAAATAAGATCTAAAATGGTCTAAAGCAAAAATAATGGCAAGAAGCACCTTTTCAGTGGTGGTGTAATTGGCTTGGGCGACATCTAGGATCTTGGAGGCATAACATATGACGTGAGGTGCTCCGTCCACCCTCTGTGCTAGAACAGCTCCTACAGCAAAGTTATATGCATCACATATTAGTTCAAATGGTAAATTCCAGTCAAGTGATTTAATAATAGGAGCTGAAGTAAGAGCCTCCCTTAGCATGTGAAAAGCTTCTTTGCACTTATTATCAAAACAAAAATCAACATCTTATTGCAAAAGTCTTGTCAAGGGCCGAGCAATATCTCTAAAGTCTCTAATAAACCTGTGGTAGAAGCCTGCATATCGAAGAAAGGCACGAACATCCCATACACATACGGGGTATGATAAAGAAGATATAGCACAAATTTTTAAAGGATCTACCTCAATTCCTCTCCTAGAGACTATGTGACCTAATACAATTCCATGGTCCACCATAAAATGGCATTTTTCAAAATTAAGCACAAGGTTAGTCTTAATGCAATGGTGTAAAACCCTAGACAAGTTATCTAAACATGAATCAAATGACGTGCCAAAAACTGAAAAATCATCCATAAAGATCTCCATGCAATGCTCTAATAACTCACCAAATATACTTACCATGCATCGCTGAAACGTTCCTGGAGCGTTGCAGAGTCCAAATGGCATGCGTCTGTAGGCAAATGTGCCAAAGGGACAAGTGAAGGTAGTCTTCTCTTGATCCTCTAGATCTATACAAATCTGGAAGTAGCCTGAATACCCATCCAAGAAGCAGTAATGGGACTTCCCTGCCAACCTCTCAAGCATCTGATCAATAAATGGCAATGGGAAGATCCTTCCTAGTGACTTGGTTTAGCTTCCTATAATCAATGCATACTCTCCATGAATTTTTAACTCTGGTGGGCACTAACTCATTACTTGCATTTTCCACCACTGTAACTCCAAATTTCTTGGGCACCACATGAATGGGACTAACCCACTGACTATCAGAAATAGGGTAAATGATTCCTGCCTGTAGAAGTCGAGTCACCTCTTTCTTAACAACATCCAAAATAAGTGGATTAAGTCTCCTTTGTGGTTGCCTCACTGGTTTAACATTTTCTTCCAAGAATATCCTGTGCATACAAATTGCTGGGCTAATACCTGGTATATCTGATAAAGTCCACCCAATAGCTTTCTTGTGCTGCCTCAGGATTTGCAATAATTTCTCTTCTTGCTCTGATTCCAAGTGCTGAGCAATAAGACTGGAAAACTCAGCTCCTCTTCAAGAAAAACATACTTCAAATGATCTGGTAGTGGCTTAAGCTCAATCTGGGCCTACTCACTAGGTATGGGTGATCCTTGGGGCTCAGTGCAATCCCCTACACTCACACACCTCTCTCCTGAGTCCTCTGAAATACCAATCAAATTAGGTGATCCCTGGGGCTCTGTGCAATCCCCTACACCTAGAAAATCCTCTCCAGCTGGAAGTAAGTCTGAACTACCCTCTGAAATGTCCTCAGCCTCAATAGTAACTACAACTTCAGCCTCTTCTGAAATACCAACTCCTGTGGAATCCATAAAAGAAGCTCCTGTTAGTCATATGAGAGAAGTGTCCTAAGGCAATCGCCTTATGATTGTAATCATTTACTTTAATAAATGAATATTCACTATTTTAGTATACATGTTCATGTATTTGATTGAGATCTTAAACTCATTTACTGAATCTCCGCAATACAATTCACAGCATGAGAGAATTTGTGATGAATTCACAACTAGTGATTATCTCTACATGTGCAATTATGAAGTATTGAAATTGTCCCTAGTCGATGAATTGATAGATACGGACACTATCAATTCTGTTGAGACTAGCATGGGTTATTCTCTAATCAGCTGATTCTCACTGGCTGGTGACATTGGGATGTCCGGAGATAAACATGAATGCTAGTTAAGGGAACTAGTTCATTGGAGCGACTAGCTGTAAAACTTCATATGGTAATCTACATATAGATATGTCAATGAAGTTCTTACTGCAGCTTAAGTGCGATGTTCCTTTGACTTGCGATGTTCAAGTCATCTTGGTCATGAAGACTTATACTTTGACATCTTAAGCAAGCATCTCCAAGGAGGTGTGGACCCAGGATGATTGGGTATAAGCCGAAGTGCCAGAAGATGTTTGAACAGCCTACAAAGGATTCACCACTCCTTGCGAGGAGATGTATACCCAAGGCATATCGTCAGATTGTTACTCGAAGCCTCTGTCCAGAGCATCAC
Source organism: Boesenbergia rotunda (assembly GCA_024364735.1). Taxonomy (NCBI): domain Eukaryota; kingdom Viridiplantae; phylum Streptophyta; class Magnoliopsida; order Zingiberales; family Zingiberaceae; genus Boesenbergia; species Boesenbergia rotunda. The sequence continues at coordinate 116,975 of JAGFNQ010007122.1, read as the reverse complement.
ATGTTCCGAGTATGAATCTCTCAAAAACATGAGAGTAATTAGAATCCGTTGGACGAGAAAGACACTACTTGGGCTAGGTGTGACGTAGTCAGCCTAGTGGGGACTGACACACATAGACCGTGTCCTGAACCAAGTGGGTATAAGATGGTGAAGGGAATGAGGCACGATTCATTAAAGCTGCTGAAGGGTTTCAGAATAGTTTCTGAGGTCAACCGTTGATCTTTCGATTAATTGGGGATCATGATGTACTACTAGGTGTCACTCATGATCGTTCTATAATTGGTTAATTATAGACGGCCAACATAAATCGAAAGCCTATTTAGACACACGCACTACGAGTAATCTGAGGGATTTAAAACGAGTTGAAAATTGGATTTTCCGATCAAGAGAGATAAGTGGAATCTGAATTTTTCAGAGACGCATCGGAAGCATAAAATGGCTAAGTCTTTTGAAGACTTATTGGACGAATTAAATGAGTTTAATTCGTGAGGTCATGGCTTGGGTTTGGCCGGCCAAAGAGGGTCCACACTCTCTTTTGTTTGGCCGACCACATTAAAAGGGGAGAACCAAATCGTTTGGTTCAAATTATAAAATAAACCGCGCGTGGTTTGTTTTATGAAATTATGGATAAAGAAATTTATATAAAGAAATTTATATAAAGAGATTTATTTTCAAGGAAATTAAAATAAAACTTGGATTGCTTTATTTTATTTAAAAAATCAATAATGGATTGATTTACCATGATAAAGAAATTTATATAAAGAAATTTCTTTCCATAATAAAAGGGGAGACATGGTTGTTTTTATTATAAATAAAGTTATAATAAAAACTTGGCATAACGGAATAATTCATAGAAAAATTTATAAGATAAATTTCTTATGAAAATTTATTCCGTTAAAAGGAGACTTGGCGATTAAGAGGCTACTATATAAAGGTACCAAGACAAGGCTTGGAAATCAATCCAAGAGATCAAGGATTCTTGCCTAGCCTCTCTTCCTCTCCTTCTCTCCCTCTCCCTCTCTCTATGCGGCGCCGAAAAGCTTCCTTCTCCACGCAATTGAATTGCTCCAAGCACTGCGTGCAATTAAAGGTTTAATTGCTCATGCAATTAAACAATAATTGCTTCATGCAATTAATTGCTTGAATTGCTCCAAGCATTGCGTGCAATTAGAAGTTTAATTGCTCATGCAATTAAACGATAATTGCTTCATGCAATTAATGGCATGAAATTGCTTCATGCCATGCAACTGTTGCTCACATCCAAAATTCTCCAAGTGGAGAATTTGTAACTTCAACTCTCGGTGAAGTTAATTGGAGGCAGCCGCAATTTTTGACGAACGCCCGTGAGCAAGTGAATCAGTGGAGAAGGTAAGGGCGCTGAGGAGAAGCCAAGTTGCGTTAGCAACTTGGCAGCCGGTTGTGTTAGCAACTTGGCAGCCGGTTAATTTTTCCATCTTTCTCTTGGTATTTTTATCGTGCCTTTGGAGAATCTAGTAGTTCTTGTCGGCACGAAACTCGTTGCTTTGCGAAGTCATCCCGAAGAAAACTCGGCGTGGATGCGAATAGAGGTGGAGCTTCCAAGAGACGCTACGGTTGGATCTCGTCCCTTTCTACGAGTTACGCGAGGTATTAAGTAAATTAGTTTACTTTCTGCAAAATTTTAAATGTATGATCATGTCTCCATAACATAAGGTTGCATGTTAGATACGTGGTTAAAATAATTTGAGAAATTATTTATGCTAAACCTTCCGCTACACTTAATTAAATTTTAAAATTATGAATCTGTATCCATGTCAACATGCACCCGGTCCCAACAATGGTATCAGAGCCGGTTAGTGTTCGACATAATCATATAATTGTTTTGCGGAAAACTTTGTCATGATCTCAATTTTGGAAAATTTTCCAATTATGGAAACTTTCCAATTATGATAAATTTTAGATTTAGGAATTTCAAAGTTTGGAAATCCTCATGAAATTTCACAACCTTTTGAAATATCCTAGTTTTTGAAATTTTATGATAATTGTGAAAACTTCTCATTTTTGGAAACTTTCCAATTTTGGAAATTTCCTATTTTGGAAATTTTTCAATTTTAGAAATATGTAAGTTTTCTTTAAACCAGAAACTTACAATTATACTGAAAACCTATTATGAAATCTCGCAATTTTGGGCACTTTCTTTCAAGAAAGTCTAGACAAATTTATGGATCATTAATTGATAATTAAATTCGAATTGGTTTTAAATTATTAACAAAATTTTTTATTTTGGATTGAGCCTCGGGGAGCCGTCCAATTTAAAGTTAGTTGTTGTAATTTAATTTCCTATTTTGAATAAAATTGTCATGTTTAATTTGGTTACGCCTCGGGGAGCGGACCAAATTAGATTTACAACAAATTCTTTTTTTTGGGTATCTAAGCCTCGGGGAGCCACCCAAAGAAAATAATTTGTTGAAATTAATAAATCCATAAATAAAATATGTAATCAAATCTTGGAAATTTTGAGGTGATTCTCAAACGATAATTTCTTATTTGATTTAAGAGGTGATGCTCTTACATATTGTTGTCTCCAAAATTAATTAGGAAAATGGTTTCCTATAGAGTTTTCTTAAATGAGATTTTCATGAAAATAATATGTGGTTGAATTAAGGGAATCTGTCTCTTAATTTCATAAGATTTGATTTAGAGAAATCAAAGTCTTAAACATATTATTTCCGAAATTGATTATGAAAATTTAGGAAATTATTTCCCAAAATAATTCCTTAAATAAAGTATGAAATTAGAATTAGATAATTCGGTTCCTAATTCAATTAATGAGACTTGATAAATTAAGTCACATACATACTTTATTAAGGAAATCGTTAGTACATGACATAATTATATGTCATGAATGTGCTTAGAAAGAAAAGGATGAGACCCAAAACCCCTTACAAAATATTAAGGCCAACACCTTCCATTAATATGGTTAGAACCGGAGTTTTGTTTCTCGTTTGGGTTGATGGACACATCCATGCCCGGCTTGAACCTCAAGATGTTAAAATCATGGAATTAGTTTATGATTAATATAGTTGGAGTGAGAGGTCAATCCTTAGTTTTGGTTGTTGGACACAGCCAAGCCTGACTAAACGGTTGAATGAGCTCCAACCATATTAAAACTATTTCTTGATTAATGGGTCAGCCTTAAGCTTAGAGCATCGATTTGTTGTGCCACAGCCAAGGTCGATGTAAAGAGAGGTGCAGTTGGGTGCTATGTATATTGTTGCATACTTGTTAATGAGTTAACAACCCAATGATTTATGCAAACATTCAATTAGTTGATAGCATAATGTGATAGTTACATATATATAATATGTAATCAGTATAATTACCTACCTTCATAGCTAAGAATAACTTGATGGCCACAGCCATGGTTGTTCTTATATGTGGTTAGATATCAACCTATTTGGAGATGTTCCTATGATCTCCCGAATTGATAAAAAGGGTTATTCGATTCGAAAAATAAATAGGATTTAATGAATGTATATTGATGCATTCTTTATCATTCTTATCACATAAACTCAATTTGTATTTCTAGGATAATCACCTAATCATGTCTTCTCTGAATTTGCGCTCCATTTTGGACACCAATAAGTTAACTAAGGACAAATGGATTGAAAAGACACCAAAAGGCACTTGCCGTCACTGCGGCAAGGAGGGCCACTGCGAAGAAACTGCAAGGTTTATCTTGAGTCCTTGAAGAAGAAGGCATCCGATGCCCCATCTTCTTCAGGTATTTTCGTTATTGAATGTCACTCTATTTCCTCGTACACCTGGGTACTGGATACTGGGTGTAGCTCATATATATGTAATGACATAAAGGGGCTAAGGAATAGAAGAAGACTCATCTAGGGAGAAGCGAATTTGCGAGTTGGAAATGGAGCAATGATTACTGCTGTTTCCATCGGAACATATTTGCTAAAGCTCCCTGCTGGACTTGTCTTAGAATTGGATAATTGTTATTTTGTTCCTTCGTTAATAAAGAACATTGTATCTATTTCATGGTTGAATGAAAAGGGTTATCATTTAACTTTTAGTAGCAATTGTTGTTACATAATTTTAAATGGTGTTCTTTATGGGACTGGAACTTTATGCAATGGTATCTACACGTTAGATTTATCCAGTGACGTTTTCAATATCGAAGTTAGCAACAAACGTGCTCAAATAGATAATCAAATAGACTCCTATGCGTGGCATTGTCGTCTTGGCCATATAAGTACGAAACACATGACCAAATTACACCTATGTGGAATTCTGGAATCATTTGAACCCGGTTCATTTGATACATGCGAATCATGCTTAAAAGGCAAGATGTCCAAATTACCTTTTTTCGAAAAGGTAATCCAGTAGGAGAATTACTTGGTCTAATACATACTGATGTATGTGGACCAATGTCAACTCTTGCACAAGGAGGCTATAGCTACTTCATTACCTTTATCGATGATCACTCACGATTCGGGTATGTGTTCTTGATGAAACACAAATCTGAAGCTTTTGAGAAATTCAAAGAGTTCAGAAATGAAGTAGAGAAACAACTTGGCAAAAGTATTAAGATACTTCGATCCGATCGGGGTGGTGAATACTTAAGTCAAGAGTTTCAAGATTATCTTAGGGGCAATGAGATATTATCTCAATGGACTCCGCCATATACACCACAGCATAATGGTGTATCTGAGAGGCGTAACCGAACCTTGATGGACATGGTTAGATCCATGATGAATCATGCAACTCTTCTAAAATCCTTTTGGGGCTATGCACTTAAGACAGCTGTTTACTTGCTAAACAGAGTCCCGACCAAGGTAGTCTCTACTACTCCATATGACACGTGGAATAGTAAGAAACCTCACTTAACTCACCTTAGGATATGGGGTTGTCTTGCTTATGTAAAGCGGACTGTATCAGACAAATTGGATGCTAAGTCTGATAAATGTCTATTTATTGGATACACTAAGGAAACAAAGGGTTACCAATTCTATCATCCCTTGGAACAAAACGTGTTTGTTTCAAGGTATGTTGTATTTCTGGAAAAAGAATTTCTTTTACAAGAAAACAGTGGGAGTGGCATTGAACTTGATGAAGTTCAAAAAACTCCAATAGACATTAAAGAGACACCTAGTCTAGACCCACAACCAATAACTCATAATGATGAGCTATCAGTTGAACCTAAAACAACACCACCTCTTCGTAGGTCTGATAGGACACGCAATATTCCAAAGAGATACGGATTTCTCATAAGTGAATCGAATGACGTGTTACTCATAAGCGATGACGAACCTATCAGTTATGAAGATGTTCTGAAAAGTTCAGAAAAGGACAAATGGCTTGAAGCCATGAAGTCGGAAATGGATTCCATGTACGAAAATCAAGTATGAGACTTGGTTAACCCACCTGAAGGGATTAAACCCATAGGGTGCAAGTGGGTTTTCAAGAAGAAAACCGACATGGAAAGGTAATGTTGTTACCTTTAAGGCTAGATTATGTTGGATCGATGGAGCCGATAGAGGGGGGGTGAATATCGGTAAACTTTCGGATTTAAGGAAAGAGCAATTTGCACAGCGGAATGAAACAAAACACGCGAACACAGTACTTTTTTACTTGGTTCGGAGCCTAGGTCGACTCCTACTCCAAGGCCCACGATCGTTGATCGTTTACTTTGGGCAATTCTATATGAGCGCAAAATCAGTTTACAAGAATATGATTTACAAGCATAGCACTATAAACTTTAAAAAAATCTTCTTTTACCGACGTCCGGTTGTAGGTTGACTTTCCGGAGTAGCGGGACGTCATCGGCTCGAGTTGGGCAGTTTTCGGAACAAGGCGTGAGCATAGAAGAGCGTCGAAACACTGGTTCGAAGTTGTTGTCAAAGGCTTGAGCGTTGGGTGCTATTTATAGCACTCTGGGGTGCCCTGGACGTCGGGGGGGCCCTGCCACGTGTCACCCGATCCGGTTTTAGCTCGGTCAAGCGTTATCCCACCCGAAGAGGGATAACTTTGACTCTGGGGGCACCCTGGTCGCAGAGGGCGCCTTGGCTGACTTCTTCCGTGCAGAAATCTCGGCTGTGGATAAAGATGAAGCTTCGCAGTCTTGGGCGCGGGGCGCCTTGGCTGACGAGGGCGCCTTGGCTGCTGAGGGCGCCCTACCCAGTAAGCAGCCGAAGCCCTTTTTGCTTCACTTGGTTCTGGTTCACCTTAGGGGCGCCCTGGACACTCAGGGCACCCTGCTCAGCTGCTGCCTCACTCCTTTGAGGCTCTCTGAGTTGCAGACACGCATTCCTTCGGTCTTGCATCCAGGGTTAGTCCAAAACACAATAAAACAATTAGTTTATACAGCCTTAGCAATCTTGGTTCTGACTTTGGTCTCCAAAATGGAGCCCTAGGTCGAACCGACGCCTACTGTTCCCTCGACGCGGAACGCGTCCTCACCTACTACTCTCGGGAGAGTTTACCTGATGCCAACCACTCCTTTGGTTGGACTTTTGCCTGGCGATCCTTTGCCAGGGCTTGGATGCCGAGCTGTCCTTCGCCCGGTGCCTAGCAGTCTTTCGCTAGGGCTTTTTACCCTGACATTCCTTCGCCAGGTGCCTAGCATTCCTTCGCTAGGGCTTTTGACTCTGGCATTCCTTCGCCAGTGCCTAGCAGTCCTTCGCTAGGGCTTTTCCTGTACACTAGAGTAACTTGTTAGACAACAAGTAAGACTTAACTTTTGACCTTTGTTGCCATTATCAAAACACAGGTTTGACTTTGGTGCATTCTGCACCAACAATCTCCCCCTTTTTAATTTATGGCAACCTTAGTTCAAAAAGTTAAGTTTAATCAAAAGCAAGAAATGTGTTCCCTCCCCCTAGAGAGAATCTCCCCCTAGATTTTTCAAAAATTCGTGGGGTTATCAAAACTTTACTTAGTATGAATTTGTATTTTGAAAACTTAAGTTTTAAAAAATCTTTTGATAACTTAAGTTAAAATAATATAATGGTAATTTCTGAAAATACGAGTCTTGAGTACTTGAGAAATTTTGAAGCTTTGAGTTTAAAGTACTCAATGGTTTTAGGGTTTATAAAGTTTAAGTTACTTAGGAATTTTTGAAAAAACTTGAGCTTATAACAGTTTTGAAAAGTTTAAGCTTGAAGTACTTATAAGATTTTTGAAGAATTTAAGCTCAAAGTACTTATAGGATTTTTGAAAAATTTAAGCTTAAAGTACTTATAAGATTTTTGAAAAATTTAAGCTTAAAGTACTTATAAGATTTTTGAAAAATTTTAAGCTTAAAGTACTTATAAGATTTTTGAAAAACTTTTAAGCTTAAAGTACTTATAAGATTTTTGAACAATTTTAAGCTTAAAGTACTTATAAGATTTTTGAAAAATTTTAAGCTTAAAGTACTTATAAGATTTTTGAAAAACTTTTAAGTTTAAAGTACTTAAGTATTTCTAGAAATGTTTTGAAAAGCTTTGAACAGTAGCTAACTTTTTGAAAAATATTTTGAGAAGGAATTTTGAAAAAAAATTTTACTTCTCTCCTTTCCTATCTCTCCCCCTTTGCCATATATCAAAAAAACAGATAGATATTAAATTGCATAAAAATGACAAAAAAAAGGTTGTACTGAACCAAGACTTAGACCAAATCAGTTAATTTTTCCTTGTAGGGACCTGTCTAACCCATTTAGCTACTTACTAACTGTTATAAGCAGTAGTTTTCGCTAGGGTTAGTCAAGTTAAGTGTTTCTGTTGAAGTTAGATTTTCTAATCTTGACACTTAACTTGATTACTGTAAAGAGTTGTATTTAGTGCCCCAATTACTGCAGATGCACTGACTTAAAGCATCTTGAATTAAGGCAAAGACTTAAGCATCTCAACCCTTTCTAGGTTATCAATCAAAAGTACCCTAAGGTGCTTGTGAGATGCTGGCTTCTAAGTCTATAGGTGCATGCAGTTCTAGAGTTAGGGCCTAGGCTAAGTCCATTTTTGAAAAAGCCCTAGTTTTGAAAAGGGATAATTTTGAAATAAAAATAAAACTAAGTCGAAAGTGAAAACTGATTTTGAAATTAAGTAAAATAGTTTTTCAAATTCTATTTTTAGAAACAATTTTTTTAAAAAACAAGTAGAGCAGTAAAAAAAATTTAGTTTCTCTATTCTATAGAGCACAGTCCTAACTGCCTTCTTAGTGAACTGAACTCAGATTCAGGTAGGGGTTTTGTGAATATATCAGCTAAGTTGCATTTAGAGTCAATATGTTTAAGTACTATTTCACCCCTGGCTACATGGTCTCTTACAAAATGATGTTTGACTTCTATATGTTTGGTTCTTGAATGTTGGATTGGGTTCTTAGTTAAATTAATTGAACTTATATTGTCAATAAATACTTGAGTTTGGGTGTAGTTGAGCTGGAAGTCCTTAAGTGTATGCATCATCCACAAAAGTTGAGCTACACACTCTCCTAAGGCCACATACTCAGCTTCAGTTGTTGATAGGGCTACACATTGTTGTTTTCTGCTGCACCAACTAACTAGACTTTGTCCTAACAGTTGGCAGCTTCCACTTGTGCTCTTTCTATCTAATTTACATCCAGCATAATCAGAATCTGAGTATCCTGTCAAATCAAAAGTTGAGGTCCTAGGATACCAAATTCCTATATTTAGGGTGCCTTTTATATATCTTAGTATTCTTTTTAGGGCTGCTAAGTGTGTTTCCTTAGCACAGGTTTGGTACCTAGCACACATCCCTACAGCAAAGAGAATGTCAGGTCTACTGGCTGTAAGGTACAGTAGGCTACCTACCATACTCCTATAGAGTTTGGGGTCCACTGGTTTACCATCAGGGTCACTATCTATTTTTACATTAGTGGCCATGGGGGTACTTATACTTTTAGAGTTATCCATTTTAAATTTCTTTATCAATTCTTTAACATACTTAAATTGATGAACGTAGTTTCCATCCTTAGTTTGTTTAATTTGTAAGCCTAAGAAAAAGTTAAGCTCACCAACTAAGCTCATTTCAAATTCATTTTCCATTATTTTGACAAACTCTTTTAGGAAGTTTGTATTAGTGGATCCAAAAATTATGTCATCTACGTAAATTTGGGCAATGAATATATCTTTTCCTAGGGTTTTAATAAATAGAGTTGAGTCAATTTGGCCTTGTTTGAATTCTTTAGAAGTTAAGTAGGTTGATAAACGTTCATACCAGGCCCTAGGTGCTTGTTTTAACCCATATAAGGCTTTAGTTTGTTCGTGCAGTTCTAGTTCAGAAAATAATTCATCTAATTTTATTTTAGAAAGATTCTAGAGACCTTGTATGCATCTACCATAGATGCCCACAAGGCGTTTCTAGGGAAGGCGTTTAGAGCATACCTTATTAGGTCACGGTTTTCAACCTTGTGGCCTATTGTGTGAAGACCGTTCATTACCTCTTGGATTCATGCGTGGAGCTGGGCTGCTGTTTCGTTGTCGGCCATCTTGATGGTGTAGAGTTTGTTCAGTAGCAGATCCCTTTTACTGATCCGAGTATCTGACGTCCCTTCGTGCAGCTCGATCAGTTTTGTCCATAGCTCCTTTGCACTATTGAAAGGGCCCACGCGGTTCGGCTCTTCTTTCGTCAATCCGCATTGAAGAGTCTGAGTAGCTTTTGCATCGGCTTCTATCTTTCGCTTTAGGGTGCTGTCCCATTCAGAGTAGCTCTGAGGAAGTCCTTCGGCATTTCGAAGGATCTTCAGACCGGACTGGATAATGATCCACATGTCCACCTGAGTTTTCAGGTGGACCTCCATACGACTTTTCCAGTAAGAAAAGTCTTCTCCACTGAAGAGTGGAGGTCTGGCGGTGCTAAAACCTTCTTGTATAGCCATTTGATCTGAAAAAGAAAACTTAAAGATTTTCCAAGACTAGGTCTTGGATTAGTAGTGCCGGATAAATTAAATAACGAGGGGTGTTGCACCAACCTCGCTTAAAAAAAACGAACGAAATATTTAGCGAGAAATTAAAAAAAAAGAAAATAAAAATCCGAAAAAAATTTCAAACTGGTGATTGCACCAGGTTTGAACTTCCCCGCTCTGATACCACTTGTTGGATCGATGGAGTCGATAGAGGGGGGTGAATATCGGTAAACTTTCGGATTTAAGGAAAGAGCAATTTGCACAGCGGAAAGAAACAAAACACGCGAACACAGTACTTTTTTACTTGGTTCGGAGCCTAGGTCGACTCCTACTCCAAGGCCTACGATCGTTGATCGTTTACTTTGGGCAATTCTATATGAGCGCAAAATCAGTTTACAAGAATATGATTTACAAGCATAGCACTATAAACTTTAAAAAAAATCTTCTTTTACCGATGTCCGGTTGTAGGTTGACTTTCCGGAGCAGCGGGACGTCGTCGGCTCGAGTTGGGCAGTTTTCGGAACAAGGCGTGAGCACAGAAGAGCGTGGAAACACTGGTTCGAAGTTGTTGTCAAAGGCTTGGGCGTTGGGTGCTATTTATAGCACTCTGGGGCGCCCTAGACGTCGAGGGCGCCTTGCCACGTGTCACCCGATCCGGTTTTAGCTCGGTCAAGCGTTATCCCACCCGAATAGGGATAACTTTGACTCTGGGGTCGCCCTGGTCGCAGAGGGCGCCTTGGCTGACTTCTTCCGCGCAGAAATCTCGGCTGTGGATAAAGATGAAGCTTCGCAGTCTTGGGCGCGGGGCGCCTTGGCTGCTGAGGGCGCCCTGGCTGCTGAGGGCGCCTTGGCTGCTGAGGGCGCCCTGCCCAATAAGCAGCCGAAGCCCTTTTTGCTTCACTTGGTTCTGGTTCACCTTGGGGGCGCCCTGGACACTCAGGGCGCCCTGCTCAGCTGCTGCCTCACTCCTTTGAGGCTCTCTGAGTTGCAGACATGCATTCCTTCGGTCCTGCATCCAGGGTTAGTCCAAAACACAATAAAACAATTAGTTTATACAGCATTAGCTGTCTTGGTTCTGACTTTGGTCTCCAAAATGGAGCCCTAGGTCGAACCGACGCCTACTGTTCCCTCGACGGGGAACGCGTCCTCACCTACTCCTCTCGGGAGAGTTTACCTGATGCCAACCACTCCTTTGGTTGGACTTTTGCCTTGCGGTCCTTTGCCAGGGCTTGGATGCCGAGCTGTCCTTCGCCCGGTGCCTAGCAGTCCTTCGCTAGGGCTTTTTACCCTGGCATTCCTTCGCCAGGTGCCTAGCATTCCTTCGCTAGGGCTTTTGACTATGGCATTCCTTCGCCAGTGCCTACCAGTCCTTCGTTAGGGTTTTTCCTGTACACTAGAGTAACTTGTTAGACAACAAGTAAGACTTAACTTTTGACCTCTGTTGCCATTATCGAAACACAGGTTTGACTTTGGTGCATTCTGCACCAACAGATTAGTGGCAAAAGGATATCGTCAGAAACAAGGAATTGATTATGATGAAACCTATTCGCCTGTAGCTATGCTTAAATCCATTCGGATACTCCTGGCCATAGCAGCTCATTATGATTATGAGATATGACAAATGGATGTGAAAACAGCTTTCCTTCATGGAAACCTGCTTGAGGGTGTATACATGATACAACCTGAAGGTTTCACATCGATTGATAAACCAAAATATGCAAGCTTCGACGATCCATATATGGACTGAAGCAAGCATCTAGGAGCTGGAACATCCATTTTGATGAGACAATCAAAGAGTTTGATTTCTCACAAAATCCTGACGAACCTTGTATGTACAAGAAGGTTAGTGGGAGTGCAGTCGTATTCCTAGTATTATATGTCGATAACATATTACTTATAGGAAATGATATATCAGTCTTACAGTCGGTTAAAATTTGGTTGCCCAAAACTTTCTCCATGAAAGACCTGGGAGAAGCAACCTATATCCTTGGGATTAGAATCTATAGAGATAGATCAAAACGGTTGCTTGGTCTTTCGCAGTCTACATATATAGACCGAGTGTTAAAGAGGTTTAGCATGTCGGAATCCAAGAAAGGTTACCTTCCCATCAGGCATGGGATCAACCTTTCAAAGTCTATGTGTCCGCGCACAAAAGACGAGAGGATTTGCATGAATAAGATTCCTTATGCATCCGCGATAGGATCTATCATGTATGCTATGTTATGTACTAGGCCCGATGTATCGTATGCTCTGAGTGTCACGAGCAGATACCAGTCTGATCCAGGAATGGATCATTGGGCGGCTGTCAAGACAATCCTTAAGTACTTAAGAAGAACTAAGGATGTGTTCCTAATATATGGAGAAGGAGATATGATAATACGTGAGTATACATATGCCAATTTCCAGACAGATAAGGATGACTCCAAATCTCAGTCTGGATACGTATTTACTTTGAATGGAGGCGCAATAAGTTGGAAGAGTTCCAAGTAAGACACTGTAGCGGATTCTACCACGGAAGCGGAATATATTGCGGCCTCGGAAGCAGTAAAAGAAGCTGTCTGGATCAAGAAGTTTGTCTCAGAACTTGGAGTGGTTCGAACCATTGATGAAGCAATACCGGTTTACTGCGACAACAATGGAGCTATTGCACAAGCAAAGGAACTAAGGTCTCATCAGCGATCCAAATACATGCTTCGTGGCTATCATCTGATCAGAGAGATTATAAGTAGGAATGATATACAAATTGAGAAAATTCCCACTGAAAGGAATTTAGCGGATCCTTTAACTAAGGTCTTGCCTCAAAGTAAGTTTGAGAGTCATGTTAGAGCCTGTGGTATTGGATACCGTAGTGATTGACATTAGGCCAAGTGGGAGTTTGTTAGTAATATGAGCGAAGTGTCCTAAGACAATCGCCTTATGATTGTAATCATTTACTTTAATAAATGAATATTCACTATTTGAGTATACATGTTCATGTATTTGATTGAGATCTTAAACTCATTTACTGAATGTCCGCAATACAATTCACAGCATGAGAGAATTTGTGATGAATTCTCAACTAGTGATTATATCTACATGTACAATTGTGAAGTATTGAAATTGTCCCTAGTCGATGAATTGACAGATACGGACACTATCAATTCTGTTGAGACTAGCATGGGTTATTCTCTAATCAGCTGATTCACACTGGATGGTGTCATTGGGATGTCCGGAGATAAACATGAATGCTAGTTAAGGAAACTAGTTCATTGGAGCGACTAGCTGTAAAACTTCATATGGTAATCTACATATAGATATGTCAATGAAGTTCTTACTGCAACTTAAGTGCGATGTTCCTTTGACTTGCGGTGTTCAAGTCATCTTGGTCATGAAGACTTATACTTTGGCATCTTAAGCAAGAATCTCCAAGGAGGTGTGGACCCAGGATGATTGGGTATAAGCCGAAGTGCCCGAAGATGTTTGAAAAGCCTACAAAGGATTCACCACTCCTTGCGAGGAGATGTATACCCAAGGCCTATCGTTGGATTATTACTCGAAGCCTCTGGCCAGAGCATCACATATTCCGAGTATGAATCTCTCAGAAACATGAGAGTAATTAGAATCCGTTGGACGAGAAAGACACTACTTGGGCTAGGTGTGACGTAGTCAGCCTAGTGGGGACTGACACACATAGACCGTGTCCTGAACCAAGTGGGTATAAGATGGTGAAGGGAATGAGGCACGATTTATTAAAGCTACTGAAGGTTTTCAGAATAGTTTCTGAGGTCAACCGTTGATCTTTCGATTAATTGGGGATCATGATGTACTACTAGGTGCCACTCATTATCGTTCTATAATTGGTTAATTATAGACGGCCAACATAAATCGAAAGTCTATTTAGTCACACGCACTACGAGTAATCCGAGGGATTTAAAACGAGTTGAAAATTGGATTTTCCGATCAAGAGAGATAAGTCGAATCTGAATTTTTAGAGACGCATCGGAAGCATAAAATGGCTAAGTCTTTTGAAGACTTATTGGACGAATTAAATGAGTTTAATTCATGAGGTCATGGCTTGGGTTTGGCCGGCCAAAGAGGGTCCACACCCTCTTTTGTTTGGCCAGCCACATTAAAAGGGGAGAACCAAATCATTTGGTTCAAATTATAAAATAAACCGCGCGTGGTTTGTTTTATGAAATTATGGATAAAGAAATTTATATAAAGAGATTTATTTTCATGGAAATTAAAATAAACCTTGGATTGGTTTATTTTATTTTAAAAATCAATAATGGATTGATTTACCATGATAAAGAAATTTATATAAAGAAATTTCTTTCCATAATAAAAGGGGAGACATGGTTGTTTTTATTATAAATAAAGTTATAATAAAAACTTGGCATAACGGAATAATTCATAGAAAAATTTATAAGATAAATTTCTTATGAAAATTTATTCTGTTAAATGGAGACTTGGCGATTAAGAGGCTACTATATAAAGGTACCAAGGCAAGGCTTGGAAATCAATCCAAGAGATCAAGGATTCTTGTCTAGCCTCTCTTCCTCTCCTTCTCTCCCTCTCCTTCTCTCTAGGCGCCGAAAAGCTTCCTTCTCCACGCAATTGAATTGCTCCAAGCACTGCGTGCAATTAAAGGTTTAATTGCTCATGCAATTAAACAATAATTGCTTCATGCAATTAAACAATAATTGCTTCATGCAATTAATTGCTTGAATTGCTCCAAGCACTGCGTGCAATTAGAAGTTTAATTGCTCATGCAGTTAAACGATAATTGCTTCATGCAATTAATAGCATGTAATTGCTTCATGCCATGCAACTATTGCTCACGTCCAAAATTCTCCAAGTGGAGAATTTGTAACTTCAACTCTCGGTGAAGTTAATTGGAGGCAGCTGCAATTTTTGACGAACGCCCGTGAGCAAGTGCATCAGTGGAGAAGGTAAGGGCGCTGAGGAGAAGCCAAGTTGCGTTAGCAACTTGGCAGCCGGTTGTGTTAGCAACTTGGCAGCCGGTTAGTTTTTCCATCTCTCTCTTGGTATTCTTGTCGGCACGAAACTCGTGGCTTTGCGTGTAACGCCCGCTTTTTTTTTCCATAAAGCGGCGTTATGCTAGCGTACTTAGGGGCATGTGAACATCATAAGGCAGCGGAATACTTAAATCTTACACATACATGCGCCTAACTATCCTTCCTAACATGGTGACATGGAACTTAGCATAGTAACATCATACTTAGCATCATAGCATACTTAACATCATATCATACTTAACATCATACCATAAAGTCACCTAAGTCATTCAATAAGCACATAAGTAGCAAACGTAATGTTTTAGCATAAGACTTGTAAATATATCTCTTTCTTGGCCAAGTCACTACCACACACATATTCTTGTCCCCCCTGCTGCTTCCCCCTATTGTTCTCTTGCTTGATCTGCGGTACAAGGAAATAAGACTATAAGCACATAGGCTTAGTAAGACTCTTTCCTACTCACTAAAACCATTCGTCACTTAAACATAAGCACACAAAACATTAACATAACTTGGTGCTTGGCATGAATCATAAGCATAAGACATCAACCATCCTTAACAATATCTAAACATGGCATACATATAAACATAAAACATATTTAACATGACATGATACATGGCATACATCCAGTCATAAAACATATTTAACATGGCATGATATATGACATACATACAAACATAAAAACATATTTAACATGGCATGATACATGGCATACATACAAACATAAAAATATATTTAACATGGCATGATATATGGCATACATACAATCATAAAAACATATTTAACATGGCATACATACAAACATAAAAACATATTTAACATGGCATAATTCCTAGCATGACATATGGGCATCTTCTTAACATAAACATAAACATAAGACTTTCACTATCATGCATAATTTCTTAACATGAAACATAAGCATAAAACATTACTATCCTGGCATAATGCATAACATGAATGAATGCATGAGGCAAATGCATATACATAAGGATGCTTACTTTTAAAACCATACTTTTAAATACTTAAACATCATCATAACATCATTGGGGTCCCCGGCTTGTACCACATACATTCATCATAAGCGCGCATCCTTAAGTAGATACGAGGTAGCGAGCCCCGACCTACTAGGGTAAGGACAGCATAGTCGGTAGTCCCAGAACCGGGGTGTTCTTAAGGTTCCCATCCCTGTTGCACAGCTTCGGTAGTGCCAGAACGGTGGACAGCATAGTCGGTAGTCCAAAACCGGGGCGTTCTTAAGGTACCCATCCCTTGGACCCATACTTCGGTCTAGTACAAGCCCATTCATAAAGAAAAATAACTTCACATGCTTCATTATTCATGGAACATTCATGGCATACTTAAACATAGCATAACTTTGTTACATGAAGCATGACATAAATCATACTTGACCTTTCATCGTTCATACTTAATACATAGCATCATGATGCCCTAAGGCGTAAGCATTATCTTTATTCATAAACATGGCATGCTTACATAAACATCATTCTTGTTCATAGTGCTTGCATAATCATGATACATAAGGTAAGCATTGCATTGTATTCATAACACATGACATATTCACATAGACCATTCTCCTAATTCATCTAACTTGCATGATCATGATACATAAGGTAAGCCTTGCATTACGTTCATAAAACATGACATATTCACATAGACCATTCTCCTAATTCATCTAACTTGCATGATCATGATACATAAAATAACCATGGCATCTAACATAAACATATCAAACATGAACTATAACACCTAAGGTTAGGGTTAAAGGTAACATAATTTCTACCACATGCTTGAACCTATATATCATAATAAGCCATAAACCATCAATCTTGAAACCCTAACTCCACCTAAACCCCATTTACATGGCTTGTCCGAAACTTGTAAGAAAAGGGTTCAACCATTCAAATGACATGTAAGATAGCATAAGGTAAATACAAGACCATACATTACTTATAATGTCATAGGAAGCTATTAGGGCTCATGTTTTAGGGTTAACCCTAACTCCTAGCCCTTCTTCCTAGGGTTGGCCGAAACCCACATGGACCATGGGTCCATGGAAAATTCATAAAAATTCCAATTAAACATCTAACACCATCCATATCATACCATAGGAGCCATTGGAACCCATACTTGCAACAAACCCTAACTCCTTGCCCTATTATCCATCTTGGCCGAAACTTGTAGGGCCTCTAGGCCATGTGAAAATTCACATAAAACATCCTCAACCTCCCTTGTATCATTAGGGTATACAAGACATGCACTTGGAGGGTTAAATCCAACCCTAGCTATGGAATCCTTATCATGGTCCCAAGCTCTAAAGGGTCTTAGGGTACTCCAAAAATTCCCAAAAGTTATACTTATTCTCTAAACATCATGAGAACACCTTAGAAAGCATGATTTAGATTTTTAACATCATCATGGACCCAAAGCCCATGGTGGCCGAATACTTTAGGGGTCCAAAACATGATTTTCTCAACATCAAACCTAAAACCAACTTTATATTATGCTAAAAATCACAAAGGAACTATTATACCACAGGTGAGGGAGTCTTACCTTAGATTATCTTGGTTTTAGACCTTAGATTTGGAAGAAGGATGAAGACCTTTTTGCTTTTTAACCACCTCTAGCCTTTGTAACCTTGAACAAGAATCTTGGATCTTGAAGGAGAGGACTTCTTGTGGACTTTTCTCCAAGGAAAACCCCTCCAATGGGGTTCGGCTAGAAGGAGGAAGAAGGAGGAGAAATGTGGCTTGGTGGATGAGGAGAAGAGAAATGAACCTTAATGGTTAAGTTATCTCTTATTTATGCACCATGAAGAGGGGTAAGTGAAGAGACATGATGCCTTCTCTCTTGTGACTCCTCACTTTCCTCTAGCCTTAACAAGAATTCACTTCATTCCGTCATAGCACTCCCTTGCTAGGTGAATTGGTTAGTGCATGCATGGTTGTAGAAGAGGTCCAAGGTTCAATCCTTGGTGCATGCACTTTATTTTTATTTTATTTTTATTTTATTTTCCATTATTTTCGAAAATTCCCCTAAAATTCACCCATAATCATGCTAATATTCCCAATTACAATCCATGTAGATTTATATTAAATTTTGCACCAAATCTACTAATAACCATGGTACTAAAAAGCCCATATAAGGCCTATTAGTACTTAGTTTCTCAATTTAACTGAGAAAATCATGGATTTCTAAACTAAGGTTCGTACTAATATTTCTAAGTCCATCGGAAAATTATCTAGACATGCTCATTATTTTAAAGAAAATATTAAGAGAATTTTCCGGGTCGTTACATTGCGAAGTCATCCCGAAGAAAACTCGGCGTGGACGCGAATAGAGGCGGTGCTTCCAAGGGACGCTACGGTTGGATCTCGTCCCTTTCTACGAGTTACGCGAGGTATTAAGTAGATTAGTTTACTTTCTACAAAATTTTAAATGAATGATCATGTCTCCATAACATAAGGTTGCATGCTAGATACGTGATTAAAATAATTTGAGAAATTATTTATGCTAAACCTTCCGCTGCGCGTAATTAAATTTTAAAATTACGAACCCGTATCCATGTCAACATGCACCTGGTCCCAATAGCTCCCTCAGCCAATATATCTGCATCATCCAACTCCTCTAGAATCCCAATGCTCATAATGGAGTGGTCCTCTCTAGGGTGCTTCATGGCATCAAATATGCTAAATTGAACTACTGTGTCTCCAATCTCCATGGACAGTGTGCCAGCATAAACATCTATCTTTGTCCTCGCAGTCTTTAAAAATAGCCTCCCTAAGATGAGTGGAGATCTGTGTGCAAGGTAGTCTCCCTCCATGTCCAGAATGTAAAAATCTACAAGAAATATCAGCTCCTTTACCTTTACCAACACATCTTCAATTATACTATAACGCCCGTTTTTTTTTCTTTTTTTTTTCATAAGCGGCGTTACGTTAACATGCTTAGGGCATGTAGACATCATACGGCAGCGGAATAACTTAACTCATACATGCCCTGTTACCATTCTTAACTTATTGACATGGGAACCTTAGCATATTAACTTTGAACTTAAGCATCATATCATGTCTTACATAACATCATATCATAAGGTTCCACAGGTCATTATTCAGACATATAAGTAACCAAGGTGAAGTTCTAGCATAAACCGTAAACATAAAGTTTTCTGGCCAAGTCACTACTACACACATACGTTCTTGCCCTCCTGCTGCTTCCATCATTGTCCCCTTGAATGATCTGCGGTATAAGGAAATAAGACTATAAGCACACAGGCTTAGTAAGACTCTTTTCTACTCACAAAAACCATTCATCGTTCATCATCTCATAATGAGCACATGAACTTTAACATACTGGGTGCTCTACTTAAAACATAACATCTTAAATCACTTTAGCATGGCATGCACATAAACATGGTAAACATTCTAAGCATGGCATGATACATGGCATAAACATGAACATAGTAGACATTCTAAGCATGGCATAATTCATGGCATACATCATAAACATAGTAGCATGGCATCTTTCATGGCATAAATCATAAACATAGTAGCATGGCATCTTTCATGGCATAAATCATAAACATAGTAGCATGACATCTTTCATGGCATAAATCATAAACATGGTAGCATGGCATAATACCTATCAGAGCATATGAACATCTTCCTAACATAATCATGGCATAGATCATTCATTCTCATGCATACTTCTTAACATGAAACATAAGCATAAAATCTTATCATCATAGCATAATGCATAACATGAATGGAGGCTTGAGTGGAATGCATATACATATATGGATGCTTAGTTTAAAATCATACTTTTCATGAACATACTTTTCATAAACATACTTTTTCATAATGAATGCATGGGCAATGCATATATATCATAAGGATGCTTAATCTTTAAAAACATACTTTTCATTTCTTAAACATAATCATCATAACATCATTTGGGGTCCCCGGCTTGTACCACATACATACATCATAGCGCGCATCCCTAGCAAGTCTGAGGTCGCGAGCCCCAACCTACTAGGGTAAGGACAGCATAGTCGGTAGTCCCCGAAACGAGGCGTTCTTAAGGTGCCCATCCCTGTTGCCCAGCTCCGGTAGGGCCAGAACCGTGGACAACTTCGGTAGTCCAAAACCGGGGCGTTCTTAAGGTGCCCATCCCTTGGACCCATACTTCGTTCCGGTACAAGCCCATACATAAAGTAAAAAATACTTTTCATGCTTCATCATTCATAAGCCATTCATGGCATCTTTAACATAGCATAACTTGTTACGGGCCGGCCCGTCTACCGGCCCATTTATCGGTCCTCATGACCGTCGTACCGTCGACCATCGACCGTGCCGTTTAGCATATTTATGCCTTAATAAACATAAGCATCATCTTTCATTCATTCATCATACTTAAACTTCATTCATCATTTTCATTCATAAACATGGCATATCATTCATAAACTTGGCATATCATTCGTGAACATGGCATATCCTTCATAATCATGGCATATCATTCGTAACCATGGCATATCATTCGTAAACATGGCATATCATTCTTAAACATGGCATATCATTCATAAACATGGCATATCATTCGTAAACATGGCATATCATTCTTAAACATGGCATATCATTCATAAACATGGCATATCATTCGTAAACATGGCATATCATTCATATCATGAACCTAACATATCATAGCATCATTTTTCTCGTGATCATAACCCTATCATTCTTAGCATGGCATCATTCATATCCTGAACATAAACTTATCGTACTTATCATGGCAACACATAAACATGTACTTGAAGTTAAAGGCTCAACCCTACCCTTGGGT
>JAGFNQ010007122.1:24182-75328 GCA_024364735.1 Boesenbergia rotunda | reverse complement strand
TGTGCATTCCAGGCTTCTCTATCGGCTGTGAGGGTACTCATAATGTTGTTGTAGTAGCCTAAGTTTGTCTCTTGGTCTTCAATATGGTACGCTTCCACTTCTTCTCTGAAGCTCTAGACGTGCGTCTCGAGTCATGTAACTCTCTCGTACAAGGTCGGTGGAGCGGGCTGATCTACCTCTGCTGCTAAGTCGGCAACGTTGACCTCGACCTCCTCGTCGGCAATGTCCTGTGCGGCTGGTTGGCGTCGCCAAGTCAGAACCCCGGTGCCCGAGACGTCTATACCGGCTAAAGAAATGTTTCTAAATCCTATCTCGTCGAATTCGGTCATCGTGGTAATCTCGCCGTCAGCGATATTTCGGCCGTGGTGGTGGAGGATAGAGGTGATGACGTGGCAGTAGGGAGTGCGGATCCGCCCCTTAGTGGATACACTAGAGGCATGTAGGATACAGTGGAAGAGGTGAAGGCCTATATCTATGTCCAGATGGTGGATAAGGGCATAGAGAAGAAAAGTGTGAAAGGGTTTCATGGTGGCTGTGTCCCTAGTGGACAAAGGAAGGATGCAACGGACAATTACTCTGTAGAGAGCGTAGTCCTGAATCGGGAGTCGGGTGGAGTGGAACTGCCCTCCTGCAGGGTCCATGGCTTCCCCAAAGAAATAGTTGTATAAGGTGTTCAGGTCAATATGAGAGTAGGGGGCGTCGAAGGGCGGGTTCCTTGGAGGGTAGCAACAGAAGATGGACTGAGATGGTCGGAGTCCCAAAAATCGGTTCAGTAGGGTAGGAGTGATGCTCAAGGGCATTCCTTGAACGGTAGTGACGAAGCTCAAGTGGTCTTGCCTAACTATGTTGTTATAGAATTCTGCACATAGGGTGTTGTTGATCGAATGTGTGCAGAATACGAGGTTATCTAGTTGATAGAAGTTGATTGCGGACATTGCGACTGGACAGGATTGGGAGAAGAAATGACGGTTAAGGTAGCTTGTTTTAATCGGAATGTAGGTGGTTTGTGCGAACTTGTTACAAAGTGCTAGGTTAGGAAATCTAGGGTCGGGACTGGGCTCATTACCGGGGTTCGACTGAACTGCTCGGCGTTTTCTAAGTGTAGAAAAAATAAGTGATTAAGGATAAAGAAGGAGTGTGCAAAAAAAATTTGTAATTTAAGAAAAATTAATTGCACAACTAAATTTCATACCTTGGAGGCATGGTTGAGGCAAGGGAAGGCTTAGGTTCACTTGATCCACAAGAATGAGGCAAAGGGAAGAAGGAGTGTGAGATGTGGTGTGGGAAATGAGGGAGTCTCGGGTCCCTTTTATAGGGGTTGATGGGGGGGCGCCCGACGGGTCACGGGCGCCCTTTACAGGTTGGTTTTGCCTCGGGCAGGGAAAAGGTCTGTAGGGGCGCCCGACAGGTCACGGGCGCCCTTCTCAAGTCGGTCAAATGCAGCTTTTGCTGCTTTGACTGGAGCTGGTACCTTTTCAGTGTTGTCAGGGGCGCCCGACAGGTTACGGGCGCCCTAGATACCAGACTTTTGACTGTTTTGACCAGGTTTGACTGTTTGACTCCGTTTGACTGTGTTTGACCATGTTTGACTAGATTAATCATAGTTTGACCATGATTATGAAAGCACAAGCAAGGTGGTTTAATTTGAGCTTAATTTTCCTGTCTCACTGAATCTAGGGTTTTCAAAACATGTTAACCTTAAGGTTTTTGTGAGACAGGTTTAAAGGTAAAAATTAATTTTGAAAGGGAATTTTCATTTATTTTGAAAAGATATTTACTTTTGAAAAAAAAATTTTGAAAACAGATTAAGTGTTTTCAAAAAGATAATAAGTTTGAAAAATAGAGGTTTTGAAAAACAGTTTAGAATCTATAATTATTTGAAATTTGAGTTAGATTCGAATTTGACAAAAGTTAACTTGAATTTGAATTTCAAAAATTGGCTTCCAGGTCTTGGCGAGGCACTAGGCCTTCTTTGGCCGAAGCCTTATGGGATCATCCACCCTTTCCTTGACAAAGCCTTTTAATGAAATTTCATTTTCAAATTAAATTAGGTCATTTTCTGGTCTAACTAGCTTGGGTCTTGGATCGGTAGCTTCGGCTAGTTCCGCCAAATTGGCTTCCCTAACGTACTATCATCTCACCTCTTCCCAATACTATGTTTTCAATTTTCAAGTAATTTTAGTCCTTAAATCTAAGAATTCCTTAAATCTAAGCATGGCAATTTGCAAGAAATTAAATAAACACACAATCAATCAATTAAAAAAAACTATCTAATTATAAAAATTGTTTTGATTTTGGCTCCCCCTGGACTATAGCCTCTATATGGGTTAGGCAAGATGTGAATCTTGTCCTTGGGGATCCAAAATTGATTTGAACCAGTTGGTTTAGTCAGGCACAGTTTTGGCACCCATGCCTGAACCTTAGGTCTTGACTGGTTCAGTACAGCAAAGTAAGATCTTTGCCGAGATTTGGTTCTATAGCCAAGTCCGGATCGGTTTAGAACAGACTTCTGTTTTCCCAGAATCATATCAAGATTCTTGGAACCAGAAGTGAATCGTTCTAAAGCTGTTCTTAAATCCTTGACTTGAGTTTTCAGGGAGAAATTCTCTGATTCAAGTTTCTCAACTTGATCAGGGGTTTCTTCCTGAATTTTCTCAGTTAAGGAATTAGAATCAGCTCCCTCTTTCAGGAGTTTTACTTCCTGTCGGAGGGACTCGATTCGGAGTTTGGCTTTCGCCAAATCTCGGGATAGATAGGAAATAAGAGAATTTAATTGCGATTTTGAAAAACCCGTTACCTTTATTTCGCCGTCTTCGGAGAATGTCAGCTTGCCGTCGTCCCGTTCCGAGTCTGAGTCAGTCTCGATTTGATCCGAAGCGGTCAGGGCTAGAAGATTGGACTGAGGTGCTTCTTCTTCTTCTTTTGAGGAAGACTCGTCCCAGGTTGCTTGGAGTACCTTCTTCTTTTGTTCTTTTTGGACTCCTTTAGACTTGGACATTCAGTCTTGTAGTGGCCCTTTTTCTTGCATTCGTAGCAGGTTACGTTGGGCTTTTGTTTGTCAGTTGCCGGTTCATCTTGTCCGTCCTTTCTTCGGCTTGTTCTCCGTGTGTTAGTTTGGTTCTTCAACTTTTTGTAGTAGCTTCGAGCTAGCCGGACCAGTTCTGATTGATCTTCTTCTTGATCTTCTATTTCTGAATCTGAGGTAGATTCAGGTTCAACTTGAATTTTCTTCTTGGTCATTTTCCCTGTTTTCCCTGCAAAAAAGGCTATACTTTTCTCGACCAAATTGGAGTTAGTCTGTTCATGCAGCTCAAGTTCAGAAAATAACTCATCTAGCTTAATTTTTGAAAGATCCCTAGAGACCTTGTATGCATCTACCATAGATGCCCACAAGGTGGTCCTAGGGAATGCGTTTAGGGCGTACCTTATCAGATCACGGTTTTGAACCTGGTGACCTATTGCGTGAAGACCATTCATCAGCTCCTGGATTCTGGCGTGGAGTTGGGCTGCTGTCTCATTATCTGCCATTTTGATAGTGAAGAGCTTGTTCAGTAGCAAGTCTTGTTTGCTGATCCTTGTATCTGAAGTTCCTTCGTGGAGTTCAATCAATTTAGCCCATAGTTCCTTTGCACTTTTGAAGGGTCCTACGCGGTTCAGCTCTTCTTTCGTTAGTCCACATTGTAGAGTCTGGGTTGCTTTGGCGTCAGCTTCAATCTTTCGTTTAAGGGCAGTGTCCCATTCTGAGTAGTCTTGTGGTACACCTTCAGCATTGGTGGGAATCATCAGTCCAGACTGGATGATTATCCACATTTCCACCTGAGTTTTCAGGTGGACCTCCATTCGACTTTTCCAGTAGGGAAAGTCTTCTCCACTGAAAAGTGGAGGTCTGGCGGTGCTAAATCCTTCTTGGATAGACATTTGTTACTGAAATAAAAGTAAACAACAAAAATATTTCCAAGACTTGGTCTTGGATTAGTAGTGCGGGAAGAAATAATCAAACACAGATTTCAAGGGGTGTTGCACCAACCTTGAGATAAAAACTCGAACGAAAAAAAATGAGAGAGAAAAAAAATCCGAAAAATATTCAAACTGGTGGTTGCACCAGGTTTGACTTCCCCGCTCTGATACCACTTGTTGGATCGAGAAATGCGAGAGAGGGGGGGTGAATGTCGCAATTCGTTCGGATTTAAAAAGAGCGGGTGCGCAGCGGAAATAAAAGAGAACACAATAACGCAAACACAGCTGGTTTACTTGGTTCGGAGCCTGGGTCGACTCCTACTCCAAGGCCCACGGTCGTTGACCGTTTTCTGCGGGCAATTCTATAAGTTCGCAAAAGTTTACACACAAATAATAATAAAAATATTCTCGTAAACTTAAATACAACTCTTGTTACCGACGTCCGGTGAAGATTGAAGTTCTGGAGCAGCGGGACGTCGTCGGCTTGAGTTGGCAGCTTTCTGGAGCGTATCGTGGAAGCAGAAGAGCGTAGAATTGTCGAAGGAATTCGTTGTTGAAGAATAGGGTCGAGGCCCTCTTTATATAGGGCAGGGGGCACCCGACATGCTCGGGGCGCCCTCCACGTGGCTTCTGATCCGGCGTGCTCTCGGTCGTGACTGATCGCTTCGACTTCGGGATAACAGTTGACTGGGGCGCCCGACGCGCGCGGGGCGCCCGATTGACCGGTCAAACTTTATCACCGAGGCTTCGCGAGGGTGAGCTGCAGCCGCCTTCAGTGGCGTGGCACAGTGGGCGCCCGAGACACGCGGGGCGCCCGACATGCGGGGCGCCCGACACACGCGGGCGCCCCGATGCGCTGCTGTCGGGGCGTTTACCTCTCTGCTGACTTTGGGTTGACTCTGGGGCGCCCGACACATCCGGGGCGCCCTACTCAGCTACGGCCTCACTCCTTTGAGGCTCTCTGAGCTGCAGAAACACAGTCCTTCGGTCCTGCATCCAGGGTTAGTCCAAAACAGCAAATAATAAGTTAGTTAAAACAGCCTTAGCTGTCTTGGTTCTGACTTTGGATCTCCAAAATGGAGCCCTAGGTCGAACCGACGCCTAATGTTCCCTCGAGGGGAACGCGTCCTCACCTACTCCTCTCGGGAGAGTTTTACCTGGTGCCAACCGGATCCTCCAGTTGGACTTTTGCCCAGCAGTCCTTCGCCAGGTCTTGAGTTACCAAGCTTCCCTTCGCTTGGTGCCTAGCAGCCCTTCGCTAGGTTTTTTCTTCTGGCAGCCCTTCGCCAGTGCCTAGCATTCCTTCGCTAGGGCTTGTCCTGTCTGGCAGTCCTTCGCCAGTGCCTAGCAGTCCTTTGCTAGGGCTTGTCCTGTCTGGCAGTCCTTCGCCAGTGCCTAGCATTCCTTCACTAGGGCTTTTCCTGTACACTCAAGAAACTCGTTAGACAACCATTAACCCTTAACTTTTGAACCTTTTTGCCAATATCAAAACACAGGTTTGACTTGGGTGCATACTGCACCAACATTAGTCACCCAACCGATCAAATTGTGGGTGATCCAACTCTAGGAGTCAGGACTAGGTCCTCCTATAGAAACCTCAGTCAAATAGCTATGATATCAAAAATAGAACCCAAAACTATAGATGAAGCCCTACCTGACCCTGATTGGATCATAGCTATGCAAGAAGAATTAGCCCAATTTGAGAGGAACCAAGTCTGGGAACTAGTGCCTAAACCTGAAGGTAAATCCATTATAGATACTAAATGGGTCTTTAGGAACAAACTAAATGATCAAGGAGAAATAGTCAGAAATAAAGCCCGCTTAGTAGCTAAGGGATTCAGCCAAGTAGAGGGACTAGACTATGATGAAACATATGCCCCAGTAGCTAGACTTGAGTCCATTAGAATGTTATTGGCCTTTGCATCCCATAAAGGATTCAAGTTATATCAAATGGATGTAAAGTTAGCCTTTTTAAATGGATTTATTAAAGAAGAAGTTTATGTAGGGCAACCCCCCGGGTTTGAGGACTTAGACAAACCTAACCACGTCTATAAACTAACTAAAGCCCTATATGGATTAAAACAAGCACCTAGGGCTTGGTATGAAAGACTATCAACTTACTTAACTACTAAAGAATTTAAACAAGGCCAAATTGACTCAACCTTATTCATTAAAACCCTAGGAAAAGATATATTTATTGCCCAAATTTACGTAGATGACATAATCTTTGGATCCACCAACACCAACTTTCTAAAAGAATTTGTCAAGATAATGGAAGATGAATTTGAAATGAGCTTAGTTGGTGAACTTACATTTTTCCTAGGATTACAAATCAAACAAACTATGGATGGTAACTATGTTCATCAATTCAAATATGCTAAAGAATTAATAAAGAAATTTAAAATGGATAACTCTAAAAGCATAAGTACCCCCATGGCCACTAATGTAAAAAATAGATAGTAACCCTGATGGTAAACCAGTAGATCCTAAACTCTATAGGAGTATGATAGGTAGCCTACTGTACCTTACAGCCAGCAGACCTGATATTCTTTTTGCTGTAGGGATGTGTGCTAGATACCAAACTTGTGCTAAGGAAACGCACTTAGCAGCCCTAAAAAGAATTTTAAGATACGTAAAGGGCACCCTAAATGTAGGGATTTGGTATCCTAGAACTTCAACTTTTGATTTAACAGGATACACAGATTCTGACTATGCAGGCTGTAAGTTAGATAGAAAGAGCACAAGTGGAAGCTGCCAACTGTTAGGTCAGAGTCTAGTTAGTTGGTGCAGCAGAAAACAACACTGTGTAGCTCTATCCACAACTGAAGCTGAGTATGTGGCATTAGGAGAATGTGTGGCTCAACTTTTATGGATGATGCACACACTCAAGGACTTTCAGCTCAACTACACCCAAACTCAAGTATTTATTGACAATATAAGTTCAATTAATTTAACTAAGAACCCAATTCAACACTCCAGAACCAAACATATAGAAGTCAAACATCATTTTGTAAGAGACCATGTAGCCAGGGGAGAAATAGCACTTAAGCATATTGACTCTAAATCCAACCTAGCTGATATATACACAAAACCCTTACCTGAATCTGAGTTCAGTTCACTAAGAAGGCAGTTAGGATTGTGTTCAGTAGAATAGTTTAACTCAATTGTTTTACTCTACTTGATTTCAAAAATAAGTTTACTAAAATTTTCTATTTTTGAAAAACTGTTTTATTTAAATTTCAAAACCAGTTTTCAACTTAGTTTTTTTTTCAAAAATCAATTCTAAAATCTTCTCGACTTAGTTTTATACTTATTTTAAAACTACCCCCTTCAAAACTAGGGATTTTTCGAAAATGGACTTAGCCTAGGCTTTAACCCTAGAACTGCATGCACCTATAGACTTAGAAGCCAGCATCTCACAAGCACCTTAGGGTACTTATGATTGATAACCTAGAAAAGGTTGAGATGCTTAGGTCTTTGCCTCAATTCAAGATGCTTTAAGTCAGTACATCTGCAGTAATTGGGGCACTAAATACAACTTATACAGCAATCAAGTTAAGTGTCAAGTTTAGAAAATCTAACTTGAACAAAAACACTTAACTTGACTAACCCTAGCAAAAACTACTATTTATAACAGTTAGTAAGTAGCTAATTGGGTTAGACAGGCCCCTACAGAGAGAATTGATTGATTTAGTATAAATTTAAGTATGGATTGATTCAGTACAGCAAAAATTTTACTTATTTCCTTATTTATGCTGTATTTAATTGTTTTGATATATGGCAAAGGGGGAGAGATAGGAAAGGAGAGAGTAAAATTTTCTTTTCAAAATTTTCTTAACTCTATCCTTTATTCAAAAAGTCTTTCTGAAAGATAGTTAAGCCTTCAAAACTTCTACTTTCAAAATCACTTAAGCCTTTTCGAAACTTTTACTTAAAGCCTTCAAACATTTTGCAAAGTACTCTAGCTTCAAAATTTTTTCAAGCTTTCACATTTTGCAAAGTACTCTAGCGTCAAAATTTTTTCAAGCTTTCAAATTTTGCAAATTACTCTAGCTTCAAAATTTCTTCAAACTTTCAAATTTTGCAAAGTACTCTAGCTTCAAAATTTTTTCAAGCTTTCAAATTTTGCAAAGTACTCTAGCTTCAAAATTTTTTTTCAACTTTTCAAATTTTGCAAAGTACTCTAGCTTCAAAATTTTTTCAAGCTTTGCAAAGTACTCTAGCTTCAAAATTTTTTCAAGCTTTCAAATTTTGTAAATTACTCTAGCTTCAAAATTTTTTCAAGCTTTCAAATTTTGCAAAGTACTCTAGCTTCAAAATTTTTTCAAGCTTTCAAATTTTGCATAGTACTCTAATTTCTTCAAACTTTCAAATTTTGCAAAGTACTCTAGCTTTAAAATTTTTTTTCAAGCTTTCAAATTTTGCAAAGTACTCTAGCCTTTCAAAAGGTTTCTACTTAAGCTTGTCTTTACTCTAAAGCTAAAGTTTTTCAAATTTGTTAAGTACTAAAGTGTTTCAAAACCTACTAAGTACTTAAGCTTGTTATATACTACAGAGTATTTAAGCTAACCTCTTGAAACTCAAATTATGCTTTAAACTCTACTATGTATTTTTAAGTTACCTAAAACTTAAGTACAAGTAAAGTGTTTAAAACCCCATAAATTTTTGAAAAACATAGGGGGAGATTCCTTCCAGGGGGAGGGAACAAAAGTTAAAACTTTTTCATGTCTTGCTTAAACTTAACTTTTTGAACTAGGGTTGCCATAAATCAAAAAGGGGGAGATTGTTGTTGCAGAATGCACCTAAAGTCAAACCTGTGTTTTGATAATGGCAACATAGATCAAAAGTTAAGTCCTTCTTATGTTCTAACAAGTTAATCAAGTGTGCAGTGAAAGCCCTAGCAAAGGACCGCTAGCCACTGGCGAAGGAATGCCAGAGTTAAAAGCCCTAGCGAAGGACTGCTAGGCACCAGGCGAAGGACAGTCTGGGACTGAAGACCTAGCGAAGGATTGCTAGGCACCGGGCGAAGGGTAGTTCGGCATCCAAGCCCTGACAAAGGACCGTCAGGCAAATGTCCAACCAAAAGGAGCGGTTGGCAACAGGTAAATTCTCCCGAGAGGAGTAGGTGAGGACGTGTTCCCCGTCGAGGGAACAGTAGGCGTCTGTTCGACCTAGGGCTCCATTTTGGAGACCAAAGTCAGAACCAAGACAGCTAAGGCTGTATAAATTAATGCTTTATCTTGTTTTTGGACTAACCCTGGATGCAGGACCAAAGGAACGTGTGTCTGTAGCTTAGAGAGCCTCAAAGGAGTGAGGCAGCAACTGAGTAGGGCGCCCTGAGTGTCTAGGGCGCCTCCACGGTGAACAAGAAACAAGTAAGGAAAAAAGGAGTTCGGCTAACCACTGGCCGGGGCGCCCTCTGCATCCAGGGCGCCCTCAGCAGCCAGGGCGTCCTCAGGAGCCAAGGCGCCGCCAGCGAGGCCGATCAAATCTATCCAGCCAAGAAGACCGGGTCAACCAGGGCGCCCTCAGCGACCAGGGCGCCCCAGAGGTCAAACTTCATCCCTATTTAGGTGGGATAAAGCTTGACTGAGCAAACTGCGGATCGAATGACACTTGGCAGGGCGCCCCCGACGTCCAGGGCGCCCTAGGGGCTATAAATAGCACCCCCTCGGCCCCAAGCTAAAGATCAACTTAATTCCAAAGCTTCCACGCTCTTCTACGCTCATGCCTTGCTCCAGAAACGCCTCACCTCGAGCCGACGACGTCCCGCTGCCCCGAAAAAGAATCGACACACTCCGGACGTCGGTAACGAAGAGCTTAATATTTTATTATTATTTGATTGCACTCTCTTTGTAATTGAAATCATTGTAACCTATTTGCGCGACTATAGAATTGCCCAAAGTAAACGGTCAACGACCGTGGGCCTTAGAGTAGGAGTCGACACAGGCTCCGAACCAAGTAAAAATCACTGTGTCTTTGTGCTGTGTCTCGTATTTTTGTTTCCGCTGTGTACTTACTCTTAGTTTTCTGAAAAAGAGCGATTTCCGATATTCACCCCCCCTCTATCGGCTTTCACGATCCAACAAAACCCACAGAATGTAATTACAATCTGGCCCAGTCGACTGGCCCAGGGGCAGTCGATTGGTGCGCGGGTTTTATAAAAGGAAAGGGCGTGCCAGGAAAGCCAAACCTAGGGTTTTGGCTGCTTATTCCCGGCGATTTTCTCTCCCTCTCAACTCCCCTTGCGTCCTAAGCCCGTTTCAATCCCTAAAATCAGTCCCTAAGGCCTCCTCTAACTCCGATCTACTTCTAGGGTTGGTGGAAAACCTCTTTTCTCAAGCCATTCTCTAAAAACCGAAAAACTGAAAAAGGCTGCCAAGAGGTATGATGATTTAAGGTTCATTTCTCCATTTAGACTTTGCATTGATACTAATATGATGTTTTATGTATGATTTCTTTGATATTTTCTCTTTTGGGGGGTTATCTTGGTATGCATACATGTGTTTGGTTTATTAGGGTTGTATCTAAGAGGTCTAGGGGTGAGGGTTCATCCCGACCAGGTCCCCAAGCTCCAGAGGAGTCAATATTTAGGAGCCGAGAGTGCAAGAAGAGGTTCGAGGAGAATGAGTTTGTTGTATTACCTTGTCGGTATCTTAACAAATCCTATTTTGAGGATAAAGCACCACAGATTATTGAGATGGTGACTCATTTTGGCATAGAACAATTGGTTTATTGCCAACACGATATTAACACTGATCTATGCAAGGAGTTCTATGCAAATTTAACTTGTATTGATTCAGACAATAATGTTTATGAATCAAGAGTAGTCGACGTTACCATTCCTTTCACACCCATGATTTTAGCCAGTTTCTTGGAGTGTGGGCGTCAAACAATGTCAACACCTATTTTCCAAATGTCATTGAGCCACTTGAGTTTGAAAACACTACCATTGATTAGATTCATCTGTACTATTTTAGAAGACATAGACATGAATCTGAGGGTACCTTTGATGCAAAGCCCATGCGTCCGTTTAGCCATGTTCTGTATAAGATTGTTGTAGAGTGTATTCTACCCATTGTCACTAAGGGGAGAGCAAGGATTCGACTGCCACACTTAGTGATGATGTATGCTCTTGAGAGACGATTGGACATAGATGTATCATTGCATGTGTTTGCCTCCATTTGTCATTTTTCCCAGAGTGTCAATGGGAAAATTTATATGCCTTTTTGCCACATGTTGACTGAGTTCTTCCAGCTACGATTTGGCATCCGTGTCATAAGTGGTCAGGTCAAACACCTGTCCAAGGAGTATGATCAAATTGGCACCCGCCAATTATCCTTGGCAGGGATTGAGTTTAGACAGGGGGCATTTGCTTGGAGGGAGCGCCCAGAGGCCGCTGATGCAGATGAGGGGCCCGCCGAGCTGGTCACCCGAGCAGAGATTACCCAGCTCCAGGCAGATGTTCACGCCATCCGCGAGGACATTCACGGATGCCAGCAGACGGAGTAGAGGCTTGAAGCAAAAGTTGATAGGATGACCAGCCGTCAAGATGAGATGTACGAGATGATGCAGCAGTGACATCTCGACTATCAGGCTCCTCCTCCTCCTCCTCCTCCTCCCTCTGGTGGTGATGACCACATGTACTTCTGACCAGTGGATGCAGCTGTTGAGAGTGATTCCAGTGTTGAGAGTGTTTTGACTTGTTGTTTCTTATACCTCTCAAACGCTTTATATTCTGATGTCTGTATTTGGATATTTTCCGGGCTTTATGTTTTGGGTCCTAGACATTATTTTAGGCCATATGTTATGTCTATGGCTATGTTTAATGCATGAATTATGTATGGGTTACTTCATTGTATAAAGTTATGGCATGTGACTTATTTCATTAGTTTCTATTTGGTTTTTGCATTTTTATCATGCTCAATGATACTTTAAATATTGCTTGAATATCTCTAAGTGTTAATGGACGGTTCTTTTATGATCATTATATATGTATTCATGATATGTTTGAAATTTCATAATAGTAGCTATCTATTATGGTTTGGTTGAAAATCAAGAGGATACCATGTTTAGAAGAGATGATCATTAAAACATGAGGGAGTTTTTGTCAAAATAAATACATTTATTGGAAAAAAGGGGAGTTTGGGAATCATTTTGAATGCCAAATGAAGTTCCTAGAAAATGACAAGTATAGGATATCATGATTAGAACTCTAAGTTGATACAAAGTTTGTTTTATTTGGGAATTTTTGAGTTTGTACCAAAAGTCAAGCACGGTTGATGTTTGTCATGAACCAAATTTTTCTAGGGTAGGAAATATCTTAACAACTGTGCTTGCAAAGTTTCATATTTTTCTAGATTTTTTAGAATTTTTTATTCGTTTCTGACTTTCAGCTGAAATTCTGAAACCTATCGTATCAGTCTACTGCCCTGGGGGCAGTCGACTGGTATTGTGGGCAGATTAGGTTTTTGGTGATTTCTGAAAGTTTTTTTCAGAAATAGGATTAAGTTCTATTTGGCACCAAGGGTTTGGTTGCGTGAGACAATCTTTTGATGGTGTCCAAGGGGGAGAACTTGAGTGTTAAGTTAAGGTTTGGGTTGAAACTCAAACTCAGGCTTGGTTGGGCTTTAGAGTTAAGTTGGGAAAACTTAACTTGGGATCAACAATAAGGATTGAAATTTGGGAGAAAGCATAGGTTAAGGGGGAGGTTGTCTCTTGTGTGTTATGCTTGAATTTCAATTGCTTTTGCTATTGTTATTGCTATATGTTTACCTAACTTAACATATTGCCACACATCAAAAAGGAGGAGATTGTTGGGGCAATCGACCCTGAGATGATCTAGAGGATCATGATATTTTGATGAGTGGGCAATATGGTTAAGTTAGGATTTGTGTTGTTCTCACATATGTACATGAGTGTGCAGGTGTACAGGTATGCATGGACTTGGTTGATGTCTTCAGGTGAAGGATGACATGGAGGTAAGCTGGAGGCTTACGTGCGCATCCGAGGGAACATTGATAGCGGAGATGATAAGTCGAGGGACGCGGACTTCGAGGAATACGTGAAGGGTGGCATGGAGGCAAGCTGGAGGCTTGCGTGCGCATCCGAGGGACGATGGCCAAAGATGAAGAGGGCATGAAGGCAACAGTCAAGACTACTGGTGAAGAGTCAACTAGGTTGAGAGAGGCTGAGTATGAGTGCTTGTACTCAGGGGCTAAGCCAGGAGGGTTTGAGTGTGAGAGAGACTTGTACTCGGGAGTGAAACCCTAGGCTTAGGTATGTCCCAGTCGACTGGCCCAGGGGCAGTCGACTGGTGTTGACTGGAATAGCTGGGAGATTCAAACGTTGTACTACAACGGTCAAATCTGAGTGGGACCAGGGGCAGTCGACTGGTAAGCTGCTGTTTCAGATTCGAGCCCTATTTAAAGGGGCTCGTTTTCTCCTATCATTCTTGACGAAACTTGCTTGGGTAAAGTAAGTTAGCAGTCTACTGTGATTAGAAAGCGTTCAAGGTGTTGTGGCGAGGTTTCTCCACCCACAAGAAGCGACAGATCTAGCTGGAGGTTATCCAGGAGTTGATCCACTGACGGATTCTTGGATTAGTCACCCGACCGGGGTGGATACCAAGTAAATCGAGGTGTTAGCAGTGTTTTATTCCTTATTTACTTTGCATATTATTGTTTCCGCTGTGCTAACAATCTTGTAGAGATCAAAACGACGAAGAAGTGCTATTCACCCCCCCCTCTAGCACGCCTTATATGATCCTTCAGATTTCTCCTACTGGAAGAGCAGAATGAAGGTCGACTTGAAAACTCAAGTGGAGATGTGGATCATCATCTAGGCAGGACTAGAAATCCCAAAGAATTCACAAGGTGAAATTCTGGGATACTCTCCACTCAAGAAGAAAATAGAAGTGGACGCCAAAGCTACATAGACTCTTCAGTGTGGTTTAACAAATGAAGAACTCAACCGCGTCAACCCGTTTAACAGCGCAAAGGAATTATGGAACAAACTCATCGAGTTGCATGAACGTACATCGGATACGAGGATCAGTAAGCATGACCTTCTACTCAATAAACTATATAATATCAAAATGCAAGAAGGCGAGATAGCTGCACAACTACATACTTGTATTCAGGAACTGATGAACGGACTACACACAATAGGTCACAAGGTAGAAAATCGTGACTTAATCAGGTATGCACTAAACTAGTTCCCCCAAAATTCTTTGTGGGCATCTATGGTAGATGCGTACAAGTTTTTAAGGAACCTATCCAAAATTAAATTAGATGAACTATTTTCTGAATTAGAACTACATGAACAGACTAACGCTGCACAAGTCGAGAAAGGTATAACTCTTTTTACAGGGAAACACAAGAAGAAGAAGACAATTCAGCAAAAGGATGATCCATCTGAACCAAGTACCAGTTAGAAGGGGAAGACCGATGTAACCTGTTATGGGTGCAACAAGAAGGGTCCCTACAAATCAGAGTGTCCCAACTTGAAGGAGGCCAAGAAGACTCGAAGGAAGAAAGCACTCCAAGCCACATGGGACGAGTCCTCTTTGGAAGATGAAGAAGAAGCTCCGCACTTCAACCTTCTCGCACCAACGACCTCGGAAGAACTCGACACCAAGTCTGAGTCAGAACTGGTAGAAAACAGAGGAACCGGGAAACTATCAATATCGAAAGACGGACAAATCACAGTAAGAGGTTGTCCCGAATCCCAACTATATAATTCAATTTCATATCTGTCTTGTAAGTTGGGCAAAGCCAACGTTCGGGTTGAATCCCTCCAATAGGAAGTCAAAGTCATGAAGGAGGAGGCCAACTCAAGATACTTGACTGAGTCAGTTCAGGAAGGAAACTCAAGTCAGGTCCAAAAACTTGTGGAAGAGAATTTCTTTTTGAAAACTCAAGTGAAGGAACTTTGAGTTGCACTGGAACGATTTACTTCGGGTTCCAAGAATCTTGACATGATTCTTGGAAAATAGAAGTCCGTTATAAACTGATCTGGACTTGGTTACCGATCCAACTCACATTACAGAACCTACTATTCTATCTTGAACCAAACTAGAACCCGAGTCCAAGCATGGGTCCCAAAATTAAGCTTGACTAATCAAGCTAGACCAAATTAGTATTGGATTCCCAAGGACAAGATTCACATCCTCGATAATCAATATCGAGGCTTCAGTCCAGGGAGAGACTATTGGTGCCAGAAGCACCAAAGTCAAACCTTTGATTTGATAATGGCAAAGGGTTCAGAAGTTAATATTTGGTTGTGATCTAACAAGCTGATTAAGTATGTAGGAATGTCCTAGGTACACTAGGCACTATGTCCTGGTTCATTTAATTGGGCACTAAGTCCTGGCCGCAGGCTAGGCGACTAAGTCCTGACCTAAAGTTGGGCAATAAGACCTCGTGAGTGAAGCTGGGCACGAAGACCTGATCGTGGATTGGGTACCGAAGGCATGGTGAGTGAAGCTGGGCACGAAGACCTGATCACGGATTGGGCACCGAAGACCTGGTGAGTGAAGCTGGGCACTAAGTCCTGGTCACGGACTGGGCACGAAGACCTGGTGAGTAAAGCTGGGCAAAAGTCCAACCGGAGGTGCCGGTTGGCAAAAAGGTAAATTCTCCCGAGAGAAGTAGGTGAGGACGCGTTCCCCGTAGGAGGGAACATTAGGCGTCGGTTCGACCATGGGTTCCATTTGGGAGACTCATAGTCAAAACCAAGACAGCATAGGCTGTAAATAATGTCTAACATATTGTATGTTTGCTTCTATTGTTTTGGAACTAACCCTGATTGCAGGAAACGAAGGGACTGTGTTACTGCAGCTCAGGCACCTCATTGGAAGGAGGTGCCTCACTGGGCTAGGCGCCTGTAAGGATACAGGCGCCTAAGTGCAAGGCCAAACCGAGACCATCGAAGCAAATTGCCACGAAAGCCATTGGACCAAGTCATACTAGGCGCCTGTGTCCATACAGGCGCCCTAGACAGCTCAGGCACCTCAATGAAGGGGATAAGTGCTGATCAAGCCTGCGGATTGGAGTTCGCGCAGGAGAGGCCACGTGTCAGGCGCCCCCTTCAACACAGGCGCCCAGGAGTTGACTATAAAAGGGGGTTCACCCCCAAGGCTTCAAAACATCTCGCTCAATTCGTTTTCAACACTTTCGCTCAAACGCTACACTTCGGCACGCTATGCATTCGAGATTCAAGCACCGACGACGACCCGCTGCTCTGATCTTCCATCCACTTCGGTCGTCTGTAAAATTTAATTTAGTAAAGTGTTGTAATCTCTTTTTCAATTCTATATTTTATACTCCAACTTGTAAACACTATTTCGAATATAGAATTGCCCATCGTAAACGGTCAAGGACCGTGGGCCTTGGAGTAGGGGCCGACTGCGACTCCGAACCAAGTAAAAAGAAAAATTGTTAGCGATTGATTTTGTGTTTTCCACTGTGTTATTTCTCTTAATCGTCCGAAATTTTCAATCGATATTCACCCCCCTTCTATCGATTTACTCCAATCCAACAAGTGGTATCAGAGCGGGTGGCTCAAACTTGGTGCAACCACCAGTTTGAGAAGTTTTTTGGGATTTACGATTTTTTTTTAATTCCTTTCACTCGCATTTTCTCGTTAATCGAGGTTGGTGCAATACCACTCGATCTTTTTGCATTATTATTAATTTCGTCCCACACTACTAATCCAAGACTCAGTCTTGGAACAAGTTTGTTGTTATTTCTTTTTCAGTTAAATTCAATGGCCATGCAAGAATGGGATAATGCCCGCCCACCCCTATTCTCTAGTGAGGACTTCAGATCTTCGAAAAGCTTGATGGGATAACACCTGAAGGCCAATCTGGACTTATGGTCAATATTCCAAACTGCGTATGTTCCCCACAAAAAATGGAACATCAATCGCCTGAGACAAATTGGATGAACCAACCTTGAGGAAGATCGAAACTGATGCTAAGGCAACAGTAATCTTACAATGCGGCCTGACCAAAGAAGAATTGAAGCGGGTTGGATCATTCAACTGTGCCAAAGAAATGTGGGAGAAGCTGATCAACCTACATCAGGAGAACTCTGATGAAGAGGAAGATCAAGTCAACTATCTCACATTCTCAGCTCAAGCCCAAATAGCCGACACAGAGTCGACACTCGACTTCGAAGTTGACTCTGAATCAGAAGATGAAATAGAATTCGTACCAGACTGTGAATTCGAGTGAGAATCAGAAAATGAATTGACTGAAACAAAAGCGGTAATCAACTTTGAATCATCTTCAGAGTTACAATTAAATAATCAAACTAATACTATAATGGTCGAGGAAGGTATAGTTTCTATTGATGGAAGAACTTCAGAGGAACCACCAAAGGAGAAGGTACAACCAGTACTCGAGTCTGACTCAGATTCGGAATTTGATTACAGTGAAGGAGATAAACTCAAATTGATCTGATGACTTTGTAACCACTACAAGAAGCTGAAGGAACAGAAAAGAAAGACGGTCAAAATCAAGGGGGAGACTCCCAACCAAGAATTAAACGGTAATAAGGCAAACTCCACATTCAAAGATCATATAATATGTTTTAAGTGCAGAGAAATAGGACATTACAAGAGTAAGTGCCCCACTCGCAAGAATCGATCTTTACCAGACGAAACTCTTAAGAACACCGGATAGACAATCGAGAAAGGTAAATTTACAATGTTTAACAATCCTGTATTTACCTCCAATAATGTGATTAATTCATATAAATTAGTTAATGAAAATTTAAGAAAATTAGAACAAGAAAATAAGACTCTAAAAGTTAATGTTAATATGTTAGAAAATTTGATTCACAACCTCGTGGATTTCGAAAATCCAAAATACTATTGCAATTATGACGTGACTTAAATAACTTGTTTTGTTTTGCCTACCTATTTATTTTTTTTGGAAAGGTTAGTTTAAGGACAAAATGATTTAGTTGAAATTTGAACAACCTTACTTTAGGTGAAGGTGAGATGATAATATGTTAGGGAAGCCCTTCTAATAAGGTCAAATATACTCTACTTGGTCTGTTTAGTCTGGTGGAACTAGCCGAAGCTACCGATCCAAGACCCAAACTAGTTAGACCAGAATTTCTCATAAACTAATTTTGAAAATAAAATTTCGTTAAAAGACTTTGTCAAGGAAAGGGTTGATGATCCAATAAGGCTACAGCCAAAGAAGGCCTTGTGCCTCGCCAAGACCTGGAAGCTAATTTCCAAAATTCAAATTCAATTTACTATTTGTTAAATTTAAATCTAACACAAATTTTAA
The DNA here is from genome assembly GCA_024364735.1 of Boesenbergia rotunda. NCBI lineage: Eukaryota > Viridiplantae > Streptophyta > Magnoliopsida > Zingiberales > Zingiberaceae > Boesenbergia > Boesenbergia rotunda. The sequence continues at coordinate 57,066 of JAGFNQ010007122.1, read as the reverse complement.
CCAAATCTTAGATACCTGTGTCAAAGATAATCTTGTTTTTTTAACATTTGCTGTAACATGCTTTCTTATGTGCACAAGTTTTCCATATCATAAGTTTTCAAAATATTAGTTAAAAGGTTCTAGTCTTACAAACTTTTTGCACGAATCTTCTCAAAAATTCACTTTAAGTTATGGATTGACTTATCAAATTAAGATCTAGCACATAATTAACTTATTTCTGATTAGTCAAACCTAGTCAAAATTGGTCAACATAGTCAACCCTGGTCAACGGTCAAATTGGTCAACGGTCAAAATCTGGTCAGCACGGGCGCCTGATGCTTTATCTTCATTCGAGGCAGCAAAAGGTGCCAAAAGTTGGCTGACACCTGACTAGGGCGCCCAAGAGGCTCTCGGGCGCCTCAATGATCACGGGCGCCCGGGATCCCTCACGACACCCGTGTAACCTTATATAGGGCCTTCAATCCCTCCACATCTCCCACACTAAACGAACTCTTCCTTCATTTCTCTTCTTCTCAAGGTGCCCGAAAGCTCCTCTCTTGTCCTCGAACGTCCTACTTCAACAATGCCTCCCCGATATCATTTTAATTATGCATTTATAATTAACTTTCTGATTATATTGCTTAGAGAATGCATAATTTTCTTTACCTATCTAGAAAACACCGTGTTACACAAGCTGACCCCGGGGCCGAACCTAACCTAGATCCTAGGTTCCCAACCCTAGCTTTGTTTAACAAATTCGCATCCACCACCTACAAACCTATCAAGACGAGCTTCTTGAATAGACAATTCTTTACTCAATCTTGCCCAGTAGCAATGGATGCTATTAATTTTTATCAACTAGACCATCTTGTCTACTGTACACATCCAGTAAATTCGACATTGTGTGTCGAATTCTACAACAATCTGGTCAAAAGTGATGACCTGCTCTACTCGACCACTGTACAGGGCATTCCTCTTAGTATTTCTCCAACTTTGTTTAATCGATTCCTCGGAATACGACAGTCACCGTCAACCTTTTGTTGCTATCCTCCTGCTAACCTTCCCTTCGCTCCCCCTATTCGTACATCAACCTAGACACTCTTTACTCCTACTTTTACGGAGATGTGCGGAATCTGTTAGTACGACGGTTTCAATCCGTCGACCTTCGAGTCCAGGACTATGCTCTCTACAGAGTTCTAGTCCGTTGTGTTCTCCCACTGACCACCCGAGATGTCGCGACCATGTGACCCTTTCACACCTTTCTCCTCTACGCTATGATCCATCAGTTGGATATAGACATAGGCCTCCACATGTTCCACACCATTATTTACGCATTGAGTGTATCTACTCACGTCCGAGTACAGACGCCGTACTGTCATATTATCACCGCCCTCCTTCACCACCATGGTCGCGATGTCACCGTTGGGGAGGTCATCCCAATGACCGAGTTTAATGAAATCGGGTCTAGAAAATTTTCTTTAGCGGGTATAGAGGTTTCGGCCACCAGGGTCCTATCATGGAGGTGGGAGAGGGCTCGACGGCAGGACGACTCAGATGAGGAGATAGAGGTAGACGTTGTCGATCTCGCAGTCGAGATCAATGAGCACTTGCAGGAGCCTCCTCCACTGACCACCGACCAGGGCCTGGCACTACTACAGACGGAGATGCACAGCCTCAGAGAGGAGATGGAGGCCCGTCACGTTGAGTTTATGGACGCCCTACAGGATGAGCACAATGTGAACCAGTGCTATCACACCGAATACATGGACAATCTTTGAGCCGATCGAGAGACAAACGAGGCTCGATACAACGAAATGATGTCCATGTTCTGGTCATGGCAGCCTGGTCCATTCGACCCCCTGGCCCCTCCTCATAGATCTAAGTGATTCTCCAGCTAGCTGACTGTACTTATACTATTTGACTTGCCCTGCCCTGTAGGGTTGACCTGTGTTTGACTTCATTGGTCCTTATGTTTACCAGTTGACTCTTATTCTGCTGTCTTATCTACTGGTTATTTACTTATCTGTTGAGTTTTTTTTAACTGCTCAGTCATTTACTTCATAACTCAATCTTAGGGTTGTGCTTAGTAGAATAGGACTAATCTATATTGTTTTCCTAAAAACTTTTCCTATTTTTTCTTAATTTTTTTAAATTTGCAAATTTATCATTTAATTCATCAAGTTTTTGAAATTTAAAATGATTTTCCGACTTAGTTTTATTTCAAAAACTACCCCCTTCAAAACTAGGGCTTTTTCGCAAATAGACTTAGCTTAGGCCCTAACCCTAGAACTGCATGCACCTATAGATCTAAAAGCCAACATCTCAAAAGCACCTTAGGGTACTTTTGATTGATAACCTAGACTAGGTTGAGATGCTTAGGTCTATGCCTTGATTCAAGATGCTTTAAGTCAGTGCATCTGTAGTAATTGGGGCAATAAATACAAGTTGAACAGCAATCAGGTTAAGTGTCAAGCTTAGAAAATCTTACTTGATCAAATCACTTAACTTGACTAACCCTAGCGAAAGCTACTGTTTATGACAGTTAGTAAGTAGCTAACATGATTAGATAGGACCCCGAATAAGATTGGTTTAATTTGGGTTGGTCCAATTTTTTTATTAGAGTTGGTTCAATACAGAATTGCAATGTCTTACTAGCTCTAATTTATTTGCTGTAATTAGTATCAATCTTTTTTGATATATGGCAAAGGGGGAGAGAACAAAAGAAAGAGGGAAAATTTCTCAACAAAAGAAAGAGGGAAAATTTCTCAAAATTTTCTAAAAGTAAAGTAGAAAATTCTAAAGTGCTAAGTTTTCAAGTACTTTTCAGTGTTTAAATACTTCAAAGTTCATTAAGTACATAAAGAATGTTTTAAAACTATTTTGAGTATTTCAAATTTATTCTAAAATTTTTTTAGTACTTAAAAAGGTTTCTAAAATTTTTCTAAGTATTTGTCAAACTTTTAAAGTAATTCTAAGTGCTCTTAAAATAATTCGAAAAGGATTCAAAATTTCTAAGTGTATTTTGAAAAACAATTCTAAAGAAGTTTTTTCTTAGTAAACAAATTTGCCTGAGCTAAACTATTTTTCAAAAATTTGTTGGCAAATGTGCTAAGTATTCATTTTAGTAAACAAATTCCTTTTGTGAAAATGTTTTTAAGCAAATTTTTCTAAGCTGGGAATTTTTTTTTTAAATCTCAAAATGAAAACTTGGCAAGAAAAATCTGTTTTCAAAACTTGTTTTGTCTAAGTAAATTTTCAAAATATTGAAACAAAAATTAGGCTTACAGAACCTTTTCAAAAAGTGCCTATGTGTTCATGATTACAATTGCTTTATTTTCGAAAAACACTTAGTCAAAAACTTAAGCTTTTTTGCTAAAAACTTGAAAAACACTTAGCACTTAGAAAGTTTACAAAACCCACATGATATTGAAAAATTATGGGGGAGAATGTGAAATTCAGGGGGAGTTAAAATCTGTTGTTGGTATTGTTATATTACTATAATATATTTTTAACTTAACTTTTTGAACCGTGTTTCCATAAATCAAAAAGGGGGAGATTGTTGGTGCCGGAAGCACCAAAGTCAAACCTATGTTTTGATAATGGCAAAGGGTTCAGAAGTTACGATTTGGTTGTGATCTAACAAGCTGATTAAGTGTGCAGGAATGTCCTACGTACACTAGGCACTAAGTCCTGGCCGTGGGCTGAGCAACTAAGTCCTGACCTAAAGTTGGGCAATAAGACCTGGTTAGTGAAGCTGGGCACGAAGACCTGATCGCGGATTGGGCACCGAAGACCTGGTGAGTGAAGCTGGTCACTAAGTCATGGTCGTGGGCTGGGCACGAAGACCTGGTGAGTAAAGCTGGGCAAAAGTCCAACCGGAGGAGCCGGTTTGCAAAAAGATAAATTCTCCCGAGAGGAGTAGGTGAGGATGTGTTCCCCGTAGGAGGGAACATTAGGCGTCAGTTCGACCTAGGGTTCCATTTGGGAGACCCAAAGTCAGAACCAAGATAGCTTAGACTGTAAATAATGTCTAACATATTGTATGTTTGCTTCTTGTGTTTTGGAACTAACCTTGGTTGCAGGAAACGAATGGACTGTGTTTTTGCAGCTCAGGCACCTCATTGGAAAGAGGTGCCTCACTGGGCTAGGCGCCCGTAAGGATACAAGCGCCCCAGTGCAAGGCCAAACCAAGACCATCGAAGCAAACTGCCACGAAAGCCATTGGACCAAGTCATACTAGGCACTTGTGCCCATACAGGCACCCCAGACAGCTCAGGTGTAACACCCCACTAAAATTTCCTTCAATATTATCCCTAATATTGAGTATAATTGCATGAATAATAGCCATATTGAGTATCATTCATGAATGATAGTTAGAGTTGTGGGAATTTTAGTGTAAGTGTTAATGGGCCTTATATGGGCTATAAATGGTGGAAATTCCTAATGGGTCTTAAATAACACTTCGTTGGTTATCCTAATGGGCCCCATGAGGATAAAAGAAATAACACATCATGTAATGGGCCTTACTTTAGATGGGCTTGCAAAAGAATATATATATAAAAAAAATTAAATGAGGTAGGTGCCAAGGATCTAACCTTGGACCTTAGAGATGTTGTAAGCCTTAAGAATGCATATGTAACCAATTCACCTAGCAAGGGAGTGCTATTAGGAGGATAGAGGAAATTGTAGATAGGTGTAAGAGAGATGAAGAGTCACCATGGAGGATGAAGAGTCACCATGGAAGGTAAAGGGGTCACCATGGAGGGTGAAGAGGCATACCTCTTCATTTACTATAAGAAGATGAGGGGAAAATGCCACAAGGCATCTCTTCATTCCTCTCATTGCCAAAAACACCAAGGCTCTCTCTCCATCAAAAAAATTCTCTCCAAAAAGATCTAGTGAAGGCTTTGTGTTTGTGAAGCAAAGGAAGAGCCAAGGAGCAAGAAGTTCTTTCTTTCTCCTTCTAGGTGATATATATTATTTGGGAATCTTTAGTACAAGGGTAAGACTCTCCTCACCTGCAATATAATAGCTTATATATGTTTTTGTTCATGTTCTTGTATGTTCTTGCGATGTGTTGCTAAAATCGTGAAGTTTTTCCCTATGAGCAAATTTTGGCCAAGCATGGGTTTAGGGCCTAGGTTTGTGTTTGATGCTATCTAATGACTCCAATGTTTTCTTGATGTTAAGTTATGAGTTATGATGAAAAAAAAGATGGAGCAAAAGACCCTTAAAAGTTTCGGCCAAGGCTCCCATGAAGCCATAGACCTTTTGGCCATAAGAAGATGTTTGGGTTCTTTTTGATTAGCTAATGGTTTTAATTCCTTGTTAATGTTTTGTTGAGTGTTTTATATATATTTATGCCATGATTTCCCCTCTGTACATGTTCGGCCCATACCCTAAATAAGGGCTAAAAAATGAGTTAAAGATGTCATGTTACTTGCTAATGCTTCCTAGTGTTGGAATATGTATTATATGCATGTTGTATGAATCAATTGCTCTTGTTTTTGTCATTTTCATGATGATATGAACCTTAGTAGTTTCTGATCAGTACCTTAAATTGGGTTTTAGGATGGGTTAAGGTCACTACCTCACTTAATGATGTCTCGTGGTAATAGGATATTCAATGTATGCATGTTGTATGAGTTGTGTGATGTTGTGTTGTGTTTTTATGCCATGATAACCCTATCTAGATATTTTGACCAGTAGAATATATGTTGAATTAGAGTTGAATTAAAGGTATCCATGTTTCATTATGCCATGATAGGGGTTAAGGTCACTACCTCACTTGATGATGTCTCTTTGTAATAAGATATTCAATGTATGCATGTTGTATGAGTTGTGTGATGTTGTGTTGTGTTTTTATGACATGATAACCCTATCTAGATGTTTTGACCAGTAGAATATATGTTGAATTAGGGTTGAATTAAAGGTATCCATGTTTTATTATGCCATGATAGGGCTTAAGGTCACTATCTCACTTGATGATGTCTCTTTGTAATAGGATATTGAATGTATGCATGTTGTATGAGTTGTGTGATGTTGTGTTGTGTTTTTATGCCATGATAACCCTATCTAGATGTTTTGACCAGTAGAATATATGTTGAATTAGGGTTGAATTAAAGGTATCCACGTTTCATTATGCCATGATAGGGGTTAAGGTCACTACATCACTTGATGATGTCTCTTTGTAATAGGATATTCAATGTATGCATGTTGTATGAGTTGTGTGATGTTGTGTTGTATTTTTATGCCATGATAACCCTATCAAGATGTTTTGACCAGTAGAATATATGTTGAATTAGGGTTGAATTAAAGGTATCCAAGTTTCATTATGCCATGATAGGGGTTAAGGTCACTACCTCACTTGATGATGCCTCTATGTAATAGGATATTCAATGTATGCATGTTGTATGAGTTGTGTGATGTTGTGTTGTGTTTTTATGCCATGATAACCCTATCTAGATGTTTTGACCAGTAGAATATATGTTGAATTAGGGTTGAATTAAAGGTATCCATGTTTCATTATGCCATGATAGGGGTTAAGGTCTCTACCTCACTTGATGATGTCTCTTTGTAATAGGATATTGAATATATGCATGTTGTATGAGTTGTGTGATGTTGTGTTGTGTTTTTATGCCATGATAACCCTATCTAAATGTTTTGACTAGTAGAGTATAGGTTGAATTATGGTTGAATTAAAGGTATCCATGTTTCATTATGCCATGATAGATGAAAAAAATGGAACAAGTTCCCTAGGTGTATTGTCCTTAGTTTTAAATTTAACATTATGTGTTTTATGAATCATGAATGATAAGTGGGCATGTTATGAATTTTCTTACCATGAAATTATGTTTTCTCAATGCCGTGTTCATGCTTTAAAGTTATGTTGATATTTATACTTTGATTGTATGCCCATGTCATGTATGACATTATGAATAAAAGAATATCTAAAGAGCAATTTCTAAGAAAAGAAAAGAAATGATGAACGCTATGCTAAAGAGCAATTGCTATGGAAAGAAAAGGAATCATGTATGCTATTTTACTTTATGTATTGGCTTGTACCGGATCTTGAAAAAGGTCCAATGGATGGGCTCCTAAGCAAGGCCCCGGTTCTGGACTACCTTAGCTGTCCCTAGGCCCAAGGCCGCCTAGTACCCTAGTAGCTCGGGATTAGCTACCTCGCACTCTACGAAGGGATGCACGCAAATGATGAATGGGTACAAGCCAGGGATCCCAATGATGATGATATGTTAATGTTCAAGTATTATATTATATATATTTTTCAAAGAGCATCCTTAATGTTTATGCACATGTTTATGTTTAATGATATTGCATATGTTATGTTTAATGTTTATGCACATGTTTATGTTTAATGATATTGCATATGCTATGTCTAATATTTATGCACATGACTATGTTTTAATGATTATACGAATGTTAGGTGCTTTAAGTACTCATGCCATATGTCCTTAATAATGACACACATATTCATGTTTTAAGTGTTTATGCTTACGTGTTTTAGATGCTTTAAGTATTTATTCATGTGATATGTTTATGTCAAATGATGTAGATTTCTACTTATATGTGATGTACGGATTTTGTGAGTAAGCAAGGAGCTTACTAAGCATTTTATGCTTATAGTCTACCTTCTTATGTTGTAGATCAAACTAAATGTTTCTTAAGAACGGGAAGCAAGAGGAGGGCATGTGTGTGTGTGGCAGTGACTTGACAGAACGATCCTACTGTTGTCTTTACTCTTACTTATGGACTTATTTCTCATGGACTTAATGTTGCTACTTATAAACTGCATGTGTTAGTTCTTATATTTACGCTTACTACTTGTTGGAGTTGAAGTTCTTTATGATATACATGCTTAATGTAGAAATATATACTCTCTTGTTAAATATGTTATGCTATGATTCACATGCTTAAAGTAGTTTAGTTAGAAAGAAATTTATCCAATTGAATATGTTCATGATTTAGTATTATTTTCGCTGCTATATTTACGCTTCATATGCAATAATGTACGAAAGAAAAAAAAGTAACGCGTCACTCACGTAAGGGGCGGGCATTACAGCTCAGGCGCCTTAATGAAGGGGATAAGTGCTGACCGAGCCTGTGGATTGGAGTTCGTGCAGGAGAGGCCACATGTCTGGCGCCCCCTTCAACACAGGCGCCCAGGAGTCGACTATAAAAGGGGGTTCACCCCCAAGGCTTCAGAACATCTAGCTCAATTCACTTTCTACACTTTCGCTCAAACACTATGCTCCGGCACGCTCTGCATTCGAGATTCAAGCGCCGACGACGATCCGCTGCTCCGATCTTCCATCTACTTTAGTAGTTGGTAAAATTTAATTTAGTAAAGTGTTGTAATCTCTTTTTCAATTCTATATTTTGTACTCCAACTTGTAAACACCCTTTCGAATATAGAATTGTCCATCGTAAACGGTCAAGGACCGTGGGCTTTGGAGTAGGAGCCGACTGGGACTCCGAACCAAGTAAAAAGAAAATTTATTAGCGATTGATTTTGTGTTTTCCGCTGTGTAATTTCTCTTAATCGTCTGAAATTTTCTATCGATATTCACCCTCCTATCGATTTACTCCGATCCAAGAGAGACAATAGAAAAACTATATACATAATTAGATAATCTTTTGCATGTTTTATTGAATTTTTTTGTTGGATGTTTATTTATTTACCTTCTACAAAAATGTCATGCTTAGGTTAGAAATGGTTAGATAAGGATCTGACTTGATTGGAACTTGCACAACCTAGTATTAGGGTGGGGCGAGATGATAGTACGTAAGGAAACCTATCTAAAGAGTCAGGTAGGGTAAGGCGTATCATATTTGGTCTTTTTAGTCCAGTGGAACTTAAATGCTTTAAGTTTCATTCTGTTCACTTACCTTAAAATTATTTAATTTTTGCAAACATTTCTATACAAAGAAATTCTTTTGGACAAACATTTCTTTTTGGAAAAATAAGTTTTGCAAAAGTCACCTTGGGTTTCACTTAGAATTTTTTTATTCATTTTCACTTAGAAAAATGTTTACAGTCTGGGCTTTGATATTTATATATATATTTTTGGACTTGAGTATTTTTCAAAATTTCTCTTGTATTTATATCTTTTGTGGTATTTTTTAAAATTATTTTAAACATAGAATTTCTCCTTTAAAGTTCTTTATATAGTTTACCTTTTTCAAAAGGATAGAGAAAAAGAAGAATATATTTTTCAAATTATTAAATCAAAGTAGTTTTCAAAAGTTTTTTTTTCTAAACTTAGTATTATTTTTAACTATTGTAAATTTTTTTTTTGTTTGAATTAAACCCTAAGACTCAGAGGAAGATCACCTTGTGGTCAACAAGCCTCCTAGGACTATGTCAGGTTTAGGGGGAGTTCAAATTAAAATAAGTATTAGAAATTTCAAAAATACTATATTTTCAAATAACACTATCTTTTCAAGAACCATTTTGAAAACACAATATTCTCATTTTCTAAAATATTTTTTTTGAAAATTTTTCCCCTTTTGAACGTCTCTGAAATTTTTTAAAAAATTACTTGAGTTTGGAAAAATCTCCAAGATACATAGGAAAGTTTTCCTTATAGTTAACAAGGTTTCCTAGAATTGTGTCAGAATGGGGAGGAATCCTAACCAAGAAATTTATTATTTTTCAAAAATTAAATACAGATATTGAAATATTTTATTTTGATTGAAAACTCTCTAAGACACAAAGAAAATTTTCTTGTGGTCAATAAGGTTCCTAGGATTATGTCAAATTTAGGGAAATTAAAAAAAAAGGTACTTAGATTTTTAAATTTTCTTTCTTTAGTACTTAGAATTTCTTATAATATTTTCTAAAAAGGATACTTAGTTATTTTTTTTAAAAAAAGGAGGACTCCAAAAATATTTTTTTTAAAAAAAAATCTTTTCAAAGCTCCTTCAAAAATCATCTCCAAAAAGAAAAAAAGGAAATATGCAAACTTTCATGATAATCGGGAGAGAATCATAATTTAAGGGGAGCATATAACTTAAGTGTAAATATTTTTTAAAAATACTCTTCTTAGATAACTCTTTCAAATGTGTTTCTACATAGGATTTTTTTTCTATTTACAAAGAAAATTTATTCTCCTTTATCATGAGGATTAAAAATAAGTGGCTAAAAGTTTTGAACTCAGACTTATTGGCTCATACATAGACTTAAATTATGATTGGAATGAAAAATAGGTGGCTAAAGGTTCTGAACTTAGACTTATTGATTAAAAGCCTTAAGTTTTTTTTTTTTTTGCTTTTCAAGCTTGGACTCACTAGCAATATCTACTTGGTTCAAATCATATCACTTTTTATTCATGCTTACTTGGTTCTTTACTACTGATTCTTGCTTAATTCATAATTCAATTGCACTCTTGATTTATCTTGCAAGACTAATGGGCTCTGTGACATTTTTTTTTCTATAATCAAACATTTTCATTCAAAATATATTTTACAAAAGAAATATTTTTTTTGATATATGGCAAAGGGGGAGAGTAAAAAAGTGGAGTTAAAGTTAAAAATTAAAATTTTCCCTTTGAAATCCCTTTGAAAAATAGACTTTGTTCTGAAAGAAATTTTTTATGGAAAAACTCCATGTTTTCAAAAACATTTTCACTTTAATCTTAGAATTTCTTTTACTCAGAAGTTTTTCAAACACTTTTTAAAAAAATTATACTTAGTTTTTTTAATTGGAAATTGCATGTTTTCAAACACTTCAGGAGAAGAATTTCAAATTGAGGAGCTGCATTTTCAAAATACTTAAAACAAAAATTCTCAAAACATCCAATCAAAGTATTTTTCAAATGATTTGTAATATATTAAAATTGATGATTCAATCCTATTTTTTGAAAAGTTACGAAATCCTTTACTTAAAGTTATTTAAGAAAAATTCAAAAATCTCTCTATGTTACGAAATGCATTTTCAAACTCAGAAATTTTGTTCACTCATGTATGTTTTTGATATATATCAAAGGAGGAGAAAAATGTCAATGTTAAGTGTTTTATAAATCATTCAGGGGGAGTATGAGAAATAATGAGGAAACAATATTTTGTTCAAAATTGCATTGGTTTTAAACATTATTCTATTCAAAACTGAATTACTTCATTGGTTTTAATCTTTCTTTCTTAACTGTTATACTTTTTACTTAACTTTGAATTATGTTGTCATAAATCAAAAAAGGGGAGATTGTTGGTGCTAGAAGTACCATATTGAACCATGTTTTGATATTGACAAAGAGTTCAAAGTGTATGCAGGAAAGTCCTAGTTTACCTAGGCATGAAGTCTTGACCTGCAGGGTTGAGCACGGAGTCCTAGCCGAGGACTGGGCAAAAAGACTTAGCCAAGGGTTGGGCACCGAAGACCTGATCGAGGGTTGGGCACGAAGACCTAGTTCGAGGGACTAGGCACCGAAGACCTCATCTGGAAGATTGGGCAGAAGACTTAGCCGAGCGAGGACTGCAGACATAAGTAGAGACGGGTTGAGGTTCGGATGTCTTAAGATCTGGGAGTCTCGGAGGCCGAGCAAAAGTCCAATTGGAGGAGCCGGTTGGCAAAAGGTAACTTCTCCTGAGAGGAGTGGGTAAGGATGTATTCTCCGGAAGAGGGAACAATAGGTGTCGGTTTAACCTAGGATTTCATTTGAAATCCAAAGTCAGAACCAATATAGCTCTGGCTATTATTTCATGCATTATTATTATTATACTATTGTTCTTGGACTAACCCTGGTTGCAGGCTGAAAGAAGGGGACTGCTGCGATACCAGGCGCCTGAAAGGTTTTAGGTGCCTGAGAATCCAGGCGCCTGAATGATGTCAGATGCCCCTGGTGGGTTCTTCTAGCAGATGCTCCACGTCAGATACTAGGCGCCTGTCAGCTCACAGGCGCCTCAATTGTCCCAGGCGCCCAAGAAAGGTGATAAAGGTTGGCCGAGTCTGTGGATAAGGATGCGACCAATGCCGGTGACGTGGCAGGCGCCCAAGAGCCATCAGGTACCGGAGAACCATCTATATAAGGGGTGTTGGGGTTGTAAGGTTGCAAACATAGTCCCATATCGAAAACACATAGGAAAGATCATAGGCTTATAAGGAAAAAAAAGATATCTCCATTGGCATGAGGCCTTTTGGGAGAGCCCAAGACCAAAACCATGAGGGCTTAGGCCCAATGTGGACAATATCATACCATTGTGGAGATATCTAAATTCCTTTCGGTCCTAACAATTGGTATCGGAGCTAGATCGCTCTTCATCGGACTAACCGCCGGAGAAGCATGAGTTAGAGTCATGATCCAAATCAAACCATGTGGGTTAAGCCTTGAATAATAGATGTGTGGGCTCCCGTGTCTTGATCAAGAGGACCAGAAACCAGGCAGAGAAGTCCTAGTTGCGGCTAGGCGGTGAAGTCCTAGTAGGTCGGGTGGACCGAGGGGCAAAAATTCCTGGTGGGTTGAGGATCGAATATCAAACGGAAAGGGTTTCCGCTTGAGGGGGGCTTGTGGTCCATTTCCTTTGTTTGAGGGGCGGGGGGGGGGGGGGATTGTTGGGGTTGCAAGGTTGCAAACATAGTCCCACATCGAAAACACATGGGAAATATCATAGGCTTATAAGGGAAAAAGATATCTCCATTGGCATGAGACCTTTTGGGTATAACGCCCCAAATTTTCCACTCTAGCGTAGTAATAATGGAACATGTGGCCAAGAATAATATTATGAATTTAGGGGGAAAAGTTGTGAATAAAGAAATGTTAGGCATTATCTTGACACGTAGTGGATGTGTGATAATTATGCTTAGTATTATATTTAATGTTATACTTAAGTATCCTACACATGTATGAATGAATAATGATATGCATATGCATGTGTATGAATTAAATAAGTAGCATTCTCTAGGTGGGCTTTGGTTATGCGGGCTTGGAAAAAATAATAAAAGGAAGAGAAAGCAAAAAAAAGAGGAGGTGCCAAGGATTGAACCTTGGACCTCAAAGAAAAGCCAAGCCTTAAGAATGCATATGTAACCAATTCACCCAGCAGGGGAGTGCTATTAGAAGAGGATGGGAAATTGTAGATAAGTGGGAAAGAAGATGAAGAGACACAAAAAAATTGAAGAGACAGCATTAAAGAGGTGCTTGCCTCTTTACTCACCATAAAAGGCCATGAAGAGGAGGAAATGCCTAAGGCATTTTCGGCCAAGGACCCCCCCCCCCTTTCTCTCCACCAAACTCTTCCCCTTCCTCCTCTTCCTCACCGAAATCAAGTCCTTCACCTCCTAGAGAAAATCGGACCAAAAGAAGAGAAGAACAAGAGGAGTGCTAGAGTTTAAGAGGTCTTTTCTTCTCAAAAATTTGGAGATCTTTTGGGAACATAAACATAAATGGTAAGACTCCCTCACCTGCAACATAATGGCTTTTTATGTGTTTTTATGATTTTTATGTTTGCTTGTGAGGTTGGGTGAAAGAGAATGGAAGAAAACCTTAAGGGAAGTTTCGGCCATAAAGGGGTACCCCCCTTTTTCTATGTCCAAAAACTTAAAGGAAGAGTTCATGAAATTGTTACTACCTTTTTGTAATGAATATATGATGGATACATGGTGTTTGAATGCTCTCCATGATGTAAAGGACTTCGAAGAATTCGGCTAAGTCATGAAATGGATAAATGTTGATGCATGAAGTAGGCTATTGTTCTAATAATTGTTTCCTTGCTATATAAATGTTTTAGGCTAAGAAATTTTGTGGAATCTATGCTAAGGGACCCCTGTAACATTCGGCCAAGGGACCTTAAATTATGCCTTAAAACAGATTTTTATAGACCTTCATGAAGTTATAGTTAAATCAAGTGATATGCATGTGATTGGGTGTTTTATTTCATGATGGAAATAATTTATACCTTAGGGTCAGTACCCTATCTAAGTTGTTGAGCCTAAACTCATGCTCCATTCTATGTATTGATATTTAGAAAAATATTACATGTACCCATATGCATGATAATCCAAGTAGAACTCTAGATCATACACCTAAACTAGTGTTTGGTGAAGTACAAACTACTTTTGAACTTGTGAATGAATTCTTATGAAAAATATGCTTTTATTCCCATGTTATGTGAATGATTATGCTATGAAATCTCTACTGTGAGTTTTGACAAATTACAAGAATAAGGGTTAAGAATAGGTTCGAGTACAAATCATGCCCCTAAACTAGTGTTTAATGAAGCCTAGACTACCTTTATGCTTGTATATGACCTTAATGGTAAAATATGTTTTTATTTACATGTTATATGAACTTTTATACCATGTTATACATACTATGAATTTTGGCAAATTACAAGGGTAAGGGTTAAGAATAAGTGCAAGTACGACTCATACACCCAAACTAAGGTTTAGTGAAGATTAGTCTACTCTTGTACATGCTAATGATATCTCATGTAAATTATGTTTTATTTCCATGATTGGATGACTTTCATGTCATGTAATCTAACTATGAATTTCGGACAAATACTGGGATAAGGGTTAAAAATAAGCTCAAGCACAAAACATGGACCTAAACTAGTGTTCAATGAAGCCTAGACTACCCTTGTGCTTGTATATGATTCCATGTGTAACGTATGTTTTTATTTCCATGATTATATGACTTTTATACTATGGTATCCATGCTGTAAATTTTGGCCAATTACTAGAATAAAGGCTAAGAATAAGTTCAAGTACAATTCATGCACCGAAACTAGTGTTTAGTGAAGTCTAGACTACCAGTGTACTTGTAAATGACCTCTTATGTAATGTATGTTGGTGCCCCGGTTGGTTTTGATGCGATCAACTAAGTTAGGTTAGGTCCTGTTGGGTTTAATCCCTCTGCTAAGTGTGCAGGAACTTAGGTACGGAGGAAGTCGAGCGTAAGACGCAGTAGACGAGAAGGATTGCGTGGGGAACTGAGCCGATGGTCCGAGGGACGCGGAAGCTGCGGAAGAGTACACCGGTGGAGCGAGAAGGACGTGCGCAGTGTCCGAGGGACGAGAAGCCGGGAGGAAGGATGCTCGAGGGGCGAAAGGCCGGAGTCGGGTTCGGGTGAGCCTAACTTCGGTTGGCCGGAAATCACCCAGAAGACGAAGAATCAAAAAGACTAGTCCAAGCGCCAAAAAGAAATGAGAAAAATTTTGATGCCAAGAAGGATCGAACCCACATCCTCACCAACAAACCCAAAAAGAAATGAGAAAAATTTTGATGCCAAGAAGGATCGAACCCATGTCCTCACCAACAAACACCAAGCCACTAACCATTTGGGATGAAGGGCGATGGCAGCTAAATGTTGCCGAGATTGCTACTTATACATGATAACAGCGATATGAAGATAACAGCCATCTCGAGGAACGAAAGATAAAGTTTTAATTAAAATAATTAAAATTTAAAGGATAATGTTACATTATCCTTTAATCAAATCCAATGGATGCAGTTTAATCCCATCCAAGATCAACCATTCAAATTACATCCATGGATCAACGACCAAGAGAAAAGTGATCAACAATCAACAATCCAGATTCATTCTCTTAGGCTATAAATAGACTTAGAGGTTTGCTTTAGAACATTAATTCTATTGTAATTCTCTCTAAAGTCTAGTGTGCTTCAGTTGTAAGGCTTCTCCGCCACAAGGAGAGTTTTTTTTTCTTTAACCGTCTTGGAAGCAACCACCAAGTTGCAACCAAGTTTTTTTTAATAGACGAGTTCTTCCAATTCTTTTATTTATTAGCCAGCCGTCTATTCACCCCCCTCTAGCCGGACCAACCCGATCCAACAAGTGGTATCAGAGCCAGGCCACCGCAGAAGAACTAACCGCCAACTGCAGCAAATTTTAAGATGGTTGGACCAGCAATATACCCGCCTAAATTTGAGGGGGAGTTCGCGGCATGGAAACGGAAGATGCAGATATTTTTTTCTACAGATTATGAATTATTAATTATTATGAAAAATGGCTATGCAGCTCCCAAAGACAATGAAGGAATGATCAAGGATCCTAATTCTTGGAACAAGAAGGAACAAGTTGATGCTGTTGTAAATGGAAAGGCAGAATTTCATCTGCTGACCGTCCTCCCAGAACAAGATGTGAACCGGATCGGTAAGTACGAATCGGCGAAGGAACTTTGGGAAAAGTTCTTGGAACTGCACGAAGGAACCTCGGAAGCAAAACTTGCGCGACGAGATGTTCTTCGAAGCCGACTGACCAATCTACGGATGGAAGACGGAGAATCTGTTGCGAGATTACATGCAAAGGTAAAAGAACTAATCACAAGCCTTGAAAATCTCGGAGAAAAGGTAACTAACTGCGATGCTCAAAGGTACGCTCTAAACGCGTTTCCGAGAACCCCGGAATGGACCTCGGTAATCGATGCATATTATATTTCAAAAAATCTAGAAATAAGTACTTTAGAAGAGTTGTTTTCTACTTTGGAACTTCACGAATCACGATTTGTAGAAAAGAACCGGAAAGCTGACAATATTGCGCTAAAAACAAGGAAGATCCAACTCGACGAAGAATCTTCAGCGGATGATGAAGAAACAGCACTAGCGGTAAGAAAATTATGTAAATACATTAATACTAACCGCTCAAAAAAGGTGCAGAGAAAGAAACAACGAACGGTCCGATGCTACAATTGCAATGAGGAGGGATACCTTAAAGATTAGTGCCCTAAACTTAAGAATCAGCCAAAGAAGAAAAAGGCACTAAAAGCCACCTGGGACGAGACCTCGTCAGATGAATCGGAAGCTGAAGAGTTTGTCAGACTTGCATTGATGGCAAGCCACCAAGACGAAGATGAAGAAAGCACCTCGGGAGAAAGCAGCAATGAAGAGGAAGATCCTAACTTCGAAACCGACCCGGTAAGTGAGGTATATCTACTTCCACCTGCTCGAATCTACTCGGTAATAAAATCCATGCTTAAGTCGATGAATAAATTGGAGATAGAAAACTCTGAGTTAAAAGAAAGATTTGGCACTGTATGCTCATCTGTTCTATCCGACCAATTAAAAACAGAAAATGAAAATTTGAAGAATCTAGTGGAGAAATTAGAAAATGATATTGCATGTTTAAGAATTAAAAAGAATTTTTATCCTGAAAATTTGAATTGGTATGTTAAAAATCATAAGGGCCAGATTAAGAAAATTTCTAGAAATTATATTCCTCCAAAGTTTTTGATTAACCCTGTAGATGAAAATTTATTTTGGGTTCCAAAATTTATTTTAAACTGATAAGTTTTTTTTTGTGCAGAATTCTTTTACAAAAGTTATATTAATATTTTTCAAATATTTTCAGTCAAAATTTGAAATTAAAATTTTTAAAAATAGATAAATCATTTATTTTTATTTATCTAATTTTTCATGATTCAGATATAGTGGAAAAACTCATTATAATTTAAAAAAAAAATCTTCAAAAACTCGTATCTGTTACTTTCAGACTTGATAAACAAATTTAAAGCTGAAAATTTTTGTCTAAACACATATCTTATTCTCCGACTTTGACAAAAATATTCAGAGTTTTTTTTTCGATTTTTATGAATCATTTATTGAAATCTATTTTTTTCAAAAAAAATTGGAATTAACTTCGGAAAAAATATGTCATTTTAAATTTGAAAAATTTGTGGTAATGCGATTCTTTTTACTTAGAATATTTGTTATCACAGTTAAAATTTTTCTTCTTCCCTAATTATATTTCCCCATTTTTTTGATGTGATCAAAGGGGGAGGAATAATTTTAAGTTAAGAGGGAGAGTAGTTTATGTTCGGGAGAGATTATGTACATGATTGCAAAAATTTTTTATGCTTAATTCTGTTACAATATTATTATTGTTTGTTGTTTATCCCTTACTAAACTTGGGTTGATGCACATCAAAAAGGGGGAGATTGTTGGTGCCCCGGTTGATTTTGATGCGATCAACCAAGTTAGGTTAGGTCCTGTTGGGTTTAATCCCTCTGCTAAGTGTGCAGGAACTTAGGTACGGAGGAAGTCGAGCGTAAGACGCAGTGGACGAGAAGGATTGCATGGGGAACTGAGCCGACGGTCCGAGGGACGCGGAAGCTGCGGAAGAGTACACCGGTGGAGCGAGAAGGACGTGCGCGGTGTTCGAGGGACGAGAAGCCGGGAGGAAGGATGCTCGAGGGGCGAAAGGCCGGAGTTGGGTTCGGGTGAGCCTAACTTCGGTTGGCCGGAAATCACCCAGAAGACGAAGAATCAAAAAGACTAGTCTAAGCGCCAAAAAGAAATGAGAAAAATTTTGATGCCAAGAAGGATCGAACCCACGTCCTCACCAACAAACACCAAGCCACTAACCATTTGGGATGAAGGGCGATGGCAGCTAAATGTTGCCGAGATTGCTACTTATACATGATAACAGCGATATGAAGATAACAGCCATCTCGAGGAACGAAAGATAAAGTTTTAATTAAAATAATTAAAACTTAAAGGATAATGTTACATTATCCTTTAATCAAATCCAATGGATGCAGTTTAATCCCATCCAAGATCAACCATCCAGATTACATCCATGGATCAACGGCCAAGAGAAAAGTGATCAACAATCAACAATCCAGATTCATTCTCTTAGGCTATAAATAGACTTAGAGGTTCGCTTTAGAACATCAATTCTATTGTAATTCTCTCTAAAGTCTAGTGTGCTTCAGTTGTAAGGCTTCTCCGCCACAAGGAGAGTTTTTTTTGCTTTAACCGTCTTGGAAGCAACGACCAAGTTGCAATCAAGTTTTTTTTAATAGACGAGTTCTTCCAATTCTTTTATTTATTAGCCAGCCGTCTATTCACCCCCCTCTAGCCGGACCAACCCGATCCAACAATATATGCCTTTATTCCAATGTTATGTGGGTTTTATGCTATGATATCCTTGCTATGAAGTTTCGGCCAACATGTATTAAGATGAGAAAAGAAAGATTAAACTAACATATTGCCTTGATTAAGACAAGCATGTTATATGTATGATGTATTGATGAAACTAGCATGATGGTTGCTTCACTTACATGTGTTAAAAGAAAGGTCCTTCCATGTCTTACTATTTATGCTAATGATTATGCCATGAAAGTATGCCTATGTTTATGAATGATTGAATGCCTATAGTACATGCAATATGAAAGAAAGAAAGAAAAAGAAAGAATGCATGTTCTATATATAAAAGTATGCTTATGATTATGAATGATTGAATGTCTATAGTACATGCAATATGAAAGAAAGAAAGAAAGAAAGGAATGCATGTTCTATATGAAAGAAAAAAAGAAAAGAAAAGAATGCATGTATGTATTTTACTTTAAAGATTGGCTTGTACCGGATCTTGAAAAGATCCACGGTTCCGGACAACCGATGATGCTGTCCCTAGGCTGAAAGATAGTAAGCCTAGAATGTAGACCCCTGTAGGTCGGGATTAGCTACCTCGCATTCTACATAGGGGTATGCGGGTAAAAGAAAGAATAGGTACAAAGTCGGGGACCCCATAGAAAATGATGTATATGATTTTAAAGTACTATTTACTTATTTTCCAAAGAGCATCCTAATGTTTTGAAATGCACATGTTCTATGTTTATATGTCTTCATGTATCTTATGTGCCTTATTAATTTTATGCTATCCATGAAATGTTATATGTTTTAAAATGCATGCGACGTACAGATTTAGTGAGTAGGAAAGAGCTTACTAAGTTTTATACTTATAGTTTGTTTGCTTATGTTGCAAATCAACATAAAAATTTCTAAGAAATGGGCAGCTGCAGGAAGGGCTAATGTGTGTGGTGGTGACTTGACTGATCAATCCACATTAGTGCCATCTATAGACTTAGTTCTTATTTCTAATAAGACATATGTTGCTACTTTATGCATGATACTTGCTAGTTCTTTTGGAGTTTATTTAAGTATGGATGCTATTAGATGTTATATGATGTTATTACTTCCTTATCGTTGCATATGCTTTTAGTTATGTTTCATTTCCGCTGCAATGTTAGATTCATACACAACGATATAAGTAAGTAAAAAAAAAGGTTAAAGGTAACGCGCCGCCTAACGGTAAGGGGCGAGCGTTACATTGGGAGAGCCCAAGAGCAAAACTATGGGGGCTTAGGCCCAAAGTGAACAATATCATACCATTGTGGAGATATCTAAATTTCTTTCGGTCCTAACAAGGGGATTTACCCCTTTGCTTCCAAACACAACTCAGATCAACTGAATCACTCAAACACGCTCCGACAACCTTCCATGCTCAAGCTTTCTGTGCCAACAACGCTCAAGATCAATGACCCACCGCATTGATAAAGCTTCGCTCTTTTTCTAAGGGTCGTTGGTATAAAGTTTAATTTAGTACTATACTTAAACTTCCATTCATGTACACCTCATTCCGAGCTATAGAATTGTCTGACAAAAATGATCAAGGACCATGGGCCTTGGAGTAGGAGCCGTTATAGACTCCGAACCAAGTAAAATGAAATTGTGTTAGCCGTGCTTGGTTTTTCTCTTTTTCGCCGCGTTTAACTCTCTACTTTTCGAAAATTTATGATATCGATATTCACCCCCTCTAACGATTACAACGATCCCACACCAAGTATAAAAAATCTAAGCATTCAATCTTCAAGATAATGGAGAATTTCAAAATATAAAATTTTTTAAGCAAAAGATAAATTTTCTAAGTAAATAAATAACTATTCCAAAATAGTAAACAAATTATAAGTTAGAAAGACTTTTTGAAAAAGTTTTCTAAGAGGAGTATTTTTGAAAATATTTGTTGACTTAAACTTAGGTAACATGCTCCCCTTTGATGTATTACTCCCCCTAAAGCTGAAAAAAATATATTTTGAACTAACACAAAATAAATATTTAAGTTTTGAGAGTTTAGAAAAACGTGGCTTCTTTATTCTCTCCCCTTGAGGTTTTGGAAAATATACATTTTTAAAAATTAAAAAAAACTTTAGAATAACTTTCAAAGGAAGTTTAATGAAAATATTTTTCTTTGGTAAAATCTTTAGTCTCAAAAATAAATTTAGGTATCAAAGCCCGGACTAATAAGAAAGTCTGATTGAAAAAGAAGGCTTTTGTAAAATTTTAAGTAAAAGAGCATTGATTAAACACTTTAAAAGAAGGAATTTTATATGGAGAAATAATATATTTTTAAAATAAATTTGAAGAACAAACATTAGATATAGGTTTGAAGTCATTTCTAAGCAATTAAGCAATATTCAATATAAGTGAATAACTAAAGTAATTTTAAGAATTAAATTGAAATTGAAATTTGAGAACTTTAAGTTTGAAATTTGAAAGGTTAAGTTAATTTTTGAGATTTAAATAATTAATTTGAATTTGAATTTGAAAACTAAGTTATTGCTATTTTTGATTAAAAATAATTGATTAAGTGTTTGACTTTGAAAAATTAGTTTAATTTTAAATTTGGAGTTAAGTTGATTTAAAAAATTTATGCTTGGTTTGAAAATAGTTTGACTTTGAATTTGAGAAATTAATTAAGTTTTTTTAAAAAGATTGATTTTGAAAATTTGAGTTAAGTTAAATTAACGGTTGATTTTAAAAATTAAATAAGTTAAATTAACTTTGAAAAGGTTGATTTTAAAAAAATAATTAAGTTAAATTAATTTTTAAAATTAAGTTAATAAATTAAATGTGAAACTAATTAGGTTTGCTGGTTGGTTGGGTTGTACTAGCTTTTATGTCCTTATCATCTCACCCATTTCTAAATAAGGAAACCTTATCTATTTTGTGAGATGTATTTATTTTATCTTTAGATTTAAATGAAATCTAAGATTTGATTGAACCTTGAGTTAGATTCAAGTTTAACATGTAGTAATTTAAAAATATAATTCAATAATCGGCTTCCAAGTCTTGGTGAGGCATAAGGGCCTTCTTTAGTATCAGAATAGCAACTATTTCCTAGACAAAGCCTTTTAAAGAAATTATATTTTTAGTTTACTTTTTGAGAAACTCTTGTCTAACTAGTCGAGGATGTGGTGTGATAGCTTTAGCCAGTTCCACTGTGCTAAAAAGATCATGTAGTGTACTCCTTACCCTACCTGACTCTTTAGATAGGCTTTCTTAATGTACTATCAACTCGCCCCATCCTAATACTAGATTATGCAAGTTTCAATCAAGTCTAGTCCTTATCTAACTATTTTTAGTCCTAAGCATGACAATTGTAGAAAAATAAATAAACAAATAATCAAACAATTTGATAGACATGCAAAAAAAAAAATTATCTAACAATATAAATTATTTTTCTATTGGCTCCCCTTGGATTAAAGCCTCAATACGGTCTATCTAGGTAATGAATTTGGTCCTTGGGGATCCAATAGTCATTTGGTCCAGCTTGATTAGTCATGCTCAGTTTTGGGACCCATGCTTGGACTCGAGTGCTAATACGGTTCACAATTGAATAGTACGATCAATATCGTGAGTTAGTTCTATACCCAAGTCCGAATCGGTTATGAATGACTTTTTGTTTTCCAAGAATCATACCAAGATTCTTGGAACCCAAAGTGAACCACTCTAAGATTGCTCTAAGTTCCTTAACTTGAGTTTTCAGGGAGGAATTCTCTTCTTCAAATTATTGGACTTGAGTAGAAGTTCCTTCCTGAACAGTCTCAGTCAGGGAGCTTGTGTTAGCCTCCTCCATAAGGGCTTCTATCTCCTTTCGGAGTGACTTGACCCAATCGTTGGATTTTGCCAACTTGCGAGATAAGTAGGAGATAAGATAGGAATGTTCGTTCTCAGAATAACCACATATAGTGAGTTTCCCCTTTTAGGTGATGGATATTGATTTGTTGCTTCTTCCCGGCTCGGCTTCCAACTCAGTCTCAGACTCGGTGTTGGATTCATTCTCAGACTCGGTGTTGGATTGGTTCTCGAACTCAGAGTTTGATTCATTCTACACAACATGTGCTTGTACCAATAGTGCCAGAAAGCCCAATTGAGTTTGTTTTTCTTCGTCTGACTCTTCCGATGACTCAGACCATGTTGCTTTCAGCACTTTCCTTTTCCTTTGTTTCTTGGATTCTTTTGTGTTTGGGTACTCTGATTGGATCATCCTCTTTTTCTTTACTATTTTTCGATCCAGGTTCACTACTTTAGAGATGATCACTTTGCCATCTTCTGAATCTGATTTGTCTTCAAATTTAGATTCAGGTTGATACTTGGCTTTTGGCTTCTTGTTTGTAAGTCTTCCTGCATGTAAAGCAAGATCTTTCTTGGGAGGAGAAGTATTAGTCTGTTCATGAAGTTCAAACTCGAAAAATAATTCATCTAATTTAACCTTTAAAAGATCCCTTGAAACTTTATATGCATCTACCAAAGGTGCCAATAGAGTATTTCTTGGGAATGCTTTCAATGTGTACCTGATTATGTCATGGATTTCAACTTGCTGTCCGATCGCATGTAGTCCATTGAGGATGTCTTGAATTCTGACGTGAAGTTGACTTACCGATTCTCCTTCCTGCATTTTTATATTACATAGTATATTAAAATACAAATCACGTTTATTTACCTTTGTATTAGAGATCCCTTCATGTAGCTTGATCAGTTTCTCCCAAAGGTCTTTAGCACTCATAAATGATCCAACCCAGTTCAGCTCCTCTTTGGTTAGGGCATATTGTAGTATTTGGGTAGCTTTTGCATCAGCCTCAATCCTTTTCATTAGGGTTGCATCCCAGAGTTCGCATCCTAATGGTTCTCCATTTAGATTCAAGGGTAGTGTGAACCCCATCTAGATGATCACCCACAATTTAACATGGGCCTTTAGGTGAATCTCCATTCTACTTTTTCAGTAGTTAAAGTCCCCACCAGAGAAAAGAGGTAGACAGATAGTACTATAGCCTTCTTGTTGGGTCATTTGTCAAATCTTGCACACGAATAAACAACAAGAATGTACCAAGACTAGGTCATGGATTAGTAGTGCTGGAGAAGAAGGAAAAAAAATTTGGTCGAATTGGTGTTGCACGAATTTCAAAAAAAAATATAATAAAATAGTTTATGACAAATTTCAAAAAATGATAGTTATATTAATTCTACCTTATGGTGAAAAAATAATAATTCAAAATTGAAAAATATTTTTTATTTGAACGAAAAAGTGAAAAATCTGAAAAAATCGACTCAAATGGTGGTTTCACCGAATTTGAGCAAACCTGGCTCTGACACCACTTGTGGGATCGTTGAGAACAATAGACGGGGGTTAATATCGCTCTTCGAAAATTCACAGATTTAGGTAAGAGTACACGCAGCGGAAAGAACAAACACAAGTCAAACAAGTGCTAACAAATTTGATTTTACTTGGTTCAGTGTTTGTGACGGCTCCTACTGTAACGCCCCAAATTTTCCTCTCTAGCATTGTAATAATGGAACATGTGGCCAAGAATAATATTATGAATTTAGTGGGAAAAGTTGTGAATAAAGCAATGTTAGGCATTATTTTGACACGTAGTGGATGTGTGATAATTATGCTTATGTATTATATTTAATGTTATGCTTAATATCCTGCACATGTATGAATGAATAATGATATGCATATGCATGTGTATGAATTAAATAAGTAGCATTCTCTAAATGAGCTTTGGTTATGCGGGTTTGAAAAAAAATAAAAGGAAGAGAAAGCAAAAAGAAGAGGAGGTGTCAAGGATTGAACCTTGGACCTCAAAGAAAAGCAAAGACTTAAGAATGTTCATGTAACCAATTCACCTAGCAAGGGAGTGCTATTAGGAGGAGAGGGTTGTAGATGAGTAGAAAATAAGTGAAGAGACACGTGAAAATGAAGAGACACCATTGAAAGGGTGCTTGCCTTTTCAATCCTTATAAAAGAGCATGGGGGAAAAAATGCCCAAGGCATTTTCGGCATAGCACAAGCCCTCCACTCTCTTCTCACCAAGCCTTCCCTCTTCCTCCTCTCCCTCACCGAGACCTAGGGTCTCCTTGCTGCCCCAAAACCGAGCCTCACAACCCTTGAGAAATCGGAAGAAGGAGAAGAACAAGAAGAGTACTAAGCCTAAGAGCCCCCTTTCTTCTCCAAATTCTAGAACACCTTTTGAATTGTTAGCGTAAGAGGTAAGACGCCCTCACCTGTAACATAATAGCCTTGAATATGTATTTATGATCCCTTATGTTTGCTTGTGATGTTGTGTGGAAAGAATGGAAGAAAGGCCATGTTGTGTGTTTCGGTCAAGGGAGGGTTTCTCCTCTTTTGTTATGTTTACGTTTAGATGATGATTCTACATGCTTATTGCTACCTTCTTATAGTAGATGAATGATGGATACATGATGTTTGAGTGCCTTTCATGATGTAAAGGACCTAGAACCACTCGGCCAAGTGGTAGAGATGGGTAGATGCATGTGTATGGACTAGGGCTTGATCTTATGTGAATTTCCTTTGCTTATGTAATGTTTTAGGTCAATAAAGTTGTGGAATCTATGCCTTATTAACCCTGTATCATTCGGCCAGCAACTAGATTGAGGGCTAAAATAGGTCCAAACTATAAATCATGTACCTAAACTAATGTTTAGTGAAGTCTAGACTATCCTTGTACTTGTAAATGATCTCTTATGCATTTGCTCCCATGTTACATGAATTTTTATGCTATAATACCCTAGCTGTGAGTTTCATCCAGCAACTAGAATGAGGGCTAAAATAGGTCCAAACTACAATCATGTGCTTAAACTAAGGTTTAGTGAAGTTTAGACTACCCTTGTACTTGTAAATGATCTCTTGTGTGAAGTGTGCACTTATTTCAATGTTATATGAATTTTATGCTATGAAACCCTACCTATGACATTTTGGCCAGCATGTATTAAGATAGGAAAAGAAAGCTAAAACCAATGTATTGCCTTGATTAAGACAAATATGTTACATGAATGATGTGTTGATAAGACTAGCATGATGTTTGCTTGATCACTTGCATGTGTTTAAAGAAAGGTCTTACATTGTCATGCTATTTATGTGAATGATTGTGCCATGAAAGTGTGCCTATACTCATGAATGATTGAAAGTCTATAGTACATCCATTATGAAAGAAAGAAAAAGGAAAGAATGCATGTATGTATTTTACTTTAAAGTATTGCTTGTACCGGATCTTGAAAAAAGATCCACGGTTCTGGACTACCGAAGCTGTCCCTAGGTTGAAAGAGAGTAGGCCTAGTAACCCTAGTAGGTCGAGACTAGCTACCTCACATCTATTTAGGGATGCGCACAAAGAAAGAATGGGTACAAGCCGGGGACCCCAATAAAGATGATGTATGTTTATGTTAATGTATTACTTATTATGTTTCTAAAGAGCATCCTAAATGTTTTTGCAATGCATATGTTTTATGTTTGTATGCATTCATGTACCTTATGTGCCTTATGAGTTTTATGCTATACATGAGATGTTATATGTCTTTCAAATATACGTGACATGTGGATTTAGTGAGTAGGAAAGAGCTTACTAAGTTTCGTACTTATAGTTGATTGCTTATGTTGCAGATCAACATAGAAATTACTAAAGGAAGGGAAGCTGCAGGAAGGGCTCGTGTGTGGGGTGACTTGGCTGATCAATCCATTTGAGTGCCATTATAGACTTAGCACTTATCTTTATAAGAAAACATGTTTTACTACCTTATACTTGATACTTGTTAGCTCTTTTGGAATTTATTTAAGGCATGGATGCTACTAGATACTATATGATCTTTATACCCCCTTCTTGTTGCATGTGTTTATAGTTATGTGTTATTTCCGCTACAATGCTTTAGATTCATATGCAATAATATGAGTAAGTTAAGTAGGGAAAGGTAACGCGCCGCCTTAACGGTAAGGGGCGGGCGTTACACCTACTCCAAGGTCCATGGTCCTTGACTATTTACGTTGGACAATTCTATAAGTCGTAAAGTTGTTACAAATAATGAGATGTAAAGTACAAGAAATAGTAATGTATACCAAACACTTTTGACTGGAATGAAAAAGGGAGCACTTCGTTGTCAAAGCAGTGTTTCATTGATTCTGAACTATTTTGGTGAAGCACACTTGAGCACAAATAGTATAAAAAGTTGATGTATAGAGTCTATGGTCTAAACCCTTTATATATAGGCATGTGGGCGCTCGAGTGCCTATACGGTGCCCCAATGTAGCGAACCAGCCGCATCCCAATTCACTGACTGGGCAAAACTTATCTTTCTCGGGTGCCTGAGGGGCTCTCAGGCGCCTGTGTTGCTGATGTGGTTATTCCAACCAGCTTCCGCCAACTCATCCTCGCCTAGGCTGAGTCACACGCATAGGGGCGCTCGAGACCTCTCGAGCGCCTGTGTTCTCGAGTCCTCTCAGGCACCCCAAATGCGGCCAGTCTTCAAATTCTTTAGCTGCAACACAGGTTTAGTCCGAATACAAATAATATATGAAATGAATGCATATACGATAGCTAGAGCTATCTGATCCTGACTTTAGATTTCAAATAAAATCCTAGGTCGAACCAACGCCTACTATGCCCTCAATCGGGGAACGCCTCCTCACCTCCTCCACTTTGGAGAAGTTACCTGTTGCCAACCGACACCACCGGTTGGACTATTGCTCAGCCTCAGAAGATTCCAGATCTCAAGAAATCCATGACCCATCCCTACTTTTGTCCGTTGTCCTTGCTCAGCTAAGACTCTTGCCCGATCTTCTAACTTAGGTCTTCGGTGCCTGACCCCAGTTAGGTCATCGTGCTCAGTCCTCCAAACTAGGTCCTCGTGTCCAACTCTTGATCAGGTCTTCGTGCCTAAGTAAACTAGGATGTTTCCGCACACTTAGTTAAACATATTAGATCCATAAGCATAATTAACTTTGAACCCTTTGTCATTATCAAAACCAGGTTCTATCTGGTGCTTCCGGCACCAACAACTTACAGTATACCAATTGGGAATGAGAAGAATGTACCATGTATATTACCCAATTATTAGCACTAAAAGTTATACGACGATCTGATTCTCGACATGGAGTCCTGCTTTCATTGTTAACAAAGGAGCAAAACAAAAATGAGAGCAGTCTAGAATGGTGTTTAACTATAAAAGACTGAATGATAATTGCCATGAAGAAGGATATAAAATTCCTGATAAAGAACAATTACTTAATAAAATATAGAATTCATAATGGTATTCTAAATTTGATATTAAATCAGGCTTTTGGTAAGTAAAAATGCATCCTGAATCAGTACCATGGACATCCAACTCTTGCCCTAAAGGACACTTTAAATGGCTAATTATGTCTTTTGATTTAAAAGTTGCACCCCAAATATTTCAACAAAAAATGGATGATGTATTTGAAAGTGTTTCAACCTTCACTTATGTTTATATTGATGATGTCTTAGTATTTTCCAAAACTAAAGAAGAGCATTTTGCCCACTTACATATGATCTTTACTTCATTTGAAACTCACAGCCTAATTATCTCCAAAAGGAAAATGCAACTAGCAGTTCCATATATTGATTTTTTAGGAAGCACTATAGGTCAAGGAAATATAGCCCTACAAGCACACATAACCAATAAATTATTAGTCTATCCAGAGAAAATGAAAGATATTAAAACTTTAAGATTTTTTCTAGGCTTACTTAATTATGCCTGACCATATTTAAAAGACATTGGAAAAATTAGTGGCCCTTTATATAATAAAACATTACAAACAAGGCAAAGATATTTTAATCAACAAGATATAGACTTGGTCAAATAAATTAAACATATGGTATACAAGTTACCCTTGTTAACTCTTCCATTAGATTCATATTACTTAGTCATAGAAACTGCCGGATGTGAAACTGGATGGGGAGGAGTGTTATTTAAAAAATTATCCAAATATGACCCTAAAATCTCAAAAAGTCTTTGTTGGTATGCTTCAGGAATGTATAAAGAAAAAGGTCATCTAACTTCTTTAGATTATGAACTCTTAACAGTTATCTATTGTCTTGACGCTTTCATGCTCTTATTTTAGTAAAAATGAAATTACTATATGAATAGATTGTGAAGCTATTGTCCGCTATAGTCAGCAAACAAAAGGAAACTGAAAAGGTCTAGGTGCAAAAATATGGATAAAATTTGTTGATACTATTATTAATAAAGGTCTAAAAATTAGTTGGGAACATATTAAAGGAACAAACAATTCCTTGGCAGATACTTTGTCTCTCTTAATTCACTAATAGTTATTTTTGAAGGACTATGGAAAAACATAGGAAAGTACGGACTTATGGGCAATAAACCATGAAATTCGATATTCAAGAACTTCTGGAATAATTACGAAAAAAGATACTTTTCAGTTTGAATTAAGAGCACAACTTGATCCAATACACCTTTGTCTTATTGACAACGTATTGAATATTCCAATTCCTCCTGGAGTAGCTAATCATAAAATAACCATTATAAATGCTCTCTCCAATTACTTCCTAAAAACAGTTCAGAAATCCATCGGTAAAAAATATTCATGCTATACTATTCTTACAGGAACATATGCAGGATTATATGCAACTTGAGAGGAAGTTAAAAACATACTTCCAGACACCAATAAACCCACATATAAGGGGTTTTATTCGGTCTCTGAAGCTTATGATCTATTGAGAACCAAACTTGGATCCAACTTCTTTATCAGTCCCTTATTACAGAAAGAGACACCTACTCAAGAAGAAGAAAAGACATACTTAATAGTTGTTTTACAATAGCTTGAACCTTGTATTTTTTGCAAGCAATAGAACTTCTCTACCAACTTGACCTATGGAGTACTAATCCCTAGAAATCTTCCAAGCAAAAAGTGAGAAAAAACAAGAACAATTATTGTCATGATACAAAAATCTATCGGAAGACATACTTGCTTATATCAGAACTATTGGAGATTTTACTTCTACCCTTCAATAGTTCGCTGAATTAAGTGAAGTGCTACTTGGTTTCATAACCACCCCACTCCGGGCATTACTTTTATTTATGGAGAAAAATATTCTTACTAACTTAAATGTCAAAAGACTTTTGCACAGTGTGCTACACCACAGCTATTAGATCTTGGTTATCATTGCCAATTACTTTACTCCTTCAGAAGAGCTAATATTCACTTTGTAAAATTTGAGCAAACGAATTATAGAGAAAGACTTATCACTCATTTTATGTTACTTGACTTCGGGTTATTACAACAATTATGGATCCACGACATAGATTCAGTTCAGTAATTTTCCTACAAACTGAAGATTATACTATAATACATTCTAGAGGAAAAAATAACTTTTGTATGTTGTGTTATTGACAGTTCTCCCCCAGAATGGATTAATTTCAAAATAGAACTTGCCAAACATATTGTAACGCCCGCTTTTTTTTTTTTCATAAGCGGCGTTACATTAACATGCTTAGGGCATGTAGACATCATAAAGCAGCGGAATAACTTTAACTTATACATGCCCTATTACCATTCTTAACTTAATGACATAGGAACCTTAGCATATTAACTTTGAACTTAAGCATCATATCATATCATATCATACGTAACGCCATATCATAAGGTTCCATAAGTCAGACATATAAATAACCAAGGTGAAGTTCTAGCATAAACAGTAAACATAGAGTTTCCTGGGCCAAGTCACTACTACACACATGCGTTCTTGCCCTCCTGCTGCTTCCTTCATTGTCCCCTTGAATGATCTGCGGTATAAGGAAATAAGACTATAAGCACACAGGCATAGTAAGACTCTTTCCTACTCACAAAACCATTCATCATTCATCATCTCATAATGAGCACATGAAAACATCAACATACTTGGTGCTCTACTTAAAACATAACATCTTAAATCACTTATCGTATACATAGCATGGCATGAACATAAACATAGTAAACCTTCTAAGCATGGCATGATACATGGCATAAACATAAACATGATGAACATAGACATGATAAACATAATACTTGGCATGAACATAAACATAGTAGACATTCTAAGCATGACATAATTCATGGCATAAATCATAAACATAGTAGACATTCTAAGCATGACATAATTCATGGTATGAATCATAAACATAGTGAACATTCTAAGCATGACATAATTCATGGCATATCGTAAACATAGTGAACATTCTAAGCATGGCATAGTTCATGGCATATCGTAAACATAGTGAACATTCTAAGCATGGCATAATTCATTCATTCTCATGCATACTTCTTAACATGAAATGTAAGCATAAAATCTTATCAACATAGCATAATGCATAACATGAATGGATGCATGAGTGGAATGCATATACATAAGGATGCTTAACTTTTAAAACATACTTTTCATTGCTTAAACATAATCATCATAACATCATTTGGGGTCCCCGGCTTGTACCACATACATACATCATTGCGCGCATCCCTAGCAAGTCCGAGGTCGCGAGCCCCAACCTACTAGGGTAAGGACAGCATAGTCGGTAGTCCCCGAACCGAGGCGTTCTTAAGGTACCCATCCCTGTTGCACAGCTCCGGTAGTGCCAGAACCGTGGACAGCTACGGTAGTCCAAAACCGGGGCGTTCTTAAGGTGCCCATCCCTTGGACCCATACTTCGGTCTGGTACAAGCCCATACATAAAGTAAAATACTTTTCATGCTTCATCATTCATATGGCATTCATGGCATCTTTAACATAGCATAACTTGTTACGGCTCGGTCCGTCTACCGGACCATTTACCGGTCCTCACGACCGTCGTACCGTCGACCATCGACCGTGCCGTCTTAGCATATTTATGCCTTAAAGACATAAGCATCATCTTTCATTCATCATCATTCATAGCATATTCATTCATTCATCATACTTAACATCATAATTATGCCTTAAAGGCATGAACCTTAACTTCATTCTTCACTTTCATTTTTTTTTTAGACATGGCATCATTTTCATTCTTAACATGGCATCATTTTCATTCTTAAACATGGCATCATTTTCATTCTTAAACATAAACATAACATACTTAACATGGCATCATTTTCATTCTTAAACATGGCATCATCCTCATTCTTAAACATAAACATAACATACTTAACATGGCATCATTCATATCATGAACCTAACATATCATAGCATCATTTTTATCGTGATCATAACCCTATCATTCTTATCATGGCATCATTCATATCCTGAACATATACTTATCATACTTATCATGGAAACACATAAACATATACTTGAAGTTAAAGGCTCAACCCTAACCCTTGGGCCCTTGAGGTTGGCCGAAACATATGGGGTCTCTAGGGTAATCCAAAAATTCCCAGAATTTATACTTAACCTCCACACATCATAAGGGAACATAAATTAACATTATCAAGATTTTTGGCTTAATTATAGACCTTTAAATCATGGTGACCGAAACCCATAAACTTAGGGTTCTTAGTTTTGTTTCTTTCATGTTGACCGAAACCCTAGGGTGTCCTAGGGTACTCCAAAAATTCCCAAAAATTATACTTAACCTCTACACATCATAAGGGAACATTAAATAACATTATCATGATATTTAACATAATTATAGACCTGTAAATCATGGTGGCCGAAACCCTTAAACTTAGGGTTCTTAGTTTTGTTTCTTTCATGTTGGCCGAAACCCTAGGGTGTCCTAGGGTACTCCAAAAATTCCCAAAAATTATAATTAACCTCTACACATCATAAGGGAACATTAAATAACATTATCATGATTTTTAGCATAATTATAGACCTGTAAATCATGGTGGCCGAAACCCTTAAACATGAGGATCTCGGTTTTCTTTCCTTTCAACATCCAATTCAAAAACTAACCAATATATCAAGCTAAAAATCATGGAAATCATAAGGAACTATTATACCACAGGTTAGGGAGTCTTACCTTGGGATTTCTTGATTTTTAGACCTTAAAAGAGAAAGAACTTGTAGAACTCTTGACCCTTGATCCCTC
>JAGFNQ010007122.1:0-21919 GCA_024364735.1 Boesenbergia rotunda | reverse complement strand
AATGCAGAATTAAGTCAATACTTAGTTCATGATCCATTGCAAAACCGAGTGTGCCCAGTCGCTCAATGTACCCCAACATCTTCAACACAAACTGTGAGACAGAAGTGCCTTCCTGCATCTTAGAGGTGAAGAGGAGTCTGGAGACTCGAACCTTTCGGATCTCGCCTGCTCGTCAAATAACTCAGAAGATGGAAGATGATGGTATAAGCATCCATATGCTCATGCTGCTTTTGCAGCTCAGGTACATAGCGGCTAGCATGATGCAACTCGCAAGTTCAGAATCGGTCACATGTTTCTGATAGGCCACTAACTGGTCTGGAGTTGCATTTTCTGGAGGACGGTTGGAAGTTGATCTTCAAGGAATAAGCAAGCTTCTCTGCCTTGAGGACTATCTAGGTTTCGAAGCTATCCATGAAGTTTGGCCCAGTCAGTTTATTGTGTCCAAATGGAACGCAAATTCAGAGAAGACATGATCGAGTGATTATCCTAGAAAACAAATTGAGTTATGTGAGAAGAATGATAAAGAATGCATCAACATACATTATTAAATCCTATTTATTTTTCGAATTGAATAACCCTTTTTATCAATTCGGAAGATCGTAGGAACATCTCCAAATAGGTTGATATCCAACCATAGATAAGAACAACCATGGCTGTGGCCATCAAGTTATTCTTAGCTATGAAGGTAGGTAATTTATACCGATTACATATCACATATATGTAATATCACTTTATGCTATCAACTAATTGAATGTTTGCATAAATCATTGGGTTGTTAACTCATTAACAAGTATGCAACATATACATAGCACCCAACTGCACCTCTCTTTACATCGACCTTGGCTGTGGCACAACAAATCGATGCTCCAAGCTTAAGGCTGACCCATTAATCAAGAAATAGTTTTAATATGGTTGGAGCTCATTCAACCGTTTAGTCAGGCTTGGATGTGTCCAACAACCAAAACTAAGGATTGACCTCTGACTCCAACTATATTAATCATAAACTAATTCCATGGTTTGAACATGTTGAGGTTCAAGCCGGGCATGGATGTGTCCATCAACCCAAATGAGAAAGAAAACTCCGGTTCTAACCATATTAATGGAAGGTGTTGGTCTTAATATTTTGTAAGGGGTTTTGGGTCTCATCCTTTATTTTCTAAGCACATTCATGACATATAATTATGTCATGTACTAACGATTTCCTTAATAAAGTATGTATGTGACTCAATTTATCAAGTCTCATTAATTGAATTAGGAACCGGATTTCCTAATTCTAATTTCATACTTTATTCAAGGAATTATCTTGGGAAACAATTTCCTAAATTGTCATAATCAATTTTGGAAATAATATGTTTAAGACTTTGATTTCTCTAAATCAAATCTTATTAAATTAAGAGACAGATTCCCTTAATTCAAACCACATATTATTTTCATGAAAATCTCTTTTAAGAAAACTCTATAGGAAACCATTTTCCTAATTAATTTTGGGGACAACAATATGTAAGAGCATCACCTCTTAAATTAAATAAGGAAATTATCGTTTGAGAATCACCTCAAAATTTCCAAGATTTGATTACATATTTTATTTATGGATTTATTAATTTCAACAAATTATTTTCTTTGGGTGGCTCCCCGAGGCTCAGATACCCAAAAAAAAGAAATTTGTTTTAAAACTAATTTGGTCCACTCCCCGAGGCGTAACCAAATTAAACATGACAATTTTATACAAAACAGGAAATTAAATTACAACAACTAACTTTAAATTGGACGGCTCCCCGAGGCTCAATCCAAAATAAAGAATTTTGTTAATAATTTAAAACCAATTCGAATTTAATTGTCAATTAATAATCTATAAATTTGTCTAGACTTTCTAGAAAGAAAGTGTCCAAAATTGCGAGATTTCATAATAGGTTTTCATAATAATTGTAAGTTTCTGGTATAAAGAAAACTTACATATTTCCAAAATTGGAAAATTTCCAAACTAGGAAATTTCCAAAATTGGAAAGATTCCAAAAATGGGAAGTTTTCACAATTATCATAAAATTTCATAAACTAGGATATTTCAAAAGTTTGCGAAATTTCATGAGGATTTTCAAACTTTGAAATTCCTAAATCTAAAATTTATCATAATTGGAAAGTTTCCATAATTGGAAAATTTTTTCAAAATTGAGATCATGACAAAGTTTTCCACAAAATAATTATATGATTATGTCGAACACTAACCAGCTCTGATACCACTGTTGGGACCGGGTGCATGTTGACATGGATACGGGTTCATAATTTTAAAATTTAATTATGTGCAGCGGAAGATTTAGCATAAATAATTTCTGAAATTATTTTAACCATGTATCTAGCATGCAACCTTATATTGTGTAAACATGATCATAAATTAAAATTTTGCAGAAAGTAAACTAATTTACTTGATACCTCGCGTAAATTGAAGTAAGGGACGAGATCCAACTGTAGCGTCCCTTGGAAGCTCCGCCTCTATTCGCGTCCACGCCGAGTTCTCTTTGGGATGACTTCGCAAAGCAACGAGTTTCGTGCCGACAAGAACAACTAGATTCTCCAAAGGCACGACAAGAATATCAAGAGAGAGAGATGAAAGCTAACCACCAAACGAAGAACGGAATCCGTATTCCGGGAGGAAGGAAGGAGTCGCGATTCGCTTCTTCTTGGTGGAGGTGGCTCACGGCAACAAGAAGCCCTTCTAGGGTCGGCGCCCACTTGAGGAGGGATAGGGAGAGAAGGAGAGCAAAAGAGGCTAGGCAAGAATCCTTGATCACTTGAATTGATTTCTAAGCCTTGCCTATGCACCTTTATATAGTAGCCTCTTTATCGCCAAGTCTCCTTTTTAACGGAATAAATTTTTCATAAGAAATTTATCTTATAAATTTATCTATGAATTATTCCGTTATGCCAAGTTTTTATTATAATTTAATTTATAATAAAAACAACCATGTCTCCCCTTTTATTATGGAATAAAATCTTACAAGAAATTTGTTATATAAATTTTTCTTATCATGGAAAAATCAATTCATAATTGATTTTATAAAATTAAATAAACCAATCCATGGTTCATTTTAATTTCCATGAAAAATAAATCCCTTTATATAAATTTATTTATCCTTAATTTTATAAAACAAACAGCGCTCGGTTTATTTTATAATTTGAATCAAACAATTTGGTTCTCCCCTTTTGATGTGGCTTGCCAAACAAAGAGGGTGGGGACCCTCTTTGGCCGGCCAAACCCAAGCCGAAACCTTACGAATTAAACTCATTTAATTCATCCAATAAGTCTTCAAAAGACTTAGCCATTTTATGCTTCCGATGCGTCTCTGAAAATTCAGATTCGACTTATCTCTTTTGATCGGAAATTCCAATTTTCAACTCATTTTAAATCCCTCGGATTACTCGTAGTGCGTGTGACTAAATAGGCTTTCGATTTATGTTGGCTGTCTATAATTAACCAATTATAGAACGATCATGAGTGGCACCTAGTAGTACATCATGAACCCCAATTAATCGAAAGATCAACGGTTGACCTCAGAAATAATTCTGAAACCCTTCAGCAGCTCTAATGAATCGTGCCTCATTCCCTTCACCATCTTATACCCACATGGTTCAGGACACGGTCTATGTGTGTCAGTCCCCGCTAGGCTGACTACGTCACACCTAGCCCAAGTAATGTCTTTCTCGTCCAACGGTTTCTAATTACTCTCATGTATCTGAGATATTCATACTCGGAACATGTGATGCTCTGGACAGAGGCTTCGAGTAACAATCCGACGATAGGCCTTGGGTATACGTCTCCTCGCAAGGAGTGGTGAATCATTTGTAGGCTGTTCAAACATCTTCGGCACATCGGCTTATACCCAATCATCCTGGGTCCACACCTCCTTGGAGATGCTTGCTTATGATGTCAAAGTATAAGTCTTCATGACTAAGATGACTTGAACACCGCAAGTCAAAGGAACATCGCACTTAAGCTGCAGTAAGAACTTCATTGACATATCTATATGTAGATTACCATATGAAGTTTTACTGCTAGTTACTCCAATGAACTAGTTCCCTTAACTAGCATTCATGTTTATCTCCGGACATCCCAATGTCACCAGCCAGTGAGAATCAGCTGATTAGAGAATAACCCATGCTAGTCTCAACAAAATTGATAGTGTTCGTATTTATCAATTCATCGACTAGGGACAATTTCAATACTTCACAATTGCACATGTAGAAATAATCACTAGTTGTGAAGTTATCACAAATTCTCTCATGCTGTGAATTGTATTGTGGACATTTAGTAAATGAGTTTAAGATCTCAATCAAATACACGAACAAGTATACTCAAATAGTGAATATTCATTTATTAAAGTAAATGATTACAATCATAAGGCGATTGCCTTAGGACACTTATCTCATATTACTAACACTTAATAACGCCTCGGTTTTGGACTACCATAGCTGTCCACGGTTCTGGGACTACCGAAGCTGTCCAACAGGGATGGGCACCTTAAGAACGCCTCAGTTTTTTTAACTACCGTAGCTGTTCCTACCCTAGTAGGTCGAGACTAGCTACCTCGTATTTACTTAGGGATGCACGCATATGATGTATGTATGTGGTACAAGCCGGGGACCCCAATGAAGATGATGTATATGATTTTAAAGTATTATTTACTATGTTTTCTAAAGAGCATCCTAATGTTTTGAAATGCACATGTTCTATGTTTATATGTCTTCATGTATCTTATGTGCCTTATGAATTTTATGCTATCCATGAAATGCTATATGTTTTAAAATGCATGCGACGTATGGATTTAGTGAGTAGGAATGTAACACCCCAAAATTTTTCCATGTGAAATATTATGAATTCATGAAACATTATTATTATGAAATTTCATGATGGGCTTGGCTTAATGGGCTTGGATGTGGATTAGTACAAAATGTGATAAAAAAAGAAGATGTAGAAAGGAGGAAGCAAGGATTGAACCTTGAACCTCCTAGTTGCACTAACAATGTCTTAACCATTGCACCAAGCCATGTTTCATGTTGAGAGAATAAGAAATATGCTTGTTAAAGTTAAGGAAGTGAAGAGACATGTCCCTTCATGAGAAGAGTATAAATAAGAGAGGGAGAAAGAAGTTTCATTTCTTCTTCTTCTTCCCCACTCCAATTTTCAAAAACCTAGAGCCCTTCTTCCCCCTTTTCATTTTCGAAAAAGTGCACCCTAGGGTTCTAACCCTAGGGAATTGGAAGGAAGAGGAACCATTCAAGGATCTTGCCCTCTACTAGGGCCAAGAGTGCTAGAGAAGTCTAACAAGGGAAATTCTCACCTCTCCTTCAACCAAGGGTACCCTAAGGAGTAAGAGAAGGAGAAATTCAAGCGAAAGGATGTAAGTATCCCCTCGCCTGCAGTGTAATGGTTATTGTATGATTTCTTCTCCTAGTAGTTTTTGAAAATGGGGATTTTTCCCCTTTAGTGAGTTTCGGCCACCCCCTTAGGGGAAGGCCTTGGTTACTTCTTGATGCATGAGAAGACCCCTTGGAACTTAGGGTATATGTATATGTTGTTTCCTTCAAAATGTTGTGAACAAAACCTAGGGTTTTACCCTTGTATAGGTTTCGGCCACCCCCAAGGGGGAGACCTTGGCTACTCCTTGATGCATAAGGAGACCCCTTGGGACTTAGAGTATGCACATATGTTGTGTCCCTTCATTTTGTGATGACAAAAACTAGGGTTTAGGGTTTGGATGGGTTTCGGCCAAGGCATGGAAACTAGGGTTAGTGAGGGTTGAATTATCCTATAATATATCCATGCTTAGTGTATTGTATGATAGTGTATACAAGGTGTTTGTATAAATGTCTGTGTGAATGTTTCATTGCAAAAACCCTAATTCCCCCTACCCTATGACTTTCGGCCAACACCCTAAGATTAGGGTTTGTGAAGGTTAAACTACCCTATGAGATATGCTTAAGTTTGGGATGATGATATGTATATGCATGTGATGTTTAAATGGAATGTTTGATTGGAAAACTTTAACTCCCCTCTAGCATGACTTTCGGCCAAGGCATGAACCACTAGGGTTGTGAAGGTTGAGTATCCCATGATGTATGCTATGCTTAGTACGATACATGATATATATATGTGAGGCTTGTATGGGATGTACCCTAGGAGATATGCTTATGTTTGGGATGATGATATGTATATGCATGTGATGTTAAATGGAATGTTTGATTGGAAAACTTAATTTTTAGCATGCTACCACTTCCTATGATATGAGTATGATCTATGTGACCAACCTTGTCATATATAAAGTATATTTAAGTGGTTGAATTATGATGTATGTATGAGCATGCCTTATAGCCCAGGGGCACCCTTATGAGATTGCATATGATGTGTATGTTAAAATTCTTGAAAGGATACTCCACTAAGTATGTGATCAGGAACACCCTTATGTTGTGTGGTGTGTCCCTATGGGATCAGGAACACCCTTGAAGAGTGGTGTGCCCCTTGAGAAGTGAATTTGGAGTACTCCTTAGCATATATGAAAAGACATGATAAGTATTTTACTTTGTAAATTGTGTACCCGACTCGTAAGGGGGTCGTTAAACAAATCTGGGGTGCATGTTAACTTAAGGTCATGGCTCCGGTAGGACGTAAGGGTCCTGCTCTAATTGGTTGGTGGCTCGCTACCCCAATTCATTAGGGAACGCGCATTATGTGCTACACAACTGGGCCCTATATGATATAGATGTATTTTTAAGTAATATCTTTATGGAATTGTTTTGAAAACATTTATTATATGTGAAGGGAAATGCTTAAGATACTTTATACTGCATGCTTAGAAACTTTGATGTTTAGTATGCTATGATGAATTCATGCTTATGATTTATTATGTTTACATGTTGTATGCTTTCGTATGAATTTTGCGAGTAGGACAGGATCCTTACTAAGCATTTGTGCTTACTAGTTTATGTGTTGTCTTATGCTGCAGATAAAGGTAAGGAACACTTAAACTAAAGGAAGAGGCAGGAGGCTGAAGATGTGTGGGGGGTGGCTCGGGAAAGAAAGATCTTTATATCTACATTACTATGTTTATGATAATGTTTTCTTCAAAAATGAATGTTAGTGATTAGGTTTGATATTGCATGATAATGATTACACTTAGAATTCTCATATATTTGATTTTGTTTGGTTATGTTGTGAGCTTGAAATAATATGTGAACTTATCATGTTATAGAATAACTCTTGATTAAAATATATCAAATGATGTTCTAATGATTCAAGCATGATATTTGATTGACATGTACTGACTAGCATGCTTAGCACTTGTAAATATCACTTGATAGCTTTAGACAAGCATGCTTAGCACTTAGTCCTTGCGCACTTGTATTTATTATATGTTAAAATTTTATTATATGAATGAATGACTAGTACGTAACCCCGCCCCGAGAGTAGATATAAGGGCGGGCGTTACAAGGAAAGAGCTTACTAAGTTTCATACTTATTTATGGTTTGTTTGCTTATGTTGCAGATCAACATAGAATCTACTAAAGAAAGGGAACCTGCAGGAAGGGCTAATGTGTGTGGTGGTGACTTGACTGATCGATCCACTTTAGTGCTATCTATAACATAGTTCTTATTTCTAATAAGACATATGTTGATACTTTATGCATGATACTTGCTAGTTCTTTTGGAGTTTATTTAAGTATGGATGCTATTAGATGTTATATGATGTTCTTACTTCCTTATCATTGCACATGCTTTTAGTTATGTTTCATTTCTGCTGCAATGTTAGATTCATACGCAATGACATAAGTAAGTAAGAAAAAAAAGGTTAAAGGTAACGCGCTGCATAACGGTAAAGGGCGGGCGTTACAGCAAGTATGAATGATACCTTATGATAGCAAGTACCTCTAGGATATGGAATATGAACGATACTTCACCTTATTCTTATGAAATCAAATACTTTAGAATTCGATATGTGGGTAGAGATTGAAAAACAAATTATTATTGTAACTATTAAGGTAAAGGAAACTGATTTTATCTTGTGTGCTTTTCTCTGTATATATTTGTGAATTGAAAAAAAAAACTAGTTTTGTACTGGTTTTGTCAGTTTTGTACTGACTGTGTCATTTTTTTTTTAATTCCAGATGTTGCATGAGATTGGCACCACGAGTCGTTACCATGGGCGGAGTCGTGAGTTGATGGAGCAAATAGAAGAGGCGAAGTATAGTCTGGTCCTTGGGATCCAAGGCAACATGGGGAAATTGGACCGGCTATTCTGGAAACTTGAGCAGGAAGAGATTTCGATCATGGATGACTATAGAATTGGTGTAACGACCCAGAAAATTCTCTTAATATTTCCTTAAAATATTAAGCATGTCTAGATAATTTTCTGAGAAACCTAGAAATATTAATGCGAACTTTGGCCTAGAAAATCCATGTTTTCTCATTTAAATTGGGAAAAAAGGGCACTAATGTGCCTTATATGGGCTTTTTAGTACCATAATTATTGGTGAATTTTAGGTGAAAATTAGTATAAATATAAAGGGATTTTAATAAGAAATATTAACATAATTATGGGGGAATTTTTAAGGGATTTTCAAAAATATTAGGAAAAATAAAGTAAAATAAGTGGAAAAAAATGGTGCATCTACCAAGGATTGAACCTTGGACGTCTTGTACAACCATATATGCTTTAACCAACTCACCTAGCAAGGGAATGTTATGAGGGAATGAAGTGGATATTGGTTAAGGCTTAGAAGAAGATGAAGGGTCATGGAGAGACTCTTCATTTGCCTCCTTGATGAGTTATAAAGAGGGGGGTTTGGGAGTTACTTCTTCCTTTCATTACTTTGCATTTTCATCCTCCTCCTTCCCTCATCCTAGCCGAACACCACAAGGAGAGCTTCCCTTGGGAAAACTCCACAAGAAGGTCTCATCTCCAAGATCTAAGGGTTTTCCAAGGATACAAGGATAAGGGGGTTCAAGGGTCCAAAGATTTTACCATTTTCTTCTCTTTTAAGGTTTAAAAATCAAGATCAACCAAGGTAAGACTCCCTCACCTGTGGTGTAATAGTTCCTTATGTTTTTAGCATGATATATTGGTTGATTTTTGGCATTTGATGTTAAAAGAAACAAGGGAAGCAAACCAAGGACCCTAGGATATCCTAAGGGTTTCAGCCACTAGAAGTTTAGGGTCAAAGATGATGCTAAAAATAATGATAATGTTGTTTAATGTTCTCTTATGATGTTTAGAGAGTAAATTTAATTTTTGGGAATTTTTGGTGTACCCTAGGATACTCTAGGGTTTCGGCCAACAACAAGACCCCATGGGTGGAGTTGGGTCTAAAACCTCAAGTATGTGGTTGATGTATTAACATGATATAAGGGAGATGGAGGGTGTTCATGTGAATGTTTCACATGGCCTTGAGACCCTATAGGTTTCGGCCAAGTACCCTAATAGAGTGGAAAGTTAGGATTTATTTCATGTAAGGGCCCCAATGGCCCTATGGTAAGGTATAGTTGGTGTTTAACAATTGATTTGTGGTTTTATTGGAAATTTTTCCATACCCCCATGGCCTTGAAGTTTTGGCCAAGAGAAAGATTTGGGTTAAAGGATTAGGGTTGGCCTCATGAAGGGGATCAAATGGTTCCTAGGGCCTAGTATGTATGTATGAGATGTGGTTGGGAGGTTATGTGAAGGTTCTTGAACCTAGGGTTTCCTTGGGGCTTTCGGCCAAGGATCTAACCTAGGGCTAGGGTTGAGTTAAACCTACAAAGATGCTTGTGTATAGGTTACTAAGAGGTATGTTTAAGTAAGATGGAAGATTTTTATGTTAACCAAACCATTAGTTATATGTCATGAATTATATGATTAGGTCGTAAATGGTTAAGGCATGTGCCATGACTATGAATGATATGTATGTATGTCATGTTTTATGAATAATATGTATGTATGCCATGTCTTATGAATGATATATAGGTATGCCATGTTTATGAATAAATTGTATGTATGCCATGCTTTATGAATGATGTGTACATATGCCATGTCAAAGAATGAAAATGGTGAATGAAGTTTAAGTATGATGAATGAATGAATATGCTATGAATGATGATGCCTTTAAGGCATAACGATGATGTTAAGTATGATGAATGAATGAATATGCTATGAATGATGATGAATGAAAAAGCATGTGAAAGCATTTTATTTTATTTTATGGGCTTGTACCGGACCTAAGTAAGGTCCACGGTTCTGGACTACCGATGAAGCTGTCCACGGTTCGGGACTACTGATGAAGCTATCCTTACCCTAGTAGGTCGAGATTTGCTACCTCGTATTTACTTAGGGATACGCGCATATGATGAATGAATGTGGTACAATCCAGGGCCCAATGAATGTTATGATTATGTTAAATTATTTAAAAGCATGTTTTTAAAGATTAAGCATCTTTATATATATATGCAATTGCCACATGCATCCATTAATGTTATGCATTATATTTATGATAAGAATATTATGCAAAGTAAGTTTATGCAAGGTATGTTTATGCCATGATTTTTATTTATGTTTATGCTAAGTTAGAATGCCATGATTTTACTTATATTTATGCTAAGTTAGAATGCCATGATTTGATTTATGTTAATGCTAAGTAGAATGCCATGATTTTATTCCTGTTTATGCTAAGTTAGAATGTCATGATTTTATTTATGTTCATGCTATTTTAGGAAGCCATGATTTAATTATGTTTATGCCAAGTTAGGATGCTATGATTTTATTTATGTCCATACTAGTTTAGGATGCCATGATTTAATTATGTTAGGCTAAGTTAAGATGCCATGATTTTATTTATGCCATGCTAATTTTTGAAGCCATGATTTAATTAGGTTTGTGCTAAGTTAGGATGCTATGATTTTATTTAGGTTCATGCTATGAATGTTTGTGAGGTTATGTTTATTATGTTATGTCTATGCCAAGTATTATGCCATGCTATAAATGTTTACGATGTTTATGTCTATGCCAAGTATTATGCCATGCCATGAATGTTTTATGGTTATGTTTATGTCATGCTACGAATGTGATTAAGTTATGTTCATGCTATGTCGAATGTATGCTAAGTGATGAAAAGGCTTATGTTCTAAGTAAAGCACTAAGTATGTTAATGTCTTATGTGCTCATGATTAAATGATGAATGGTTTTAGTGAGTAGGAAAGAGTCTTACTAAGCCTGTGTGCTTATAGTCTTATTTTCGTATACCGCAGATCACGCAAGGGGACAGTAAGGAAGCAGCAGGATGGCCTTATAGCATGTGTGTGATAGTGACTTGGCCAAGAGACCAATGTGTTTGCTTGTCTTATGATAGAACTTTACCTATACTATTATGTGCTTGAATGTGACTCTATGAGAAGATGCTAAGGATGATATGATGCTAAGTATGATATGATGCTAAGTATGACATGATGCTAAGAACGACATGATATGATGCTAAGTATAAAGTTAATATGTAAAGTTCCCATGTTATAATGTTAGGAAGGGTAGTAAGTGCATGTAGGTGTAAGTTAAAGGTTTCCGCTGCATTATGTTGTCTACATGCCCTAAGTATGTTAACGTAACGCCGCTTTAGGAAAAGAAAAAAAAAAGCGGGCGTTACAGGTTGGTATCAGAGTAGTAACCATCTCACTACACACACATCAAGCCCTCTTCCTGCCGCTTCCAAGTAAGTACCCCTTTACATATCTGATAGTAGTAGTAAGATGTTTTATGATTTTAAGATATGCAAGTATGAACGATAGTTATGATGAAAGGTACCTTAAGATATGTAATGATGAACGATATTTTATCTTCTGTTATGAATTAAATAATTAGAATAACATAGGGGTAGGGAAAAAAAAGAAACTGATATTAGCCATACTTGTCTTTGGTGAAGAAAGGCATGGCTAGAAGACAGAGTAACCGGCTTAACGAGACAACTCCAACGCCTGACCTGATGCAACTAGT
This sequence comes from Boesenbergia rotunda, assembly GCA_024364735.1. Lineage (NCBI taxonomy): Eukaryota > Viridiplantae > Streptophyta > Magnoliopsida > Zingiberales > Zingiberaceae > Boesenbergia > Boesenbergia rotunda. The sequence goes on along the minus strand of JAGFNQ010007122.1, from coordinate 9,917 downwards.
AACCCAGCTCCAACGTCAGGTTACCGAGCAGTAGCAAACTATTAACACCTTAATGAACCAACAGGAAAATTCTACTACTCCACCAGTGAACCAGACTGCCGCGCCTGTGGCGCCTACGGTTACACACACTCCTCCGCCGAGCTCGACCACTGTGGCACGACAGGAGGCTTATTTGATCCAGTGGTTAAGACTGAAACCGGAGAATTTCTCGGGTACCGGGGAACCATGGGACGCCCAGGCATGGTTCAAGACGGTGAAAAGTGTAACGACCTGGAAAATTCTCTTAATATTTTCTTAAAATATTGAGCATGTCTAGATAATTTTCCGAGGGGCCCAGAAATAATTGTGTAAAATTGGGCCTAGAAATCCATGTTTTCTCATTTAAATTGAGAAAAACTAGGTGCTAATGAGCTTTAAATGGGCTCCAAAAATAGATATTAATTAGGTAAAATTAATATAAATTAGGTAAAATTAATATAAATATAAAAGAATTTTATTTAGGAATATTGACATAATTATGGATGATTTTAGGGGAATTTTCGAAATTATAAAAATAATAAAATAAACGAAATAAAAATAAAAATAAAAATTAATGTGCATAAGCCAAGGATTGAACCTTATGTAACGCCCCAAAATTTCCATTTTTAGTTCTTAAAGTCCTTAGAATTATTTAGAAATGGTTTAGAAATATTCTAGAAATTTTTTGGAATTTTTAGAGTATTTTTATGGAATTTTCCGAGTCCGTTTGCTATTTTTGGAAAAAGAAAAAGAAAAAGGAATAAAAGCCAAAAATAATAAAACCGCTAAGGGGCAGCCCGTGGATTGAACCCGCGACCACCACCAAAACAGCAAGCGCACGCAACCAGCCGGGCTAAGGGTATCAAGCACAGAAAAGGAAAGAAAAATAAATACTTAAGCTGTAGTTAGCTTGATCCGATCCTTAAGTGTATAAATAGAAAACTTAAAGAGAGAAGTTGGGATTTCTCTCAAACCCTTCGGCCAACACCCCTTGCGCCGACCCCTCTCCCTCTCCTCTCTTGTGCGCACGCAAATCAAGGCCAAGAGGGTCGGCCGAGACCCTTTCTCCAAGAGATAATACTATATTCGAGATCCCCGCGACGAGAGGAACGCGTAGACGTGAAGAATTCTTCGAGATCTCGAGTTTCTCCCGAGTTCTAGACCTCAATCTTGGTTGTAAGTCCAAGATATCAATGTAAGTACTGCTCACCTGCAGTAAGAGGCGGTTTTTCCGCGAGAATTTCCTTTAAAAGTTCTTAAAAGAGATATTTCTTTTAGTTTTTAGTTTTTGCATGTGATCTTAGTTCATTATATGCTTATATATTTTATTGAGTGTCCTATATGAGATTAGGGACCAAGAAAAGCTATGAGAAAAGAAAAGAGAAGATAAAGATAAGAAAAGAAAAGGCCAAGGCCTTAAGAAATCCCCAAAAGTCAAGACTTAGGGATTTTAGCACGCAAGGTGCTCCAGAAAATGCCAAGGCATTTAAAGATAAGAAAGAAAAGAAAGAAAAGCTATTTTATTTTATAAGGCCAGTACCCGGCGTCCAAGGGCGTCGTTAAAGAAATCCAGGTGTCCAATTCCAAGGTCTTGGCCCTGGTAGACCAAGGTCTGCTCTATTAGGATTGGTGGCTCGCTACCCCAACCTTTTAGGGAACGCGCATGAGATGGTACTTACGTCTTCAGTGGATCCAAGTGATTATTATTTTCAAGTATATGCTTTAGCAAAGTTTTCGAAAGTTTAAAGAAAGTTTTCAAAAAGTTAAAGAATAGCTAAAGTTTCAAGTTGAGCCAAGAAAAGTAAATTGAGATTTATTATTGCTTGAGTATGCATGTTTTGAGTTACACATGTTCTTAGTTTTCTTTCAAGCATATTAGTATCTCATATGATTTTCATATTGTTCTGGAAGCATGTTTGCACATATTTGAGTTTTTGTGAGCTAGACAGTACTTACTAAGCTTTTTGCTTATAGATGCATTTCCTCTTATTGCAGATAAAGGTAAAGGCAAGCAATTCTGAAGGAGGACGACGAGGCGGTGCTGAGTAGAGTGTGTGTGGTGGCTGATTATGGAGAGATCTTCGAGACAAGACAATTTAACTATTCAAACTACAATGCTATAGTTTATTCAGATTTTAAGTTCTTGTTTTATGGAGATTATAGAGTATTTGAGTTTTGGATAGTTTCATATGCTAAATTTCTTAGAGTAAAGATTCCATGTCATTTCATTTAGCATATATAACCCCATGATTGCATTAGATGAGTAAAAGTGTGAGTAGTTAGAAATATTGATACTTTGTTAGAGAAAAAGGTGTTTGTGCCAAGATAGCATCAATTTTCCTTTTGAATCAAGTTTTATTACTTAAGCATATTTAGAAAAGTTGCTTTCTCATTCCATAATGCCTTAGTGATGTTATAGAACTTTGTATGATGAGTTTAAATGGTTAGAAGTTAAGATTGATACAACTTTATTGTTAAAATTTAGATAAACTTGTTTGGTTTGTTTTCTTCCATAAAAGTCCTAAATTCAAGTTTATGGATTCGTTTGATTGGCTTAATTGTTTAGGAAACTGATATAGAGTATAGAAATGATGTTGTAGTTTGATATGGCTCGAAATTGAAGGAATGGTGGACTTGGGAAGCAAGGGGCCGAAACCTGTAAAAACAGGTTACAGCCGTATCAGTCGACTGATGACGTCATCAGTCGACTGGTACGGGCTGTTTTGGTTGGTAAGGCTGTTTTCAATAAGATTCAACTACGAGATTGAGAAGGAAGTATGACATGGTATTATTATACATGATTGCTTAAGTTAGAATATAATTGTTAGCAGAATTCTAAAGAAAAAAAAAGATTTCCGCAATTTTCTTTAGTCATGTATAAGAGTTGAGAAGTAGAGTAAAGTAACGATCCGTCTGAAGACAGTAAGAGGTCGGGTCGCTACACCTTAGACCTCTTGTACAACCATGTAAGCCTTAACCAACTCACCTAGCAAGGTATACTTATGAGTAATTGAAGTGGAAGATAGTTAAGAGGTAAAAGGAGGTGAAGAGTCATGGAGAGGCTGTTCATTTGCCTCCTTGATGTGTTATAATGAGAGGAGTTTTGGGAGTTACTTATTCTCTAAATCAAGTGCATTACCTCTCCTCTTCATTCCCCATTCTTGCCGAGCAACAAAGGGAGGAGTGCCTTGGAGAAAACTTCATAAGAGGTCTCATCTCTCAAGATCTCAAGTTCCTACAAGGTGACAAGGATTAGTTGTGGTCAAGAGATACCAAGTCCTCTTCCTTCTCCTCTTTCAAGGTTCGAAAAATCAAGAAAAACTAAGGTAAGACTCTCTCACCTGTGGTATAATAGTTACCTATGATTTCATTGATTTATGGCATGATATATGGGTTAGTTTCGGATTTAATGTTGAAGGGAAACAAAATCAAGGTTCCAATGTTCAATGGTTTCGGCTAGCATGTTTTAAAGGTCCATAATTATGATAAAAATAATTATAATATTATTTGATGTTCCCTTATGATGTTTAGAAGTTATGTGTAATTTTTGGGGATTTTTGGAGTACCCTAGGACACCCTAGGGTCTCGGCCAACATGAAAGAAGCAAAACCCAGAACCTTAAGTTCAAGGGTTTCGGCCACCATGTTTTAAATATCTAGAAATATGTTAAAAATCATGATAATATTATTTGATGTTCCCTAATGATGTTTAGAAGTTAATTGTAATTTTTGGGGATTTTTGGAGTACCTAGGACACCCTAGGGTCTCGGCCAACATGAAAGAAGCAAAACCCAGAACCTTAAGTTCAAGGGTTTCGGCCAACATGTTTTAAATGTCTAGAAATATGTTAAAAATCATGATAATGTTATTTTATATTCCCTTATGATGTTTAGATGTTAAGTGTAATTTTTGGGAATTTTTGGAGTAACCTAGGACACTCTAGGGTTTCGGCCAACATGAAAGGGACAAAGCCAAGGTCCCTATGTTTATGGGTTTCGGCCACCATGATTTAAATGTCTATAAATATGTTACAAATCATGATAATGTTATTTGAGGTTCCCTTATGATTTTTAGAAGTTAAATGTAATTTTTGGGAATTTTTGGAGTACCTAGGACACTCTAGGGTTTCGGCCAACACGAAAGGGACAAAACCAAGGTCCCAATGTTTATGGGTTTCGGCCACCATGATTTAAATGTCTATAAATATGTTAGAAATCATGATAATGTTATTTAATGTTCCCTGATGATGTTTAGAAGTTAAGTATAAATTTTGGGAATTTTTGGAGCACCCTAGAGGCCCATATGGTTCGGCCAACCCCAAGGACCCAAGGGTTAGGGTTGAGTCTTTAACTTCAAGCATATGTTTATGTGTTGCCATGATATAAGGATGAAGGATGGTGATTGTGTGAATTATAACATGGCCTTGGGACTCCATAAGTTTCGGCCAATAAGGGTTAATAGGATAAGAGTTAAGATTTATTCCAAGTAAGGGTCCCAATGGCCCTATGGTAAGATGTGATTTAAGTTTATGAATGATATGCTATGTTATGAATGATATGCCATGCTTACGAATGATATGCCATGTTTATGAATGATATGCCATGGTTATACATGATATGCTATGCTTATGAATGATATGCTATGTTATGAATGATATGCCATGCTTACGAATGATATGCCATGTTTATGAATGATATGCCATGGTTATACATGATATGCTATGCTTATGAATGATATGCCATGTTATGAATGATATGCCATGTTTACGAATGATATGCCATGTTTATGAATGATATGCCATGGTTATGCATGATAAGAATGATGTTACGACAAGTATGTTATGATCATGTTCATGATAAGAATGATGCCATGATAAGTATGCTATGAATGGCTTATGAATGATGAACCATGAAAAGTATTTTTACTTTATGTATGGGCTTGTACCGGACCGAAGTATGGGTCCAAGGGATGGGCACCTTAAGAATGCCCCGGTTATGGACTACCGCAGCAGTCCACGATTCTGGCACTACCGGAGCTGTGCAACAGGGATGGGCTCCTTAAGAAGCGCCTCGGTTCGGGGACTACCGATTATGCTGTCCTTACCCTAGTAGGTCGGGGCTAGCTACCTTGGATTTACTAGGGATGCGCGCTATGATGTATGTATGTGGTACAAGTCAGGGACCCCAAATGATGTTATGATGATTATGTTAAGAAATGAAAAGTATGTTTTTAAAAGATTAAGCATCCTTATGATATATATGCATTGCCCATGCATTCATTATGGAAAAGTATGTTTATGAAAAGTATGATTTTAAACTAAGCATCCATATACGTATATGCATTCCACCCATGCATTCATACACGTTATGCATTATGTTATGATAATGATGTGTTATGCTTATGCTCCATGTTAAAAGATATGTATGAGAATGAATGATCCATGTTATGATTATGGTAAGAAGATGCTCTTATGATATCCTAGAATGTATACCTATGTTTATGCCATACAGGTTGGTTTATATCTTATGTTTATATTTATGCCATGTCTCATGCCATGCTTAGAATGTTTACGATGTCTATGCTTGATATGCTAGAAAGTATGCCTATGGTTGATTTACATCTTATGCTCATGTTCATGCCACATATGATGCCATGCTTAGAATGTTTAATTATGCTTATGCCTATGTTTAAACTTCATGCCATGATAAGAATGTTCAATTAGATTTATGCCTATGTTTATGCTTTACGCTATGATAGAAATATTTATGATGCTTATGTTCCATATGATTATGAATGAATGACGAATGATTTTTGTGAGTAGGAAAGAGTCTTACTAAGCCTGTGTGCTTATAGTCTTCTTTCCTTATACCGCAGATCATGCAAGGGGATAACGAGGAAGCAGCAGGAGGGCCTGAAACATGTGTGTGATGGTGACTTGGCCCATGAAATCGAATGTGTTAACCATTTATGCTAAGAACTTTATTTTCGCTACCTCTATGCTCGAATAGTGACTTATGGAACTTTATGACAAGATGTCAAGTATGATATGATATGAACCTTATGGTATGATGTTAAGCATGTTATGATATGATGTTAAGAATGACGTTCATATGTTAAGTACCATGTTATTGTATGAGAGATGGTAGTAGGGGCATGTATATGTAAGGTTTAAGTTATTCCGCTGCAGTATGATGTTACATGCCTTAAGTATGTCAGTGTAATGCCGCTTTAGGAAAAAAATAAAAAATTGGGCGTTACAGGTTGGTATCAGAGCCGTTACCATCTCACTACACACACATCAAGCCCATCTCCTGCAGCTTCCAAGTAAGTACCTTTAAGTGTATTTTATGTTCTATTATGGTTCTAGAATGATGATACCTATGACTATAGAATATGCAAGTATGAACGATATTTATGATGAAAAGTACGTTACGATAGGTAACGACGAATGATGCTTTATCTTATTTTAGGAATTAAATATTTAGAATAACATAGGGGTAGAAAAAAACTATAATTTATGATATTATGTATAATCTATAATAAAGTCACATGTAGAAAATTATCTGATAGCCTACCCACAGGAGATTATAACACTCTCACCTATGTTAACGTATAGCATTAGTTCCAGGATATTAATACTGATATAATTAATGGTATAGGTCATATGGTATGACATAGGTAGGCATGCATAGCGTAGGGTTCTAATTATGATAACACTTATTATAGGTTATGGGCCACTGATATCTTAGATATAATATATAAAACTACCTTGAGTTATTTTATGGTAATGTAATAAGTAGGATCTCACCCATTCTATAATAATCATACAACTAATAAAAATTCATAACTCGGGCTGAGAACTAATGTTTCAGAAGCATACCATTATTAGGTTTACCCATAATTAAAATAAGTATATAATTATGATATATGCATATAATTATATCATGGAGTTAGTAATGACATTAGCCAATTATATGTCAAGGAGATAATCAGAACTTCGATATCTACAGCGATGCTCCAAGCTATGACTTGGAGCTGTACTTAGGCAGAGTGATAAGGTCATTGCTTACGCCTCTAGGCAAGTCAAGGAAAATGAGCAGAACTACCCCACTCACGGTCTGGAATTGGCTGCGGTGGTTTCGCTCTTAAGATATGGAGGCATTATCTATATGGAGCACAGTGTAAGATTTATACCGACCACCAGGGTCTGCGGTACTTCTTCACTTAGAAAGACCTGAATATGAGACAACGCTGATGGCCTGAGTTGGTGAAGAACTATGACTGCGAGATCTTCTACCATCCAGGGAAGGCAAACAAAGTGGCTGATACACTTAACCGAAAGTCAAGTGCTACCTTGATGGCCATATCTAAGTTACCCCGACCACTCGAAAGAGAAATTTTGAATTTTAGGGTCGAAGTCATCTCCGGGCGACTTTCCACCATGACAATATCACCTACGTTATTTGCGGACATATTGGAAAAACAAAATGGTGATTTGAGTCTTCAAGAAATAAAACAAGAGATCCTAGAAGGAAAGGGCGATGGTGTCCATACCGCCAAAAGGGGAGTACTCTACCTTAGGGATCGTCTATGTATTCCTAATGATCCGGAGCTTCGAAGGGAAATACTGGCAGAAGCCATGGAACCCCTTATTCGATGCATCCCGGATCCACCAAGATGTATCAAGATCTGAAGAAGTTCTGGTGGTCCGGTATGAAGAGGGATGTGGCTCAGCATGTTAGCACTTGCATGACCTGTCAGCAAGTAAAGGCGGAACACCAGCGACCCGGAGGAGTTCTGCAGCCACTAGCGATTCCGGAGTGGAAATGGGAAGACATCTCTCTGGATTTCAGGCTTCCCAGGACTGTTAATGGATATGACGCAATATGGGTGATTGTGGATAGACTGACGAAGTCTGCTCATTTCTTGGCGATCAAGATGACTGGTTCGATTGAGCAACTGGCTCAACTATATGTTAAGGAAGTAATCAGACTTCATGGAGTTCCCAAGACCATTATCTCAGATAGGGATGGTCGTTTTACTTCGCATTTTTGGGAATGCGTTCAGAAGTCTCTCGGCACCAAATTGCGATTTAGCACCGCCTTCCATGCGCAGACTGACGGGCAAACTGAACGGGTGAATCAAATATTAGAGGATATGTTGAGAGCTTGTGCCCTGGATTTTAAGGGAAGTTGGTGTCGATATCTATGCTTGGCGGAATTCGCGTACAACAATAGCTACCAAGCTACTATAGGAATGGCACCTTATGAAGCTTTGTATGGCAGGAGATGTAGATCTCCGATATGTTGGTACGAGAGTGGGGAAAAGAAGGAGATGGGGCTCGCAACGGATGTTATTGACAGCGCCACCCGAGCTATTCAAAATATTCGACAACGGATAGAAACAGTCAGAGCCGGCATAAGAGTTATGCCGATGTCCGGCGTAGACCATTGGAATTTGATGTTGGAGATTTGGTATTTCTTAAAGTGGCTCCTATGAAAGGGGTGACAAGATTTGGGAAGAAAGGAAATCTGAGTCCGAGATATGTGGGGCCATACGTAATTCTGAAAAGAGTTGGTAAGGTGACATATGAGTTGGAGATGCCTCCAGAGATGTCAGCTATCCATAACGTATTCCACGTATCCCTGCTTAAAAAGTGTATCCCGAATATGGACAAAGTGATCGAGCCGCAGATAGTACAAGTACAAGAGGACCTAAGTTATGAGAGCAGACCCATCCAGATTTTGGATAGGGAAGTCAAGAAGCTGAGGAATAAGGAGGGACCTCTAGTCAAGATCTTATGGCGAAGCTAGCGGTTCGAGGAAGCTACCTGGGAACGCGAGGACGAAATGAGGCGCAAGTATCCGGAGTTATTCTAAGTTCGAGGACGAACTTTCACGAGGTATGGGGGATTGTAACGACCTGAAAAATTCTCTTAATATTTTCTTAAAATATTGAGCATGTCTAGATAATTTTCCGAGAGGCCCAGAACTAATTGTGTAAAATTGGGCCTAGAAATCCATGTTTTCTCATTTAAATTGAGAAAAACTAGGTGCTAATGAGCTTTAAATGAGCTCCAAAAATAGGTATTAATTAGGTAAAATTAATATAAATTAGGTAAAATTAATATAAATATAAAAGAATTTTATTTAGGAATATTGCATAATTATGGATGATTTTAGGGGAATTTTCGGAATTATAAAAATAATAAAATAAATGAAATAAAAATAAAATAAAAATAAATGTGCATGAGCAAAGGATTGAACCTTAGACCTCTTTACAACCATGTAAGCCTTAACCAACTCACCTAGCAAGGAATACTTATGAGTAATTGAAGTGGAGGATAGTTAAGAGGTAAAAGGAGGTGAAGAGTCATGGAGAGGCTGTTCATTTGCCTCCTTGATGGGTTATAATGAGAGGAGTTTTGGGAGTTACTTATTCTCTCAATCAAGTGCATTACCTCTCCTCTTCATTCCCCATTCTTGCCGAGCACCAAAGGGTGGAGTGCCTTGGAGAAAACTTCACAAGAGGTCTCATCTCTCAAGATCTCAAGTTCCTACAAGGTGACAAGGATTAGTTGTGGTCAAGAGATACCATGTCCTCTTCCTTCTCCACTTTCAAGGTTCGAAAAATCAAGAAAAAATAAGGTAAGACTCCCTAACCTGTGGTATAATAGTTACCTATGATTTCCATGATTTTTGGCATGATATATGGGTTAGTTTCGGATTTAATGTTGAAGGGAAACAAAATCAAGGTTCCTATGTTCAAAGGTTTCGGCCAGCATGTTTTAAAGATCCATAATTATGCTAAAAATCATATAATATTATTTGATGTTCCCTTATGATGTTTAGAAGTTAAGTGTAATTTTTGGGAATTTTTGGAGTACCTAGGACACCCTAG
>JAGFNQ010007121.1:84138-129960 GCA_024364735.1 Boesenbergia rotunda | reverse complement strand
GAATCATGATAAAAAGCATAATATATTTTTAAGCAATCAGCTGTAATTTAACATCGGGTGAAATTGAGTCGTTACGTTAGAAATCACCGCGTTTATAAAGGTGATTTTGTAGAGATTTCACAAAATAGTACTCGTGATTAATTCTAGACGCAGTGTTGTTGCATTTCAAGCCAAAGTAACTTGGAAGGACCAAAAGCGACCGAATAATTCCTTTTTGGTAATTTTAATTCTCATATTCTTTTGTCATTTGGTCATTGTATTCTTGTATTTATCGTTAAAGAACAGTAGTGTATGAATTATAACAGTGCTACCTAGAGTAATCCACAGATAGATCATCACTTGTAGAGCAGGAATTAAGGGTTTTGAACCATGTAAATTAGGTTAGCTTTCTTTGTATTTTGTATTTTCGTTTATTTTCTACACTTTCATTGCATACTAACATTTTGCAGAAGAGAAAAATGGAATAAACTCAAAAAATTACACACCTATTCACTCCCTTAGTCACGACATACAATGTTGTAGCTTGGAGCATTGGAAATGTTGGAGACAACCCTGCTTGTCTAGGTGCCTCTGAAATCATTTGCTTCCTCTTGAGTGAGTGCTCGACCATCATTGTTGGCACGCGTTAATCATAATATCTGAGTTAGTAGTCTTCGTGATTTATCTCTTCTGTGTTAGTTTTGAAATGATTGACGGGGGACACTAAGGATGAGTAAATCGTCTTTTTACCACCTCGACCTTTATTGTTGCAATATTTTTTCCTCTACGACAAAAAAAAATGGTACAATGGGCTTTTATACATTGTTAGGGCATGCCTCAAAACAGTTGATTTATATTTGATTCAATGAATCAAAAATACCTCGGGAAGATCAAGTGTCGCCTCCACTATAGTTTGACATGATAACTATCAGAGATTACGATAACAAACTTGAAATCATGGTGGTAAATTTGAAATTACAGATGCCTAAATTCGTAGCAGGAGCAATTTAAAATTACAAGCCAAGTGGCTTAACCTTGTCCCCTTTCCCCTCAACTATCAGAGAAGCTCACTTTGACAATCGACCCCTCCAACTTGCCATTGTTCCCTTCTGGCTTTACAATCAAGCAAGTTCTAAAGTGGTTGACCTCTCCAACTTAACGTTGCTCACTTCCAACTCCACCATCAGGGAAACCTTGTCTTCGACAGCCAACGTCTTCCATGGCCCTTGCCAACTCAGCCCAGTTACTCATAGAGGCCCACTTCGACATCCTATGGACCTGAATACCCTTAGGCTGCATTTGGTAGGGTGTAAGATTACATTACAGGGTGGATTCTTTTGTTTGGAATAACTTTAAAATCGTAATGTAATATAATCTCGATTACAAAAGAGGTTGATGATTTGTAATCTGGATTACAAAAAAAACCGATATAATCCGATTACATTACAATTTGTAAAGTTGTCGACCGGGCAGCGTCGGTCGACGGCCGGCCCGCCGGCCGGCCGCCCGCCGCCGCCCCCAGCCGGCCGTCGCCGGCCGCCTCCCACTTCCCCCGCGCCGCCGCCCGCCGCCCGCCGTCGCCCGCCACCACCGTCGTCTGTGCGGTCGCCGGTCGTCGGTCGTCATCAATCATGGTCGTCGGTCGTCATTGTCGGTCGTCGACCGTCAATCTTTGATTACATTACAGGATGGATTACCCTTCACCAAACACAGCTTATGGTTATCAAAGATTATATACAACTCGTTACCAAATATAGTAATGTAATCTTGATTACATTACATTATATTACAACCTTGATTACATTACAAACTCGATTATATTATCCCGTACCAAATGCAGCCTTAATCAAGTCTTTGTTTCCTTGGCTTAACCTGAACGAGGGCTTGTGCTACCCTTGATAATGACCATACCTCGGGCCAATAGACCATGCCTATATCATATATGGGCCAACTCCACACTTGCATATCATGTGATCTAAGGCCCAGGGCTACATTCTAACTATTGGATATATATCCACTGTTAAAATACTGAAAGTTAAGGGCTCAAAGGCAAGATTATCTGGACTTAGGAGGGTGTTAAGATTTGTGAAGCTTGAGGTTCTTGTTGTAAAAGAGCCAATTCTTTTAGGTTGCTCCTATGGCCGAGCTCGATCGGGAACCCATCTCGCCAGATCTCGCAAGCGCTTCCTTTCTCGTCGCTGTTCTTGCTTCTCTCCCTTTCCATTCAAGCAAGTTCTTCGCTGATCGGAGGATTCCGAGCACATCACTCATGTGAGTTCCCTCTGTTTCTGTCTAGCACGCGGGATTTGGAGTGCTCCTTCGACCACGCTGCGATTGCGTCGGTTAGGGTTCGCCGGCTGATCTTTGGAATTCCGCAACGCCGCTGGTGCAGTCCTTCACAAGGCTGTCTTAATAGGCCAGAGGTGAGTCCATGGGAAGATACCTGGGTTCTGTATCTTTTCTTGTTTATTGATGCGATCCCTGTTTGCTTCAAGATCTGGATTCATTGTCGATCTTTGGCGAGGAAGGGAGATCTCAGCTGAGGATCGGGGATCAACTGCGCTGGGTCAAGGCCTGTAGCGTTTCCTACTTGGATCGGTGAGTCTCGTTGCTGGTCGTTTTGTTTTCCATTTCTGTTGGTGATGTTTGATCTATAGTTTCGATGCTTATGTTGGGTTTTCTCCGATCAGCCTGTTTGATCCTTGTTTCTGTCATATAAGTTACTTTTGGATCAGTGTGTTACCGCAAGAGTATCTTGTTTTCCTGATCTTGAAGGGATCGGTTGTGTGTTAATTGATCATTTGAATCGATGAGTTTTAGGCTGAGATTGGATTCGTTGAGATTAGTTTGGATAGTTGTTTCAATTCGAATGTTGCTGTGAACTTTGAGGTTTTCACATTTAGCCTATTTATATTATGCTTTTGATCTGTTGTGAGGAGAAGTTGTAGGGAAGTATTAGCATTTCTGTTTGTGCGTTGTTGGTCTGCTTCATGATGATTTCTTTGGATCATTAATTCTGAGCATGAGTTTACCTCTGTCGTGATGACAGTATGTTGTTAAACTGAGATGTTCAGTTAGTGTAGTTTGATTTTGGTTGGTATTGGTTCTTTAGTGGGAAAATTCATAGTTTAAGGAGGTGGATGAGTATGTGGGTGTGGATCGTGATGCCATGGTGTGAGGGTGAGATATTTGTGTTAGTATTGTTTGGTAATTTTGGCTAATTAGTTATGGTAGTTATGATTGATCCTAATTAATCAAAACATTCATTTAGCTAAGTATCGTATGTGAACATAGCTAAATGATTATATTTTCTTTATATGCAGGGCATTGACATAGCTCATTCGTCGCGGATATTATATTGGACAGGGGGTTCTTGTCGCTTCCAGATTTCTCTATTAGAGGCGGGTACCTCTGACTTATCTTCTAGATTAGTCATAGTTTATATGCTTGATATGCTTTGTTTAGTAATAGGGTAATCGATTGTTATATATCTCTTCTATTTGTTTTGCTGATATTGTTTATGCTATACCTGACATGTGATACCTATATCTTTAGGGCTTAGGCTATGGTGCATTATCTACAATCCTTGCATATCATGTTGATATAGGTGGACTAGATAGTGGATGTTGTTTGACCAGTGTATGCATCATCGGTGCACCGTGCATCACGGTTGATCAGGGGCCCCCTTGTGGGTGAGTCAGGTCGACAGTCATACTGACCTATCCATACGACTACTCATGGGTTAGTGGTTGACGGAGTATGGGTAGTGTGCTTTGTGCTGCTCCGCTCATGCACTCATGGGTTAGTGAATCGGAGCGTGGTAGTAGGCAGAGGTCCCCTCCTTAAGTAGTCCATATACCAGGAGATGAGAGAGAGGTCTCTCCCCCATTTATATACATGGGGTAGGTGTAACACTCAGGTAGAGATATCCCCCATAGAGGACCTGGGGTAGGGATGCTACTCCGGCAGTGAGGAAACATTCAGGTAAAGATATCCCCCGGATAGATCATGGGATAGGGGTGTTACGCCAACAACATACCGTGTACTCGATCGCTCAGGAGTAATGATGACAGAGTACGGACGGCAGTCACAGCTCTACGCCGGAGGGTGGCCTCTGCTCAGCTTCCTCCCGTACATAGGTAACGATGTCTGACCAACGACAGAGGTGACCATGTCATTGGACCATGTGCATACCCATATTTTACACTTGCCCGTGCTTGTTATACTTGGATGCCGCATATGATTGACATGCACATACAGGAGACCTTTATGTCTGGTTTTGACGACTCCGCCACATTGGTATGGTATTTTCTATTCCCTCTTTCAGTTGTACTTATCTTTGCCTGGACACGTGTTATTTCGATAGTCTGTTACACTATTGCTAGCTTAGACTATCTTGCATATCTGATGAGATATCCGCCGAGTACTGTGACTCACCTCGTTAGCTCCTTGTTTTTATTTCAGGATGATTGTCTGGAGTGCCCGGCAGCCTGTCTCAATTCGCATATTCATCGAGACGATTTCGGGTTTTTTTACTTCTATTTGATGGTGGTACGTTGGTACTGTTTTCTGTATTTCTATACCTTACATTTCCGTTGTTGTTTTTGTGTTCGGTTGTGTCATTTTATACGACGGTATAGTTGTACTTTTGTGAGTCATGAAGGCCTTTTGTGCATTGTGTTTTGTCGTAAGTCGTACCGGTACACAGCTTTTGTCGTCGTTTTCATTTTCGTTTACTTCATACGATTGTCCCAGCCCCTTAGGCTGCCGGTACAATCGGCAGAGGTAATCGTAGAGGTCAGGTTTTTTGGGTTGTCCGCTGGGTCGAGAGAGTGGCAGTCCGGTCAGTATCGGACGGGCAGCTCCTCGGGGCGTGACAATTTATTTGGTATCAGAGCCAGGTTCTCAAGATATCTTGTGGTCTTGTGGGTGTTTTTCGGATTTTGTATCGGAGTCGTTTTCTCGTTGGATGTGATTGGCAGATGGCGGTGACGGGGCAGCTCTAGGCGACAATCTTATATTCGGCTGCAGGTTTTGTTATTGATTCTAGGAATTTTAGGCAAGTAATAATGAATGGTGTATCTCTACAGGTATGCCGCGACGCATTGAGTTGACTCCACCTCGCCGAACTGGTGGGCCGGGTCGACCCTCACACAGGACGACGCGGGTGTCTCAGCGAGCGACGGTGATTGGGACAGAGGAGGTTCCTGTGAGACGGACACGGACAGGATTCCATGGTCGGGGACGATCTTCTTCCGAGACTCGTGATGATCAGATATCTCAGTCCCCGCGGATATCGTCGCCATTTCTGACTGCAGTACCAATGGTACCTCCGGTAGGTCTCACGACAGCATCAGTCCCAGTGGAGCCTTCTGCGGCACCTCAAGATGCTGCGTCACAGATGATGCTGCAGATGATGCAGCAGATGGTGCAGCAGCAGCAGATGATGCAGCAGATGTTACAGATGTTTCAGACACAGGTTGCTCCATCATCTGCTCCACCAGCATCTGCCCCTGTTCAGTCAGAGCCTCAGACTGCGCAGCCGACAGATATACAGCCGCCAGAACCGACGGTACCATCTGGAGACCCTGCAGTACCCCCAGCAGCACCTATTGCTACTACTGTCCCGAGCCGATCTGTGGCCCGGATTCCGGCATTGGCACAGGCGGCTAAGGGCCGTCTTACCCTATTCCATGGAGTTGCTGATACGAATGTGGCTCGCTCTTGGTTGGAGACGCTGGAGAGGACGTTTCCATACCTAGAGTGTACAGATCTGGAGCAGGTTGAGCTTGCAGCGTATCATTTGCGCGACCGAGCCGAGACATGGTGGATCACTCAACGATCTGTTCTGGGCTCTCAGCCGATCACTTGGGAGAGGTTTAGACAGGCGTTCACCACACAGTATTTTTCAGCCGCACAGCAGTTGACTCGATGGCAGGAGTTTCTGGAGATTCGTCAGGGAGAGCAGTCAGTGGCAGATTATGATGCAGAGTTCCATCGATTGTCCAGGAGTTGTCCTCAGATGCTTCCCGGAGATCTCGAGAGGATGACTCATTTTCTTAGAGGTTTGGCTCCCTACATCCAGTCTCGGATGTCTCCCTGGGAATTGACCTCTTACGGACAAGCGCTGGACTGTGCCCTACATGTTGAGGCGATGCAGCAGAGGCTATCAGCAGAGCGAAAGAAGGAGAAGAAGACATCACAGATTTCTCAGCCTCAATCCTCGCGGAAGCGAGGTAGACAGGAGCAATCAGCACAGGATACTTCTGGGGCCGCCTCTCGACCTCGGAAAGCGGGAGGTTCCACGTCAGGATCTGCTCCGGCTTTTGGGCAGGACCAGCAGTTGACTCGATGGCAGGAGTTTCTGGAGATTCGTCAGGGAGAGCAGTCAGTGGCAGATTATGATGCAGAGTTCCACCGATTGTCCGGGGGTTGTCCTCAGATGTTTCTCGGAGATCTCGAGAGGATGACCCATTTTCTTAGAGGTTTGGCTCCCTACATCCAGTCTCGGATGTCTCCCTGGGATTTGACCTCTTACGGACAGGCGCTGGACCGTGCCCTATATGTTGAGGCGATGCAGCAGAGGCTATCAGCAGAGCGGAAGAAGGAGAAGAAGACATCACAGACTTCTCAGTCTCAGTTCTCGCGGAAGCGAGGTAGACAGGAGCAGTCAGCACAGGATACCTCTGGGGCCGCCTCTCGGCCTCGGAAAGCGGGAGGTTCCACATCAGGATCTGCTCCGGCTTCTGGGCAGGACCAGCAGAGGTCCATGACTTATCAGTGTACTTGGTGTGGCTCCAAGGGGCACGGTAAGTCGAGTTGTACCATTGGACGGGCGGTTTGCTTCCATTGCAAACAGCCTGGCCATCAGAGACGCGACTGCCCTCAGAGGGCACAGGAGGCGGGTATGGGAGGCACAGTTGGAGGAGGATCTTCTGGCCAGTCGGGGGCCCAGCGAGGAGGCCGGAAGGCCCAGACTTCTTCACGACAGCAGCAGACTGCCCCTCCACCGATCCAACTCTACTGCTTATTTGGTCAAGGTCAGGAGGCTGCATCGTCATCTGTGGTATCCCAACATTCATTTCAGCCTTCGATTTCAGAGCCTCGTCAGCAGATTTATACCAAGTATCAGCTACCTGTCTACCAGCGGCCTCAGATCTCTGGAGCATTGGTACCTCAGCTACCTTTGGTGCCTACTGTACAGGCATTTCCTCCACCTCCACCTCCGCCAGAGTCGGGTCGAGTTTATGCTGTCACTCGAGAGGAGGCTCATTGAGCGGATGGATCCATTTTCCGAGGTACAGTTTTGCTTTACGCATTCACCGCAGATTTGCTCATTGATACTGGTAGTTCGTATTCCTTTATATCACGGGCATTCTTGAGCAAGATCTGCAGGTTACCGACCCTTAGAGCACCGTAGTTATCAGTGTCCTTACCTTCAAGAGAAGTTCTGGAGGAAACCCAGGAGGTCAGAGGGTGTCCCTTGGACTTTGGGAGGGTCACCCTTACCGTGGACCTATCTGTGCTGGATATGATAGAGTTCGATATCATTCTGGGCATGGATTGGCTCACGACATCGCATGCCATCGTTGACTGCCATTCGATGGTGGTCACTTTCCGACCTCCAAACCAACCCTCGTGAGAATTCCTTAGCATCCGGGATGACGACATAGTAGTTATCTCCGCACTTCAGGCGTAGAGACTTATTATGCAGGGTTGTCAGGGATTTCTGATATCATTACTCAGTACTTCAGATGGTAGTACCCCTCAGATCTCCGACGTTCCAGTAGTCAGGAATTTTCCTGATGTATTTCCAGACGAGTTGTCGGGCTTACCTCCTCGGAGGGAGGTTGAGTTTGCCATTGAGTTGATATCGGGGACTACGCCGGCATCAAAGGCACCATGTCGGATGGCACCGCGAGAGTTGGACGAGATGAAGGTCTAACTCCAGGAGTTACTCGATCGTGGATTTATCCGACCGAGTGCTTCCCCGTGGGGTTCTTCGGTCCTTTTTGTGAAAAAAAAAGACGGTTCTATGCGACTTTGCATCGATAGATGTGAGTGAACTAACAATGAAAGTCCATCTTATAGGCAACCATTGCGTACTAACAATGTGTAGGAAGAACCGCGATTAAAGTGGGTGAACGACTATTCACCCCCTCTAGCCTCACGATCAAGTCCCAACAGTGATGTCTTTTCTTATTGTTTGGTTTATTTGGGTGGCTCGTAATGATGCTAAGCATCGGGGTATCAAACCTGTAGTGGGTAGAATTATTGCTGGAATTTTATAGTATATTTATCAGGGTGTAGCTGCAGGAATTATTAAGAGTAAGCATTGGAAAGGTTTTGTGAAGGTGGCGCGTGATCTAGGGTTATCTTTGAAGTTTGAGATTGTGAATGTCATGTTGGTGGTTTATTGGAAGAAGCCAGATGTGGGGTGCTTTAAATTAAATACTGATGGTTGCTCAAGAGGTAATCCTGGTGATTCTTCATATGGTGTTATTGTTCGAGATCATGAGGGGGAGGTAATGTTGGCTAAACATGGTCCAATTGGTGTGGGGTCTAATGTTAGGGTTGAGTTGGTTGCTATTGTGCGAGGCTTAGAGTTATGCTCGGATCATAATTTTTGGCCGCTTTGGATTGAATCGGATTCTATGGTGGCCTTGAAAATTATTTAATTGCCCTTGGTTGGCTGGAATTTCCGGAAGGAAGTGTCAAAGATTAGGGAGTTTTTGGTGAAGTTTAAGGTGCATATTTCCCATGTTTATAGGGAGGCAAATATGGCTGCTGATTTCTTGGCTAATCAAGCCTTTCTTTTCCCCGGGGAGAGATTAGTTTCGAGGGAGAAAATGGATAAATTGTTGTATGGGATTTGTAAAGTAGATAGACTTGGGTTGCCATATATTTGGATTGGTTCCAAATCTATTCGAAGGGTTGTGAGTTTGCCAAGTCACTGTTAAGTGTTGCTTCTTTATTGTTTTCCTGTATTGAAGTTGTTAGGGTTCTAATTTTGTGCTTGGCTTTGAGGATGGTGCCAAGTGTGCCAGGTTGGCAATTCTATGTAATTGGTATAGGTGATTTATTTAAAATCATTCCTGATTTTGAATGCTCTTCCGGATTCTTTACATGTGGTTGTGCTTGGCATGCTCTTCTGATTTGGGTTTTTTAAATTGGTGCTAAGTGTTGTAACTAATGAAGGTTTCCACCGAGTTTTTTTTTTCCAAAGTCTACTTTTTGTGTACTAATGTTAAATTGATTCCTCCTCGAGCTAAGTGGACTGGATAATTTTAACATTCTTGGAGGAAGCTGCGAGACAGTATGGTGTTGGGTTGTCAATTCTTAATTATGGCTAAGTTCAATCTTTATATGTGAACTTGGGGATTGGTAGCATGGGTTCAATTCATATTTTGCTTGATAATCTGTTTTAACAGTTAAGAGTTTCTTTTTAATCTATATTGCCTTTTTCTCCTTATGGCATTCGCTTGATGGCATACAAGGCCTGGAAAAATATTAACAATTGAGAATTTTGAGTTGGTTGTTGTTTGACAGGCTTGGAAGTTTCGTTTGGCTCATCCTCAGGGCTCTTTTATCTTGAATCTCATGCTGAGCTTTATTTGAGATAGCCTTCAGTTGCTTTTGATTTTTTGTTACAAGTAAT
Organism: Boesenbergia rotunda; assembly: GCA_024364735.1. Classification (NCBI taxonomy): domain Eukaryota; kingdom Viridiplantae; phylum Streptophyta; class Magnoliopsida; order Zingiberales; family Zingiberaceae; genus Boesenbergia; species Boesenbergia rotunda. Next base: position 120,323 of record JAGFNQ010007121.1, on the reverse strand, counting down.
ACTGTAAGTGGATGCTCTGCTGTTGATTAGCTGCGGGCTTTTTGTATCATGGCGTTTATCAAGCTTTGATAAAATGTTGTGTGTATGTTGCTTTTTAGTTTTGGGGATGCTTGTTTGGTTAATTCAAGTTCAATGGAGTGTGGCTTATTGTGCTTCTGTGATTGTATGCTCCCATGGATCTTTAAGGCTTGGCATAAATATTTCGTTTGTGAATTGTAAATATTGGCTCCTGTTTGGGAGCTAAGTGTTATGGTTATTGTTGATTCTGAGTTGGGGGCTTCTCTGAATTGATGGGACTGGATTTGTTGGGTCTGATTCATGGATGCTTGTGTTGGTTGTGACAAATTTATATTAGGTTCCATGTCTTGAAGCTTGAGATTGTGTGGTGGCTGATAAGCAATTGCTAGAGAATTATCTAAAGAGGATGCGTGGCTAGATTGATTGGTTTCAGTTGAGGTTCATGGAGCTGGAGCGTGATCTGAATTATAGTGGCTGATTAGTACCAAGTTGCTTTTTCTGAGCTGAGTGCTAATGTGATGGTCTTGGAAGGGAGTTCTTGGTAATGGATGCTGTTTTAAAGTGATTCCATAATGGATGCTATTTTGGCTGTGTGGCTAGTTTGGTTGCATAATGTGATGGTCTTGGAAGATTGAGTTGTGATGTTTTGGGGTCTAAAGATATCTTTGCGTGTCTATCGTTTTTGCATGAGCTGTATGGGTGTAAAGTTTCATGGTGGTGGAAATAGCTACGTTGAGTTGAAGCCTTCATCGTCTTGGCAAGTCTTTATTTTTAGTTATTTTGAGATGCTTGTAAAGGCTGAGTGGAGTTGGTGGGTAATATGTATAGATGGGTTGATCTACAGTTTGATACTTGAATGTTTGGTTTCTTGTAAGGCTATGTCAGAAGGTCAGGTTTGGCCCCTTCTGATATGGTTTTTTCCTTTCTAAGGAATAAAATGTTCCTTTTAAAAAAAATGAAAAAGAGCTCTCTTTTTGCTATTTATTTTTCTTTTGTATATAACAATTCAGAAGATTTAGAAATTGATATCAATTATCGATGATTTATTATATTTTATTACAATTCAAATCATATTTATTATTATTTTATATTTATTATTATCATATTTATCCCATGAATTGTTATATTTACTATCATTACACTCCACCATCCTCCATCGAGGAGAAGATACTAAAGGAGATTCCTATCGTTATCTCCATAGTCATCTCACCGCCAATGAAACCGCCTCATCTCCACCACCATTAGCCACTTCACGAGGAGGAAAGAGGATTCCCTTCCATCTCATCTGCGAGCTTTGGGATTCCTAGCTCCGTGCACAATTCCACTGAGCTATTGGGATTTATGAGTTTGATCAGCATCATCCACCCTGATCGAGAAGTTTTCATCTTTAGTGCTTAGATGCCTTTAGTACTTTTTGCTTGCAATGTATTTATCTTTGATCCTGTCGACAAGCGAAGATCGGTTCTCGCTCGGATGACTCGATCTGCTGTGGTTTGGGAGGTCGGACTGAAATTGAGCTCTCAATATGGTGGAGTGGTTGCAAAATGACAGCGAGCCTTTCTTTGAAGCCCCAGGGGGGTTTATATAGGGGAGAGGCAACTCTCTGCTGTGTCAGGGCCGGCAAATCTCATTAAGGGATGGTCAGTGGACAGATGGTGATATTGACGGCCGCATTCAATGCTGGGAAACTGCCATAGCCGCCTGACCCTCATAAATGCCTGACACATTGCCTAAGATGTCTCTTCTGTTCCCCTTTTATTGTTGGCGGCTTTGCCAGGTAATGATCATGTCAGAGGGGATTATCTCTTGAGTATCTGATAAGAAAAGCTCATGCGATAGAAAAGACTCGCAATTATTCGATTGTCTCCATATGATCATGAGTACCTGACCTCAGACGACTGACCTCGATGATCCTGACCCCGGGCGTCCGACCTTGAAGATTTTGATCCTAGACGGATGACCTCGAGGGTCCCGACCTCGGGCGTCCGACCTTGAAGGTCTTGACCCCGGACGGATGACCCCGAGGGTCCCGACCTCGGGCGTCCGACCTTGAAGGTCTTGACCCCGGACGGATGACCTTTGATCGGACCTATTAACTGCCGGTTCAGATCAGCAATCGGACCCGACCGAGCCCTCAATCCTTCTAAAAATCATATGCCCGGATCACAAGCCTCCCTCTCAAGTCTAGTCGAAGGAGGAGCGAGATCCGACTGACTAGGCTCCTTGCTCGGTCGGCTTGCCTCCTTTTTTGTCGTCTCACGCGTCACCTCGTACGGCTGATCCTTCCTTTTAATGTCGTATCCCCCATCAAATCCTCATTAATATGAGGACGCGTGTCGCTTCCCGACTGGACATCTCGAGCAACGAAACGTCATCGGCGTGGCCTAGGCGTCGTGCGAGTAAAGCTTCGAGGTCTAGGAAATGACAGAGATCGGACGGCTAGGAGTCTGCCCCGCCCTTTTCTTTCTCTTTATTGGACGGTCCCCCTGGTTTCACCCGGGGTATAAATAGGTTTGCCACCTCATTTCACCCCCTTTTATCCCGATCTTCGCTTTCTATTCGACTTCTGTCCGATCTCCGCCGCCCGACCTCCTCGACCCCGACGAACAGTGTCTCCGGTGAACTTCATTCTTAGGTACTTTCTCTCTTTGCCGAACTCCTGCCGTGCCTTTTCTGATTTTGTTTTGATAGCCTCATCTTCTGCACCTCCGTCTGCGTCTCCCGAGCCATGGTACCTGACTACCCGATCTTCCCTTACCCTAGGTCAGATAGAAACTCTACGCATAGATTACTCGATCCCCGAAGACCACCCGATAACTCAGCCCGACCGTCGAGGTCGGGCACACCAGCCCCCCTTAAGTCATTTCACCGTCTTTTCCGATCAACTGTTAGCCGGTCTACGCTTTCCCCTACATCCCTTCTTCCGCGAGATCTGCCGTTATTTCCAGGTCTCTTTGTCTCAATTAGCCCCGAACTCGATCCGAATCTTGTGCGGCGCCGTGATCATCTTTACTGCCCACAAAATCCCCCTAGAACCCTGAGTATTTTATTTTTTCTATTATCTTAAGAAACAAGAGCCCGGGAATTTCTACTTCCAGGCTCGTATTAACTCTGCCTTCCTGGAGAAGGTGCCTTCCTCCAATAAAGGTTGGAAATCTCACTTCTTCTATATCCAATCAATCCCCCGACCGAACTGGCCTACCGAGTGGGTAGAAAACCTGCCTGATCATCCACAGCTGCCCAAGAACCTTCGTTCAGAACCTGGCTACCGTTCTGCAATTTCAAAGCTCGGGGGAGCCCGATACCACGCGGGCAAGCTGTTGATCGAGGGGATGTTGTATCTGTTCCGGCTGAGCCAAGTCCCGGCAGAGCTACCCGGCACCCTCGGTACGCTTCTACTTGCTCGGTGAGCTTGTTAGTGCTAACTAAAACTTTTTCTTTTGTGCAGCCGAAGTTATGTTCAGTGCTAGGGTTGACGCGGTGCTGGATCGGGAGGATGAAGCTATGAGGGCTCTGGCTGCCCAGCTAGCAGCCACTCGTGCGGCGCCGCCCGTTACTGTTGTTGCCTCCAATCCTGAGCCGCCGATAGTTGCTGCCAGCGACCCCGGAGAGGATCTCCCGACTGAGGGGGTTGGGATCACCACTCAGGCGGCAGGCGAAGAAACCTCCGCCCCGTCGGAGGCAGAAGGAGAAGAAACGGACCCGGCCCCTTCCTCTGGTTTGGTCCGAAAACGCCGCCGATTGGTTCATCGCGTGGATGTGTCCTCGTCTCCTGAACCAACCGTGGAAGGTCAAACTATCCCGCCCTCTGGCCCTGCTCAAGTTGCGGCCAGCCCTCAACTCCCGACCCCTAGCTTAGCTCTGGCCCCTGCGTTTCCTCTATCGGCCCCTCGGGCTCCGGCCCAGACAGCACCTCGGCCAATGGCCCGACCTCCTACTCCTGTGACAATACCTTCCGGTGCATCGACCTCGAGGTCCGCGCCCCATCCTTCCGTCTCTCGGTCGAGCACTGCCCTTACCGACGCAGCTGAAGCCCTTTTGTCCATAAACTCTCCGCCGAGGTCCACTGTGGACGTTCAAGTGCCTTCAGCTATTGCTTTGGCTCCGACCGTCCAGCCCCAGCCATTGAACTTGCATGATAACCTTGTCTCGGGCTGGGAGGAGGGATGGGCAGCGTCTTTTACAATGGATGTCGTTACTTTGGCCGATCACTTCTTCACGGGAATGACTCAGGTACCTTTTCCCCTTCCTTGGTTGTCTGTGTTTATACTTATGGCCTTCATTTCACTATGCAGCAATGGGCACTGAGTCATGCGGCGAGCCGGGCGTTGGTAGACAACACCCGAGCACGCCGGGAGGCTGAGAGACGGGTGAGGGACCTGGAAGCTCGAGTGGCGCAGAGCACCCTTCCTTCTGGTGACCAGGATCTGGACCAGCTGCGCTCAGAAATAACCGCTCTAAGGTCTCATATATCGGAGCTGGAGACCCATTCTGAGGAAGAGCAGCGGTTGGCGACTCAGTCAGCGGCGCAGACGGAGCGTCTGACTAACCGGGTGGCTCATTTGGAGGGCGAAAACAAGACCCTCAAGAGCCGGTATAACCGAGCTCATGCCGACCTGGCCAAGATGACAACCGATACAAAGGAGCTCAAGCGGAAATTTAAGGAGTCGGACGCGGCTCATCACCAAACTCAGCTTGCACTGAAGAACAAAGAGACAGAGCTAGCTGCCCAACAAGAGGCCTTCCATAATTTGGAACTTCAGCTAGTGGGCAAGGATGCGCAGCTGGCTATCCGAGAGACCGCCATCTCGGGACAGGAAGGTGCGCTTGCCCGACTCGGGAAGGAACTGGAGGATTATAAGTCAGGCGAGTCGGCTCGGATTGAAGCCGCCCGAGTAGCCTACATTCAGTCAGACTCCTTCTTGAATTTGATTTCTGAGCGGACTGGTGGCATGATTAAGTACGGAGCCATAGGCGCCATCCAGCAATTAACTGAGGCCGGCCATCTTCCCGAGGACCTTCCACCAGATGCGGTGACGCTGAGGCGGATTAAGGCATCGATTCCTGAAGACGCCTTTCCTCCCTTTACCTAGGATCAACTTTCCTAAGCTTACCTAGGTTAGCGGCCCCGACCTCCTTTTGTCCGAGCTAGTGCCCAGCCCGTTTCCTTCTCGTCTTTAATTTCTCAAATTTCTGTAATGATATTCGACCTCCTGACTTGGCCTTCAAGGCCTAATTCTGTAATGGCCTCAAGCCATAGTTTATTTCGGCGAGCTTTTCTTTTTCTTCGTTTCGTTTAACTGCTTTCGTCATGCAAGATTTTCGCTAAGTGTCGTTTGTTTGATGCACTTTCCCCTTTCGCCGAAGGCTGATACTGCGAATCATACACCCACACTCTACCGAGCATGGGTTGCTCGGGATGCATAAATCATTATCGTAACATAAACTCCCTCAGGTCGATTCGAAAAATCGGCTAAGTGCTGGGAGCTCGGCTTATCTAAGCCCTTGATCTCTCAGTCAGGCTGTTGCCTGGAGCCCAAGCATATCGTTCGGCCGGGTGGGTATCTTGGCTTAGCGCTTTACCTCGACCTCAACGAATTATCCTTATTGACTAAGCCCTGTTGGCTTGTGTGCGCGGGCTCGACTATTTCAGCTTTATCAAGCTGATCTAACATCGTTTTCGTTTTTCAGAACCTGAGGAGCCACGCCCGGGATGTTCATTCGCGTTTCCTTAGCTCAATCTTTTAGTTCAACTCGAAAATTTAGCTAAGTGTTAAGCGTTCGGGCGATTCACGCTGCTATTCTTCCGATCCGGGCCTTTTTCCCTGACTCGGGATCATAGCTTAGTTAGATCAGTACTTTGACTTAGAGATGACATTTGGTCAGGAGCACAACCTGATCCAGTGATTTCGCTCGGTCAGACCTTAGACCCTGGATCGTCGATATGTATTGCCGAAAGATAATGAATCATATTTGTCTTCGAGCAAGAGCCTGGACACCGTCCGACTTACCCTGATCGGGCGTGGATCGCCACGCCCGATCGGCGCCGATCCGGTGGGTGCGTGAGAGCAAGCCCACTTATAACTTGCCTTAGCAAGAGCCTGGACACCGTCCGACTTACCCTGACCGAACGTGGATCGCCACGCCCAACCGGGCCCGACCGAACGTGGAACGCCACACCCGGTCGGCGCTGATCCGGTGGGTGCGTGAGAGCAAGCTCACTTATAACTTGCCTTAGCAAGAGTCTGGACACCGTCCGACTTACCCTGACCGAACGTAGATCGCCACGCCCGACCGGGCCCGATCGAACGTGGAACGCCACGCCCGGTCGGCGCCGATCCGGTGGGTGCGTGAGAGCAAGCTCACTTATAACTTGCCTTAGCAAGAGTCTGGACACCGTCCGACTTACCCTGACCGAACGTGGATCGTCACGCCCAACCGGGCCCGACCGAACGTGGAACGCCACGCTCGGTCGGCGCCGATCCGGTGGGTGCGTGAGAGCAAGCTCACTTATAACTTGCTGTGGTTGTTTCCCTCGGAAAGCTGGAGTGGGTCTTTATCATCGCTTTTTCCGATTACAGTTACAAGAGTTATTCCGCTCCACTCTCCTCACGATACAATTTTAAATGTACTACACTCCAAGGTCTTCCGAGTCGTTTTCCTTGAGCATCCTGTAGATAATAGGCTCCCGACCCCAATGCCTCGACCACCAGGAACGGGCCACTCCATGGAGGCTCCAGCTTGCCTACTTCTCCAACTGGCTTGACTCTTTTCCACACCTTGTCCCCCACTTGGAAATGTCGAGGTATGACCTGTTGGTTGTATCTGTTCCGCATCCTTTGTTGGTAAGCGGCCATGCGAACTGAAGCCTTAGCGCGGACCTCCTCGATCAGATCTAATTCAGCTCGTCTTTTCTCGGCATTGTCTTCTCCATACAATTGTCTTCTGTCCGACTCACAGCCGACCTCCATGGGGACGACCGCTTCACTCCCATATACTAACTGGAAAGGAGTGCATCCTGACCCTTCTTTGGGTGTGGTCCGAAGGGCCCATAGGACACCGGGCAGCTCATCTACCCAGGACCCGCCGACCTGATCCAGCTTAACTCTGAGCCCTTTCAGGATTTCTCTATTGGCGACTTCGGCCTGGCCATTACTCTGAGGGTATGCCACGGAAGTGAAGGCCTGCTTGATCCCAAATTCTTTGCACCAGTTTCTGATTATCCGACCTTGAAATTGTCAACCATTGTCTGATACCAGCTTATGGGGTATGTCATACCGGCACAAAATATTCTGCCAGAGGAATTTTTTCACTGCCTGCTCAGTGATCCGAGCCAGGGCTTCTGCTTCAACCCACTTAGAGAAGTAATCTACTGCTACCAACAGGAATTTTTTCTGACCAGCTGCCCGGGGAAAGGGTCCCACTATATCCATGCCCCACTGATCAAAGGGACATGATACGGTGGAAGTTCGCAACATCTCCACCGGTCGGTGTGATAGGTTTTGATACTTCTGGCAAGATAAACAAGAAAGAGCTATCTTCTCTGCATCCTTTTGGAGAGTCGGCCAGAAGTAACCGGCTAGCAGAACCTTCCGAGCCATGGACCGACCTCCTGAATGATTTCCGCAGCACCCCAAATGCACTTCCCTGAGCACATAATCCGCCTCTTCCTTCCCGAGGCATCTGACTAGAGGTCGGGAAAAGGCCCGCTTATACAACGCGTCTCCTATCAGGGTGAATCGGGCTGCTCTGATCTTCAATATTCGAGCTTGCTCGGGGTTGTCCGGCAGGGCCCCCTCTTTCAGGTAAGCGATGAATGGAGCTCTCCAGTCTCCCTCTATCTCTGCTTCTGTTTCCCTCTCGATTTGAGCCACCAACATGACCTGGGGCGAAGGTTTGGGGGAAAACCCATGGACGGACAGAGCTAGCCAGCCTAGCTAGCTCATCCGCCTTGGCATTGTCCCCTCGAGGGATCTGGACCAGCTGGACTTCTTGAAATTTCGCTTGTAACTTCTGATATGCCTCTACATAGGCCTGTAGCTTCTCATCGTTCACTTCGAACCGTCCGGCCACCTGCTGAGTCACTAACTGGGAATCAGAATGTAGGATGACCCGAGTGGCTCCGACCTGTCTGGCCGCCTGGAGGCCGGCCAAGAGGGCCTCATACTCCGCTTGATTATTGGTAGCTTGGTACTCTAATCGCACCGCGAGATGAATGGGGTCTCCCTTAGGAGACATCAATAGAATGCCTAAGCCACTCCCCACCCGGGTGGCCGACCCATCCACGTATATTTTCCAGACCCCCTCTTCTTCCTCCGTATGAAGTTCACTCAAGAAATCTGCCAAAGCCTGAGCTTTGATTGCCGTTCTGGGCTGGTACTAAATGTCATACTCGCTTAGTTCAGTTATCCATTTGACCAACCGACCTGAGACTTCAGGATTGATCAGGACCTTCCCGAGTGTGCTATTGGTCAGCACTCGGATGGGATGAGCCAGAAAGTAGGGTCGCTGTCGCCGAGCCATCAACACCAGGACATAAGCTAATTTCTCGAGTGTAGTATACCTACACTCGGCCTCTTTGAATAAGTGCCCAAAGAAATAGACCGGTTGTTGTTCGGTCTGTTTCTGGGTTACAAGTACAGCGCTTGCAGCTCCCTCAGTAGAAGATAAATAAACATACAGTGGTTCTCCTTCTTCTGGCTTGGCTAGCACCGGTAGACTAACCAAGTAAGCTTTCAACTCCTCGAAAGCTCGGTCACACTCGGCATCCCATTGAAATTTGGAGGCCTTGCGCAGGATCTTGAAGAATGGCAAGCTTCTGTCAGCTGAACGAGAGATGAATCGGGACAGAGCTGTGATCCTCCCGGTCAAACGCTGCACTTCTCTTAGGTTCTTGGGCGGCGGCATGTCGAGCAGAGCTCTCACCTTGCCTGGGTTGGCTTCCATCCCCCGCTCAGTCAGGATGTAGCCTAGGAACTTCCCGCTTTTTGCTCCGAACAAACATTTTGCAGGGTTGAGTTTGAGGCCATACCTTCGAAGGGTGCAGCAGGTTTCCCGGACATCAGCTATCAAGTCGGCATCTTGGATGGACTTGATGAGGATATCATCCACATATACTTCTACATTCCTCCCGAGCTGCTCCTTAAAGACCTTGTTCATCAATCTCTGATACGTAGCTCCAGCATTCTTGAGGCCGAAGGGCATAACAGTGTAGCAATAGGTGCCCTCCGCCGTGACAAAACTAACCTTTTCTTGGTCTTCTAGGAACAATGGGACTTGATGGTATCCCTGATAAGCGTCCAGCGTGCAAATAAGTTCACTTCCCGCGGTAGAATCCACCATCTGATCTATTCGGGGGAGCGGGTAGTGATCCTTGGGACAAGCTTTGTTGAGGTCTCGAAAGTCTATACATACTCTCCACTTATCGCCTGGCTTGGAGACCAACACCACATTAGACAGCCAGGCCGGGAACTGGACCTCGCGGATGTGCCCAGCCTCCAGCAGTCTTTCCACCTCTGCCCTAATGACCTTGTTCTGCTCTCGGCTGAAATCTCTTTTCTTCTGCTTTACGGGTCGGGCGTCAGGGTAAACATGCAGCTTGTGCTCCATAATCTCGGGCCTGACCCCTTTCAGATCTTGCTGAGACCAGGCGAACACATCTTGATTTTGAGTCAGACACTCTATCAGCTGTTGCCGGAGGTCGGTCGGCAGCTCCGGAGCTATTCTCACCCTGGTCTCTTCTCGGTAGGGCAATAATTGGACTTCTTCTCTTTCTTCTTTCATCTCGTCCCAAGGGGAGGGCTGAGAGGATTGCACCATGTTACAACTGGCTGGGGCAGTTCGGCAAGCCTTGCTGACCTCTACTCGGACATCATCCACATAACATCGGTGGGCGACCTTCTGATCTCCTTTGGCTTCCCCAACTCGGTCACCTACAGGGAACTTGACTTTCAAGTAGAAAGTTGACGTCACCGCCCTGAACTCATTAAGCGCCGGTCGACCCAATATGGCATTGTAAGCCGAGGGTGCATCTACCACCAGGAAAGTAGATCATCTGGTTCTTCGTAAAGGCTCCTCGCCGAGTGATATGACCAACTTGATTTGACCCAGCGGTTGAACTTCTTTGCCGGTGAACCCAAACAATGGTGTGGCCACGGGCTGTAACTCAGTAGTTTCAATTTGGAGCTGTTTAAATGCCTCTAAGTATAAAATATTCACTGAACTTCCTGTGTCCACGATGGTTCTGTGGACTTGATAATTGGCTATGATCGCCGATGATGACCAAGGCATCATCATGAGGCACCTCCACCCCCTGCAGGTCGGAAGGGCCAAAGCTGATCTGTGGTCCTTGGGTTTGTGCCGAGCTGCATCCCACTTGGTAAATGTCTAAGCGCCGGACCTGTGATTTCCGAGCTCGATTAGAATCTCCATAAGTGGGGCCACCGGAAATCACATTGATGGACCCGTGCACTGCGTTTTGTTGATTGGCTTGCTCCTCGCTAGCATTCCCTCGCCCCTGAGAGTAGAGGGTCGGGAACAACTGTCTGGCTGCGGTAGTGGTCGGTCGATCGGTGGACTCCGATTGGTTCGGCAGGGTTCTACCTCGGTCGCGGCCCCCTCCCTGATATGCTCCTCTAGGACTTCCTCGACCAGAGCGACCTCGACCTCGGCCAGCCTGCCAGCGGTCCTGGAGGTCATGAGTATGACTGTTATGAAAGGAGCAGTAGGGTTGCCATCTGGAGGGAAGGCAGCCCTGGGCCACTTGCTGCACTATTCCTCTCTCCGCTCCCGGTCGATGTCCCAGAGCTCGGGGGCTTCTGAGAGGCCCTCCCGGAGGTACGTTTTTTTGGTGTTGCTGAGGATTTTCGGGCGTAGGCCTGACCTCCGGCCGCCTGGCAGCCTGTGCTTCTTCAACGTCCACGTATTTACTGGCTTTCCCCAAAAGACTTTCGAAATCTTTCGGAGGTTTTCGGATAAGAGATCTGAAGAACTCGCCCTCTTGCAAGCCCTGCGCAAAGGCACTGACCAACACCTCGGACGTAGCAGTGGGAACGTCCAACGCCACTTTATTAAACCTATTGATATAGGCCTTCAAGGGCTCCTTGGAGCCCTGCTTCATGGTAAACAGGTTCAAGCTGGTCTTGTGATGTCTCTTACTACTGGCAAAATGCTGCAGAAATAATCTTTTGAAATCAGAGAAATCCTTGATTGATCCTTCGAGAAGCCTGTCAAACCACCGCTGGGCTGGTCCGGCCAAAGTGGTCAGGAAGGCCCTACACTTAACACCATCCGGGTACTGGTGCAGCATCGAGGCGTTTTCAAATTTCTTTAAGTGCTCCTCCGGGTCAGTAGCCCCTCCATATTCGGGAATAGATTGGAGTCGAAAGTGTTTCGGGAGCGGCTCCTGTAGAATCCTGTTAGAAAAGGGGAAACCAGTATGCTCTTCCGGGGTCGGCACAAGGGGGGTCTTCCCTTTATCAACTTTGGCATGACTGGAAGTGGCTTCATGGGGATCAGACTGTCCCGCTCCCTCTGCCGGCCCAAACAGTGCCGGGTGAAAGTGAGGGCTCTCCCCCTGCCGTGCTCCTCCTTCGGTGCCCACGCGGGCGGTCTGTTCGGCCGGGTCCGCCTGAGCGGGTCGGGCCGCTGCTTGTTGCGCCTCCGCCAACTTCCTGGCTTTAGCTTCAACTAGCAGGTCGAAGTCTTCTTGCGAAAGCATCACGGCCATCCGATTGGAGTCGCTCATCTTCAGCTTTCGATCAGGTGAGATTCCCACAGACGGCGCCAAATTTGATCCTGTCGACAAGCGAAGATCGGTTCTCGCTCGGATGACTCGGTCTGCTGTGGTTTGGGAGGTCGGACCGAAGTTGAGCTCTCAATATGGTGCAGTGGTTGCAAAATGACAGCGAGCCTTTCTTTGAAGCCCCAGGGGGGTTTATATAAGGGAGAGGCAACTCTCTGCTGTGTCAGGGCCGGCAAATCTCATTAAGGGATGGTCAGTGGACAGATGGTGATATTGACGGCCGCATTCAATGCTGGGAAACTGCCATAGCCGCCTGACCCTCATAAATGCCTGACACATTGCCTAAGATGTCTCTTCTGTTCCTCTTTTATTGTTGGCGGCTTTGCCAGGTAATGATCATGTCAGAGGGGATTATCTCTTGAGTATCTGATAAGAAAAGCTCATGCGATAGAAAAGACTCGCAATTATTCAATTGTCTCCGTATGATCATGAGTACCTGACCTCGGACGACTGACCTCGATGATCCTGACCCCGGGCGTCCGACCTTGAAGGTCTTGATCCTAGACGGATGACCTCGAGGGTCCCGACCTCGGGCGTCCGACCTTGAAGGTCTTGACCCCGGACGGATGACCCCGAGGGTCCCGACCTCGGGCGTCCGACCTTGAAGGTCTTGACCCCGGATGGATGACCTTTGATCGGATCTATTAACTACCGGTTCAGATCAGCAATCGGACCCGACCGAGCCCTCAATCCTTCTAAAAATCATATGCCCGGATCAATCTTAATTCCCCTTACATTAACTTGATTAACTACTTTAGTTCATGCATTTTAGTTTGTTTAATTAATGCAATTTTTTATTTGCATTTGAATGTTTGAGATGTTTGTTATTCATTCAGATTGCAACTAGGTTAAATTAGATTATAGGATGTATCACTTATGTTTTCGATAATTCCTTTGCAATCGTAGTTTAAATTAGATTATAATATTTTTCATTTATTAGTCTTAATATCAAACTCAATGCCAACCCACTTATTTACAAATAAATTGATTATAAGATTATAATCCACCATTACATTCCTTGAGAGATGATCCGAGTTGTCCTATATTGTACTAATTCGGGGGTTCAATAATTATAGTTGGACTCGTAGTACGACATATGAGTGTGATCACTACGTCGGTAATTCCTCAAGCTAACTCTGAGATCTTCGAGCTCTCCACTCTGAGTTTTCCCAAGTTTTATACTCTAAGCTCTCCTCATGAGTTCCCCAAGCTCTTCACACGAAGTTCCTTGAGATCTCCACTTTGAGCTCCCCAATTCTCCCCTCTGAGTTTAACAAACTATATAGCTCCTCAAGACAACCATCATCACCCACATAAGTAGACATGGCTTAGGGCATCCATATTGGTCGACGTTATAACGTCCACCACCTCAACAAAAAGTATAAGGTCCACATGTCACATACATATTAATTAACACATTCATTCTCTAACATTCATTTTAATATTAACACTCATTATTTGTAGAATTCACATACACATATATATTATATTAAAATATTTATTCTCTCACATTTATTTTAATATTAACATTTATTATTTATGGATCTCGTCGTCCACTCATTCATCTTTATTTTTATTTTATATTAAATGAATATAATTTCAAATTTATTTACGTAATTTAAATGATTATTATTAAAATAAATAATAAATATATTTTATTATGTATAATTAATAACATTAATTATTTTAATTTTAAAATATATATTTTTTATTTTTAAATTAATAAACTAAAAAAGTTGAACCCACATATGTGGGGTGGGCCATCACTGTGCCCACCCCACGCGCAGCAACGAAGGAGATTGAATATTTTTATTATACAGTATTGACCATTGAACATATTCAATTCCATGAATGCGTTGAATTCCATGAACGCATTTAATGATGTGGAAAGTTGGATGTGTTATAACATTATCACGTATTAGTTTTAACACCCGACTAAAGTTATAACCGTTCAAATAACACATTGATGCAGATGCTCTTATGATTGTCCTATACTGTACTAGTTAGGGGGTTCAGTAATTATAGTTGGACTAGTAGTACGACATACGAGTGTGATCACTATGTCAGTAATTCCCCGAGCTTACTTTGAGCTTTTCAAGTTCTCCACTCTGAGTTTTCCCAAGTTTTCTATTCTAAGCTCCTCTATGAGTTCCCCAAGCTCTTCACACTATGTTCCTTGAGATCTCCACTTTGAGCTCCCCCAATTCTCTCCTCTGAGTTTAACAAACTATATATCTCCTCAAGATAACCATAATTACCCACACAAGTAGACATGGTTAATTAGGGCATCCACATTGGTCAGTGTTATAACGTCCACCACCTCATCAAAAAACATAGGGTCGAACATGTCACATACATATTATATTAATATCTTTATTCTCCCACATTCATTTTAATATTAACACTCATTATTTATATGATTCACATGCTACATACACATTGTATTAAAATATTCATTCTCTCACATTCATTTTAATATTAACATTCATTATTTGTAGATCCCATCATCCATGAATTCATCTTTATTTTTATTTTATATTAAACAAATATAATTTCAATTTTATTTATGTAATTTAAATTATTATTATTAAATATTATTAATAAAATATATTTTATTATGTATACTTAATAATATTAATTATTTTTAATTTTAAAATTTATATTTTTTATATTTTTAATTAAAAAACCTAAAAAAGTATGAACCGTGTATGTCGGGTGGGCCATCACTGTGCCCACCTCATGTGCAGCACCGAAGGAGATTGAATTTTTTTTATTATAAAGTATTGGTCATTGAACACGTTCAATTTCATGAACATGTTCAATTCTATGAACGCGTTCAATGACGTGAAAAGTTGGATGTGTTATAACATTATCACGTATTAGTCAATACTCGGCCAAAGTTATAATCGTTCAAATAATGCATCAATGCAGATGCGGCTCTTATGATCATCATTTTTACGATTAATGGCCAATAACTAACTAGAGATTTACATTAATAGAAATGACTATAACTAACGGTCAAATTAATGATTGAAATGATTAAATAATTTTTTAGAGATCATGGCCGCCACCTTTTATAGGTTACTCTTCGTTTCATATCTATTTAGGGCATTCACATTGGTGAATGTTATAACGCATATCAACTCATCAAAAAGTATGGAGTCCACGTGTCACATATACATTATATTAACACACGTATTCTCTTATATTCATTTTAACATTTTAATATTAACATTTATTATTTGTAGAGTCCAAATGTCACATACACATTATATTAATTTATTCATTCTTTCACATTCATTTTAATATTACACTCATTATTTGTGAGTCCCGTCGTCCATCATTCTTTTTTATTTATATTTTATATTAAATAAATATCATTTTAATTTTGTTTACGTAATTTAAATAATTATTAATTTATATTTTATGATTATTACATTATCTTTATTTAAATGATTAAATAATATGTCACGCCCCGAGACCCAGGAGCCGCTGATCCAATAGAGAATCGGGCAGCACCTCCCTTGTCCGGCGGACAATTTACACATACAAACAATATATATGACAACCCACGCAGTATATATTTGGCCTCAGGCCTCCAAAATAGATAAACACAACGTAAAAGTACCCGACAACTAAGTAAATCATACCTGACTGCGGACCGGTCCAACTTACGACGAAACAACCAATACAAAAACCCCTTAGGGCACACGACGACACTCCCAGGACATATACAAGTCCAATAAGTAAATATACAAGTAGACACTACCAAGTACAAAATGAAACTAAGCCGTCGCGATGAGTAGGGACTGGCTGCTGGGCTCTTCTGGCGACTCCAAGTATCTCAACCTGAAATAAAATCATAATGGCAACGGTGTGAGTCCATAAACTCAGCGAATACTCAACAGATATGCATAGGAGGTTATACCAACAATAAGAGTTCAGCTAATGCAGACTCATATCAACAGAAAGGAAAGACTGGTACTGAACATACTGAGGTAGATACATACCTGAATCCATCTAACCTGTACAGAGGTAAGAAATACCAGTGGAATACCAATAGACATATAATCACAGATAACAGGTCTCCAGAATATGCAATGTCAAACAAGTGCAGCAAATAAGTGCAGCAAAATAAGTGCAGCAATCAATGCACGATGCAAAATATGCACATGGTGCAATGTCATGGTCACCCCCTAACTCCAGTCAAGTCACCGAGACAGGCAATACTGTGTCGGCCGAGTGGGTAGAGCTGTGACACTGTCAGCACTCTGCCATCACTGCTCCTGAGTGACCGAGTGGACAGGATGCTGGTGGAGTAAACACTCCGCCCCATGTATATATAGGGGAGATATCTCTCTCATCTTCTCTGGTCTATGGTAAGAGAAGGGATCCCTGCCTGCTACCACGCTCCGAAACCACTACCCATGAGCGGACGAGCGGAGCAGTACAGAGCAAATGCACACACCCAGCGGTATCCACTAACCCATGAGTGGCCGTGTGTGCATATCATGTGCCGGAAGACGATTAGGCTCAACCACAAGGGAGTCGCTGATCGCCGGCATGCAACAGTGCAAGGATGGTGTATGATAGATACACATACCTCCCTCCCAAATCCTCAGTATACTAGGTCTCAGTGTGAAATCCTATAACAGGAAGTACAGTTAACCTACAAGGTATACTGGCCGAAAACTACAGATCCCTCAAGGTCAAAGGTAGGAGATACATCACGATCTCTAAGCATACATATAGATATGACACTACCTGATACTGTAGGGAACTAACAGCATAATAACTCAGGAATAAACCACAGGTATCCAGGACAGGTATAATAACTCAGGGATAACTAATAAGTATCCAGAACAGACATGATAACTCAAGGATAACTAACAAGTATCCAGGACAGGTATAATAACTCAGGGATAACTAATAAGTATCCAGAACAGACATGATAACTCAAGGATAACTAACAAGTATCCAGGACAGGTATAATAACTCAGGGATAACTAATAAGTATCCAGGACAGGCATAATAACCCAGGGATAGCTAACAAGTATCCAGGGAAGGTATAATAACTCAGGGATAACTAGTAAGTATCCAGAACATGCATAATAACTCAGGGATAACTAACAAGTATCCAGAACTGGCATAATAAACAGGGATAAACAACAATATCCAGAACAGACATAATAACTCAAGGATAACTAACAAGTATCCAGGACAGGTATAATAACTCAGGGATAACTAATAAGTATCCAGAATAGACATGATAACTCAAGGATAACTAACAAGTATCCAGGACAGGTATAATAACTCAGGGATAACTAATAAGTATCCAGAACAGACATGATAACTCAAGGATAACTAACAAGTATCCAGGACAGGTATAATAACTCAGGGATAACTAATAAGTATCCAGAACAGACATGATAACTCGGGATAGCGTAGAATCTTACTGCTATCTATAACATTCTATGCATAACAAAATGACAATATCAAGATAGATAAGTCAAAGGGTACCCGCCTCCAAGTAAGTGAAGTCTGTATCAATAGAGAACCTCCCGTCCAATAATCAGCAATCAATCAGCGTCCTGTATCAAGGACATTGTTTTAGCTATCACAATAATTATTAAGTAGCTAAACAAATTCCTACACCGTATTAGGATTAACTTCACCCTCGTATTTCATTTAATTAATCTAATTAAATGATTATCCCTTTCTAGATTGGGGTCAGGTTTCAAGTTTAGGTTTAACCCAATGATCACCTTAAATAAAACGAACCTGTAAGGTGGCACACGACAGGACAGCAAATAAAAATCCAAGCTACTCCTCCAAAACCAATTCCACGCCCAGCACAAAAATTGATACATACTCTTCTACACAGGAGGTAATAGAAGCAACCTAGTTGGAAGCCAACATTCAAACATCCCTTTCCATATCACACAAACTGATCTAATTCCAAAATAGAACACGAACTCCCCACACTGATCCACATGGTAAGGGAAAGCAAAGCTAGCCAAGTGATCATCCAAAAAGAAACCATAGGAAAACTCAGATCTAATCCCTAAGAAAAACAAATCAAACCGAGATACTAATCAAGATGTTCTTGGCTGAGATCCAAACAGAATTTCTCACCGCTCTAAGCCAACACCAAACAAATCAGAAGCTACCCAATTCAAATTCAACTTCAAAAACCCCAATACGACCCTCATTCCAAAACTTTCCACAACAAACAGATCAAAACCAACTCATGGTAGAACACAACACCAACAGAGCTAACCAAGATAAAGAAAACCAAATCCAGATCAGAATGAAATCCGAGATCCACCATTCAGAGAAAAAAAATTAACTCGATCACATACTAGAATTCAAGATTCTAACACAGTTCATCCAAGAGCACATCTTAGATATGATCCTTACCTAGTTTTGCAGCCCAAACAAATGCGATCGGCCAAAAACCAATAGGAATCCCCACGCATCCTGCTCCAGCGAACTCAATCCCGTTTAACTATCAAGGCTGACAATCCACAACCAAGCAAAGAACCCTAATCCATTAACAGATTTGTTCAAGATCAATATCAACAAATCAACACTTACCTAAGCGCAATCACCCAACAAGCTCGTTGACACTACACTGCTTCAATCAGGCGGGGATCAATTTGGTTAAGGGAAGAGAATCAAATGAATCATCAGCGCACCCTTCTTCTTCTTCTAATCGGCTCGAAGCCTTCCTGGCTTTGGATCCCAGCAGTTGCAACCGATCTGCCCAATCGTCACCCAAGCAATGATTCGCCTGGTGATACAGCTCCGCACGCGCGTGAAGAACAACAAGGGATCGACTCCTCGACTGTCGGCTCCTGTGTCGAGCTAATCGAACAAGGAACAACTGGGCTGGAAGCTTCGAGAGATGAGGAGGCGGGTGGCTAGGGTTCGCGAGAAGGGAGGCGAAGGGAGGAGTCGGCGCGCGTCGGCGCGCCTGTGGCTAGGGCACGGGATATAAGAGATGGCATCTTACACTTTAGTCCAATCAATTTCCTTCTAATTGCAAGATCACCCCTATATTTGAACATTTTCGCAAACAACCCCTTTAAGGTTTGGTTTTATTCCATTTAACTCCTTAAAATTCTGTCTAAGAGCATGTACACCCTAGGGTGTTTTCTGAAAAATTTTCTGGAGTAGAATAAAATGTCGGGTTTAACATAATATTACATAATTTTATATTTTATATTTTTTTAATTGAAAAATATATGAGAGTGCTATATGGCCCACCAATTTTTTTAAACCCCCGCACTAGGGATGACAATTTTTCCTGCGGATTTGAATATCTACGGGGAAAATACGAAACGGGACGGGTTTGGGAAGGTATTATCGGGTTTGGATTCGGATTCGGGGATTTTTAAAAATCCCCGAAACAGATTGGGGCGGATATGAGGATGCTATCCCCATCCCCGAACCCGTCCCGATATCTTTAATAATAATAAAATATTAATAATTATTAAAATAATTTAATAATATTAATATTAAAAAGATGTGTGAAAACCCTACTGAGTAATGAATCGTCGCTCACTCGCCGTCTCCCACAAATTTTCGATTCTCTATCTCGTCTCCCAGCCGCCACTCACCACTCGCCACTCGCCACTCGCCACTCGCCAGACAAGATCTCCTTTTGCTCCGCACTCTTCGTTCTTAGCCAGATCGCCTTCGAAATTTTTTGAGGATATGAAAGAGATCGCCTTCAATTCGAATTTTTTTTTTTGAGGATATGGATATTTCAAGTGGGGCTGAATATTTCAAGTGGGGATGGGGACGGGGATGGAGATTTACTCCCCGTGGGTTCGGGGACGGGGATTTCCCGATTAAGTAGAGATGGGGATGGGGATGTGTTCGAAGATGGAGATTTACTTCGGGGACGGGTATGAAGATGATAAACTCGTCTCCGACCCGTCCCATTGTCATCCCTACCAGCACTGTGCCCACCGATGCTGCATCAAGTTCGAGATTTTTTATTTTCCATTTATAAAATAAAGGTCACTGAACAGTTGAATGACGTATAATTGTATATGCGTTATAACGAACGCCTATATTGATTTTAATACCATGCTCGCATTATAACATTCCATGAACATAACCAATGCAGGTGCTCTAAATACCAAAATATAGATACCTAGTACTTCATCAGTTTTTTTTTATAAATACCAAAGTATATTATATTGTTATTGAGGACTCTCTCTCTCATTCTTTTTCACTCTGCATCTACTAACTTAAATATCTGATGGACTTGGTGAGATAACTCTTGTGCCCTTTGATATTTTGCTCTAACGCGTGTCAAGCTACGCCGTCTGTATTAGACCATCAATAGGCAGTATGAATTGAATTTTGACTTGATAAATTAAAAGATAAATTTTCTTTAATAAATAGTTAACCTAAGAATCATTCATTGTGAGCATTTTTTTTAAATTTATTTTGATGGTCGAAAAATTTTTTTTATAAGATTGAACTGATCATCCTAAAATTAGTTAAGTTGGATATCTTGTGTCAATTAAATAAAATATAATACTTGCTTAGTCTCGGAGCTATAGTGCAATGGTAAACGATGGGATAGACATAGGCATAGACTCCCTGGATAATGAGAGTTCAAATCTCACCCAAAGCACATTGATACACTTGAATAGTTCAAATTGCGTGGGACGTTGAGCCATCTATCAAGACCCATTTGTGTTTTTCGATTTATCCTAGTGGCCAGTGAGAAATTTTTATTAGGCCGAGTTAGTCATGCACCTTCAAAATTAGTCGAATCATAATAATTGAATACTTAAATTATATTTAAAAAAGTATAAGAGCATCTGCTCTGATGCGTTCATTAAGTGTTATAACGCTCAATGAATACACTGTGTGAGTTAATGTCGTTGTGGCGTTAGCGTTCAAACGTTGACGTGAACGCGTTCAATTTTAGAATTGAACGCGTTCATCGCTTAATATATATATATATAATTTAAAAATTAAATTTTAAAGTTGCGTCGGTAGATATGCCCACCCACGTGGTCAATTTTTTTATTTTTTTAATTGATTTTGTCATTTAATATATATATATATAATTTAAAATTTATTATTATTATTTATTTTAAATAATAATCATTTAAATTGTATAAATAAAATTAAAATTATATTTATTTAACGTAAAATAAAAATAAAGATGAATGAGCGGATGACGAGAGCTACAAATAATATGTGGGAGAATAAATATGTTAATATAATACGTATGTGGCATGTGAATCCCATAAATAATTAATGAATATTAGTATTAAAACGGATGAGAGAGAATGAAAGTATTAATATAATGTGTCTGTAGAATGTGAACTAGACCCGACCACGGTTCGGAACCGCCGGTTCGACGGTTCGGAACCGCCGGTTCGACGGTTCGTGGGAGGTCGACCCTTAACCTTAACCGCCCAAGACGGTTACGGTTCACGGTTCGGAACCGCCGGTTCACGGTTCGCCACGGTTCGTCACGGTTCAAGATTATTATATTAAAAAAATTAAAAATTAAAAATTAAATTAAAAAAAATAAATTTTATTAAAAAAGGGCTTGCACTTATATAAGTTGCCTACGTATCCCCTTAGGGTATAGGGGAATCAAAGCCCACGTAGTTCTTTTACATTTTTACCCTTTTACATTTTTATATTTTTACCCTTTCTCACTCACTTGCATTTCCTCCCGTTCCCGTTGTATTTGTTCCTTCGGTATCAAATTCTTCGACTTCGTCTTCTGAAAGTTGCATTCCTTGGATTCGCTTCTCGGCTTTGGTCCAATCATCAAGTAATGCTTGAGCTTCCAATGAGTCGGGAGACATAGTTGATCGTCGTTCATCTAATATGTTGCCGCCGGCACTGAACGTCTGCTCCACAGCAACAGTCGACACTGGAGAAGCTAGAATTTCTTTTGCGATCACGGAGAGAACGGGAAAACTTTGAGCCTTCTGTGACCACCACTTCAAGATGTCGAAGTCTTCGCTATCTGCTTCATTAAAATCAAAAGAAGTCGTAAAATAATTCTCAAGTTCCTGTGTGGAACTTGAGGATCCTCGTGGACGTTTCGTCCGTTCTTTTAATAAAAGTTGGGCTTTTGTAAGTTTTATATTAGTAGTAGTAGGTTGTTGTGTTTCAGAAATATTAGTTTGTGTTCCATATTTAACATAATATTGATTGTAAAGATCATATAAATAATTTCTAATATTATATACAATATTAGCTGGATCCGGAGAGGAAGAATCCTTAATAGGAATTAATGCGTCATAATATAAAGTTAGCATTTCTTGTAAAACTTCTAATTTAAATCTAGGATCTAAAGCAAATGCAATTAAATAAATTTCAGGAATTAAATAAAAATATTTTTCCCATTTAGTTTTCATAGCTATTATACATAAATTTAAAGCTTCATCATTTGCATGTTCATTTAATATTAATACTATACTACAAAAATTTACTAAAATTAAATGAGCAGTAGGATAATAAACACCTGAAAGTTGTTCAGTTGCATCGTTAAAAACTTTTAAAATTTCACAAATACTACTACAAATATTCCATTGTTGTGAAAATAAATATATATTAGTATTACTATTTTGTGCAAAAAATAAACATAATAAATCTTTATATTGAAAAGAATCTTGTAATAATTGATATGTTGAATTCCAACGTGTTGGAACATCACGTGGAAATTTTTTTGGTCGCATTCCATTAGCTTTACAAAATCTACCCCATTGTTTCATCATAGATGGATGGGACCATAAGTATGAAATTGCGGTTCTAATTGGTTGAATATAATTTTGTAAAAGTTTTAATCCATCTTGAACACATAAATTTAAAATATGACATACACAACGAATATGAAAAAATAAACCACCAATGACAGGTTGACAAATAAATTTTAATTCATCTATTGAAGCGGTATTAGAACTAGCATTGTCTAATGATATTGAAAAAATTTGATGAGTCAATCCATATTCTTCTAAAACTATGTGTAATAATTGTGCAATGTTATGAGCAGTGTGTGATTCATCAAAAACTCTATAAGCTAATAATCTTTTTTGAAGGATCCAAGAGTTATCAATCCAATGGCATGTTATACCCATATAAGAATGAGTTTGCCAATGATCACTCCAAATATCGGAACATAAAGAAACTTTATTATTTAATTTACTAAATTCTTCTATTAAATTCTTTTTTCCTTGTTTTACTAATCTTTTAATTGTACGTGTTAGTGTAGTCCTAGGTACACGTTTAGCAGCAGGATTAAGAGATTCTTTACAAAAATCTTCAAATGTGCATTTAGATCCAAAACTAAAAGAAAGATGTTCTACGGAAACAAATTTAGCTAATGATTCTCTTAATTTATTATCTGAATATAAAAATAAACCAGAATCAGTACTACTACCGCTAGAAAATCTAGATAATTGTGTTTGAGATCGGTCAAGCCCATATTCCGTCGGGTGCTTCGTTTCTACATGTCGTTTCAACGACCCATAGCCGCCGCCGGCTTGGAATTTGTAGGAAGCATTACAATGCTTGCATTTTGCACGCATTTCTCCCGACGGAAGTGTGACTTTCTCAAAATGTTTAGTAAAAATAGACGATTTTAAAGGAGCATTATCCCGAACCTTAGAAGTAATCGCATCGGTACTTCCTTGCGTTTCGGGGATCGGAGGGTGTTGGGGCTGAGCCTCGGTCTCATCATCGGTGGATTGAATTTGAAGGTTGGGATCCTCGTATGCAATTTCTTTTCCCCTCCGAGATCGAGATGATGAAGCTCCGCGTCCGCCTCCGTGACCTCCTTCCATTATCGTCGACGTCGATGAAGAACGTGAAGAGAAGTTGAGAGTTAGAGAGTTGAGAATGAGAGATTGAGAGAAGAGAAGTTTTGTGAGTGAAAATGATGAAATGAGCTCCCTATTTATAGAGTTCGGATCATAACGGTCACTAAATCCTAGCCATTGATCAAAAAACGGTCAAATGATCTCATCCGTCCAAAAAAAACAAAAAAAAAACAAAAAAAAAACTCAAACGGCACTGAACCGGCGGTTAACCGCCGGTTCAGTGCCGTTGGTTTCACGTGAACCGGCGGTTAACCGCCGGTTCACGGGTTCTGGCGCTCGGAACCGGAACCGGCCCGGCATCTTGCCGGGCCGGTTCCGGTTCGGCCCGGCGAACCGGGTCAACGGGCCAACCGGCCCGTTGACCCGGGCCGGTTCCGGGCCGGGTCCGGGCTGGACCCGGCCCGTGGTCGGGTCTAATGTGAACCTCTTCCTTTTTGATGAGGTGGTGGGTGGTATAACGCCAACAAATGTGAATGCCCTAATACTTGCTTAAATTTACTAGGGCATAATTGACTTATATATATATGCGTGATAAATAAACGAAGAAGCATTTTTTCACATGCATCACTCCATGTTGTATGCTACTAATAGTAAAAAGATTTTCACACGCTAATCACGATCGATTGACTGGAGCGCTGAGATGAACGAATTATTTTTTACCACCTAATAGTAAAAAGATTACTACCAATATTGAGCTTCAAGTAGATCAAAGATGAAGCTCTTCATTGATCAGTGATCACTGTGTAAAAATATTATCAGACAACTGAAAAACACCCACAATTTAAATCAGTTCACAGAAACGATCGACAAAAGAATTGTAGAACTTGTTCCACGCACACAGTAGATGTAATAACCACATTATATATTCCTCAGATCATGAGAACTTTAACGCAGACACCCATATGATATGCGTACGACAGATGGAAACTCTCAGATTACAAGTAGGCGATCGAGGCTAATTATATATATATATATATATATATGATAACACATTCTGAAAACACAGACATACGCTCATGCATGCTGTCATGCATTTATAGATATATAGAGAGAGATTGAGAGAGAGAGAACCATTAGAAAGGCTTGAGCCTCCCTTTTGCCTGTATAATGACTTGCCTCTTAATTAGCTTCAACCCGCACTGTTGTTTTTAGCAACATGAGGATGATAAGCTCCCTCGAAAACCGAGAATGTATATTGTTTCTTCTTCTTCTTCTTCTTCATCATGAGTGAAGTCTTGAGTCAAACACTTCCTGACTCACTCTTCTCTTCGGCAATCGTAAGGACGTACTACTCCTTATATGTGTTGGCATGCATCAGTGTCTACCCTACTTGACAGCACTTAAAGCTTCTCGTTGTGGATTCTTGGATCCTTCAAGCCTCATCCACTCCGGAATATGGATAACAATGAAGAGTACTTAATATTTGTTTATTCAGCACTGACCACTAAGAAAAGGAGATGCGATGGAGACCAACGAGGCACACTTGGTCTCCATTAATTTGCCAAAGCAAAAAGGCCATTTGGGCGGCAAATTGTAGTGCGGGCGACGGGATGGTGGAGATCTTTTAGAAAGCAAGAAAAAGCGGAGCTTATTTGGTCGAAAGAATCTATCAGCTGTCGCTGTATGATTGGGGAAAGCTGGCGTTGGAAATGCTTGCCTTGGTCTATAAAATTGATTGACTCATTTGACTTGGATTGCTCGACCAAACTATTCCATTTGGACCAATTGACATGCTCAATTGGCTTCTCTCTCGACGAATGGGTCAACTGTGTTGAGTTTTCTATTGAAGTAACTCATTTTGTACGCCCTATCTATAGAGTATAGACCTCTTCTAGGTTCGGACATGATATGAGGTCTAGGAGGTGCTCATCTCAGGCTTACTTATGAGAGGGACTCGAAAATTAATAATATGCTAGGTATAAATTTTCTAT
This sequence comes from Boesenbergia rotunda, assembly GCA_024364735.1. Taxonomy (NCBI): domain Eukaryota; kingdom Viridiplantae; phylum Streptophyta; class Magnoliopsida; order Zingiberales; family Zingiberaceae; genus Boesenbergia; species Boesenbergia rotunda. Next base: position 94,701 of record JAGFNQ010007121.1, on the reverse strand, counting down.
CAGGCAAACTTAACCCAAGTATTTATGTCATTTAATATTAATATTTTTATTTTAATGCGCGAGGTGTCGATCCTCAATTTCGTCGTGAGCTCCTCCTCTTTAAGGATGTTTGTCTCCTACACGACCGACGATAGCAGCCTCTTCGATTCTTCTATTTTGGTAAATTTCTATTTATTCTATCCAGCTTTTGTATTGGCATGGTATTGTTTCCTTCTAGTTTTGCCCAGAAACTAGGATTTCCTTTTGTTCCCGCTTTGATGAATTGAATGACTACTTGTGAGTATTTCTTTACTTGATTTTACGTTTCTATTTCAAGAACAATATTTCTTAATTTTATGGTGGTTGTTTGGGATAACGAGGACAACGAAAAAGATGAGATGTCATCTATGCACTATATACACAAATACTTAGTCGCGTGGGAGAAGATAAATGTTGGGTTTCTGTATATGTTTTATCTCTGCTATCAGATATGTGATACCATAGTATTTTGTGCCCCATTTACTTATTTTATAAATAAATATAATGATTATGAAAGATGATTCTACCAATAAAGAATATAACTTATGAACCAACTTTGAGTTTTCTATGTGAAATTTATATTAATTGCTATCTCTTTTATTTTTGTTCTCGTATTTGTCATACCATTGCCACTAATATCCATGCTTCTTATAGATCAGATCCTTAACAAAGTTGCGTTTACCTCATAATATGAATTGAGTTTTTTTCGATTTAGATGTGTTCTTTTGTAAATGCTTATTGCTCTTGTATTGTTTGAAACCTACAAGGTGTTGGAGGAAATGCTCATTTTTCCAGAGAGTTAACAAAAATAAATTGAAATTACACAAATTTCAACTTACCTGTTGAGTGGCTTGAGAAGCCCTTTTGTGCAAAGTGCAGTCTCTCGAGCTGGAATTCCTGACCTGGAATTCACGAGCTGAAATCTCCTGAGCATGTTTCCCAAATCGGACGTCTCGAACTGGTCTTCCCTAGCTGAATTGCCCGAGCAGATTATCCCGAGCTAGAATTCTTGAGCAGGAATCTCCCGAGTAGAATCTCCCGACCACCGCCCAGGATCTCCCGACCACCGCCCAGGATCTCCCGAGTCGGAATTCGAGAGTTGCTGAGGCCTGCACAACGTAGTTTCCTTGAAACAGATTTGTCCCCCTCCGATAGTGCTTCGAGGCTCCGATGGACATCTGTCTATCAGGATACAACAGCGGAACCACGGACACAACGAAATACTAGTTGCTTGTGGCGAACTGATCCAAACGTATGACGGTTACTGATTTTGCATTAATCAATAGGTAATGCATCAGTTACATTTGAGCAAAAAATTTGGCAAAACGTTAGTTCATCCGCTTGGACAAATTTTGTCCCGATCGGTCGGGCATTCGACGCGCGCAGGTCATGCACGCACACGAGTCCATTTGCTTCAGTACAAATCTGGGTCATAGATTTGCACCCCCTGTGCACCCATGTGTGAGAGAGAGTCTCTCCCCTTGCATTTGTTCACAAATAACATGCTTATGAAACAATATAAACCAACAATTATATCTTAAGACTCTCAATGTGGGACTAAAGTCCCATTCACAATGGAATCTCTTTATTCTCCACCTCCTTTTCCATTCACTAGAAATTCCCTGGGACTAAAGTCCCACTCACAATGGAATATCTTTCCTCTCTTTTCATTCACACTAAATCCAACACAAGGGAAGTGAAGTAGACCAATCCGATGCAGTCGAGGATACAGAATTCTTCTCAAATTACACATGACAACTAAACCTCTTAAATAAAATTCCCTTCTTTTCTATTCGGCATTTTTTTCATAATTTTTTAGCTCTCTTTTCTTTTGCTTTTTAACCATTAAAATTTTCATTTTTCTGCTTTTATTATTTATTCCTTTAGCTTTTTTTTTTCTTTTGCTTTTGAACCTTTAAATTTTTTATTTTTCCGTTCTTATTATTTATTTATTTTTATAATATATTCTTATGAAATAGTTGACACATATTATTTTAAATATTTTTTAAATATAATATATAATCATATCTTCAAAATATTTATCTAGATTAAAAAAATAAAGAGGAGTGACACTTATTCAACATTTTATTTTATTATATTTTTTACGCTCATTAAAAGCTTTTATCATATGTTGAAAAAAAAAGAAAATCATATTTTAAAATATAGATGAGTTTCTAAATTAAAATAATAATAAAATGTTATAATTTATTTAAATTCGATTTAGACTATCAAAATATCAAGTATGTACTGACTTCTCTGCCACTTTGAGTTACTCCCAGCCCTCCAACCCTAGGGATGATAATGGGGCCGGTCGGAGATGAGTTTGTCGTCTCCATCCCCATCCCCGAAATAAATCTCCATCCTCGTCCCCGTCTTCTTCCCCGTCTCCACTTAATCGGGAAATCCTCATCTCCGAACCCACGGGGATTAAACCCCCATCCTCATCCCCTCCACAGATATATCTCCAATAATAATAAATGAATAATAATTATTAATTTAGGATTCGTATTAAATTTTCATAAATCTTTAATATTATTGAAATTATTTTTAATAATAATAATTAATTAATTATTATTAGATATATCGGGACGAGTTCGGGGATAGGGAGATATAGGATCTCTATATCCGTCCCAGTTTGTTTCGGAGATTTTAAAAAATCCCCGAATCCAAATTCAAATCCGATAATACCTCCCCAAACTCGTCCAATTTCAGATTTTCCCCATGTGCATCCTAATCCGCGTAGAAAATTGTCATCCCTATCCAACCCTCTGCCCTGATAGAGAGGTATGTGGGTGTACGGTTTCTTTGAGTCATCAAAGGGACGTATCATCATCATGGTGTTCACCAATTAAGCTTACCCTTTGAACCTTTTAAACTTGTATCCTCATCACTTATCTTAAAAAAACTCGACTAGTTGTTCAACCGGTCTAATACGTGCACCTAATTAAGTAGACTTGTAATAGTTTTTTTATCAAAACTACTGCGTGAATTATAATTTTTTAAAAAAGTTGTCCCAAGCGTCTTGAACCGACTAAAAATATATTTAATTTATAATTGAAATTATTGAATTCAATTGAACTTGAACCTACTTGATAATTTTTTAAAAATGAATTCAAATTCATAATATTTTATTTGATTATTCATAAGTCATCCGTAAGTCAATTCAAATTCCAAAAATTCAAATCAAATTATAATTATTTTAAAATAATTTTAATTTAATTTTTCTCAAATTAAGATATGACATTTCCCATCAAATTCAAATTTAAATCATTTCAAATTATAATTGATTCGATTCGAATGAAGATTGGAATAATCCTAATTGAATTCAGTTCAAATTTTATTTCGTATCGAACTTGAGCCAAAATTATTTATATTTTTGAATTTTAAATTGAATTCGACTAGATTTGAATGGGTTTCACCCTTAGAGTAAAATAGTATAAATTCTATTATAAATTTTTAGAAACTAATACGAGAGATATAAATTTAAAAATATTTTAATATACAATATAACAAAATATTTTTTCCAAAAATAACAAAAATAAAATAATAATAATTCTATAAATTCAGAAGTAAAATATTTTTTAAAATGTGAAATATAAATAAAAAATATGATAATTTTTTTTGTTTATCTATTAATTTTGATCCAAATTATTAGTTTTGACCCTAACTATTGTACAACTATATAACAATTTTGATCCGCTTTCGGAGAAATAGTGCAGTTACTTTTATGAATTGATGATTAACATATAAAATCTTAATATCATAAGATCTGAGTTTAATCCTGATGAAGCTAGATATTTACCTTTCCTATGTGCTAATCATTGTCTATGTTAGTAGTTTATGTGATTTATCACCTCAATATTGATCCTGTAATGGATTGGTGGGGCCCCCGGAGCTATGGTACAGTGGTAGGGCAACTAGTCGTTAACCCAGACATCCACGGTTCGATCCTCAGCTACGGCGCATTTTGCAAGAATTTTTCCTCCAAATGGGGCGCAAACCCTGGGACACTGGGCTTCTAGACTGTCAGCCGTGAGCGCTTCTCGATTTACCCTGGTGACCGGTGGAAAACTTTCGTGGGATCGGACCGGTCTGTCTGATTCGTTATTTTTTTTTTCTGTAATGGATTGATGGACACTGAGGAGCGGATTGACTTTTACCACTAGAGCAATGGTATAGTGGCTAGGTTCCTAAGTGGTTAACCAAATATTTTAAGTGTCGAATATTAGTTTAGTTGCAGCACGTTATAGAAATTTTCCTCGCCATTCTGAAATATTGACCGCTTGGATAGAAGACGGCGATTGGCAATCCGTGCAGCGCAGCGATCGGGAGCTAGGGCGTAGCACAGTAGAGTGGTGAGGAAACATCCATGTTCTCGCTCTCGATCGACAATCGGATCTGGGCTTGGTCCGCGATCGACTCTTGGCCGAAGGCATCAGGTGTGCCTGAGAGGGTGGAAAAAGGTGATCAGTTAAGCGATGACAGTGCTGGACTTAGCAGCACATGCAGCAGCGAGATCCAGAGAGAAGGGATTGGAAGAGTAAAAAGAAGTCGTGAGGGTGTGAATGTGGAGGCTGACGGCTGTCGCCTCGGTCTGCGCCGACGATCGGGCGGCACAGTGACGAATGGTGCGACGACAGGCAATGCGTCGCCGAGAGAGGGAGAGTTGGGGATGGGGAGAGTTCGACGAGGAAGAGAAAATAAAGATTCAGGAGGTGTTTAGTTTACTCTATTTTTTATTTTCATTTTTTCAGAAAATTACATTTTCTTATATTTTAGAAAATCATTTTATTTTATTTTCTAGTTTTTCAGAAAATGCTATATCTTTTTTTGAAAAATAAGACTGGAAAATACAAATTAAATACGTTTTCTAGAAAATCACATTTTCTATGAAAAATAAAAATGGAAAACAAACAAACCAAATGCCTCCTTAAGTGAGTTTTATTTAACATAAATTGAATTTTTAATTAACTAAAATTTTTCCTCAATTAATTAAATCATCTCCAACCACAAAACACCATATTTGATATAATTTTCACACTAAAATAGTATGATTTCAACACAAAATATTATTTCAGCTCTAACTCAAGACATCTCCAACCACAAACACCATATTTGGTGTATTTTTCACACCAAAATGATATAATTTCAGCACCAAATACTATTTCAGCTTCAACCTACTCACATCATATCACGCTAAAAAATAATATTCATTAGAATATTATATTTTTTATTCATAATTTAATTACTAGTATATATTTTAATTTATTAATATTTTTTATGATAATTATTATATTTAAAATTAATACTTCATTTATACATAATAAGTTAATTTTTATAAAAATCACACATAATTAAGATAAAATATTTTACTAATTTTTATTTAAAATAAACAATATGAGTTTCTTTATCTTTGATTTATCGGTATCGAATAAAAAAATCTTCAAATCGAGTAACATCAAATTTTTTAATTTTTTATTATATTATTTATGAAATTAGTGATATAATTTATAAACATAATTATAATTAAAATATTAAATAAACTAAAAATATTTTTTTAATAAATTAAATCTTTAAAAATATGCATACTAAAATTTAAATACACTACTTAAATACATTTAATTTAAATTTATAATAAATATTTAACATTACTATAAATATCAAGGAAAATAATAATAATTGTAAATTAATTTTTATTTATGATATTTAATAATATATATTATATTTGATTTTATTAAAAATAAGCCATATCTAAAATGTCTTTTCCTCTTACAATTAGTGTTTACTAAATTTTATTTCATCCTTATATTTTTTTTATAAATTATATTTTACTTTTAGACATTTGCAAAGCATACCTTTTTAATTATATAAATGCCTATTTTTAAAAAAAATTACTTTGTCCTTAATTTAGAATTTTAAAATTATCAGAATGAATAAAGTTGAGTCAACTCGGGAAAAAAATGAATTAAGTAATATCAAATTTGGAGTGACCAATTCAGTCTATAATTTTTTTCAGTCACTAATATAAATCAAAAAGTACTTAAAATGAGTGATCTAGAAATTTAACATTCAAATCAAGCTCATAATATAAATTCATATTAGAAATGAGGTCATACCTCCGAGACCCAGCTTAACCTCATATTAAAACGAAGTTGTCCCAATCCCAAAACAGACAAATTTAACTAAATATTTTTAATATAAAAATTAATTATTAATATTATATATAGTTTTATAAATAATATCTAATAGTAATTATTTTAAATTTTATTAATGTTTTTTTAAATGTGCTGTTACTCTTATCTTGAATAAAATATTGTTAAAAGTAGATTTTTTTTAACTTTTTAATAATTTTAAAAATTTAGGAATTATTATGAATGAAACTAAGTAAAAAAATTTCCATACATTCAATCGGAGAAAATTGACTTGGCCTAGAATTGGGATCTATTAATCGGATTCGTATTCAATCGATAGTTAATCATCGATGGGCTTATGTTTTTTTTTTAAAATAAAAATTGTAATCAGTTTATTTTTTTTATCGATGGGCTTATTTAATAATATTTATAATATTTTAATGTTATAAATGGTATGATTCAATGTAAATCAAATCTTTTATTTTAAAGTTTTCAATATTCCACCTTTTATTTAAACATTTTTTAAATTATTTATCCTGGATTTTTTAATAGGAGACTATTTCATTTTTTTAAAATTAAATTTTCAACTTATTTGCTCTTAATTTTTTTTTAAACGGTAAATTACAGAAAACTCCCCAATGGACATTTGATCTTTGCATGCACTCCCCATATGAAATTTTTTTTGTATTTACTCCCTGATAGATTGAGTATAAAAGAGTGAAAATTGATTTTACATCAGTGATAACTGAGTATAAAAGAGTAAAACTTGAGTATAAAAGAGTGAAAATTAAGTACATGGACTATTGATGTGGTGGATGCAACCTTACATACTCAATTTTCTAACTTTTATACTCAACTTTCTTCAAATAATACTTACCAAACTGTCTTGTCAATCCCATCAGGGACTGCATGTAAAGAAAAGTTTGTGTGGGAATTGCATACAAAGTTGACTTACCATGTGGGGAGTTTATTAAAATTTATCCTTTTTTAAATATGAAACGGTTCTACCATTAAATTATTAAATTTATCATTATTATTTTACTCTCTTAATAAATTATTTATTGATCTTATTTTACTTTTTATCTAATCAATACCTAACTAATTAAGTTTATAAAGAAATTATATATATTGAAAATTATCATCGGACCTATAGAATTGTTTAAAAATATTAATTTTTGATATATATATATATATATATATATATATATATATATATATATATATATTTCATCATACTAAAATATAACAATGTTAATATTAAATAAAAAATTATTAATATCAATTGAAAGATTAAGTGACATGAAAGTTTAAAAAAAAAATCAAAAGAATGCAACTTAAGTACAAGATTTTGGTATCTCCAAAAAAAAAATATTTAATTTCCTACCTTAAGTGGATAGGTGGCAATTTAAATATTTTTAAAATTCTTTTCGTATTTATTAATTTTTTAAATTTGTTTTAAAAATAAAAATATAATTAATAATCTTGAACCGTTATTTATCCTAAATTGAATCATAATCAATGATTTCCAACGGTTAATCATGACCGTCTTTAAAAGTTAAGATAAACGACCAAGATTTTTCGATCCATCGAATTAGCAGGTTCTTTAGGGGTAAAGTGAATATTTCTCAATCCTCCGATTCCTCCGCCCTCGCTCACCACTGTAATCTCAATCCGCCTGGCGAGCGGACGAATCTCTCCATGAATTCTGCTCCAGTCGTGCGCACGCTATCGTTCCTACCACGGTTTGGGTCTGACGGCCGCCGGAAACCCTTCACTAAGCAGCCTTCCCAGTTCACGTCTGGCCGATGCCTTAGAGCCCCCTCGATGGCATCGAACCAGAGAGGCGCTACCGCTGCTGCCGACAATGGCGGGAGACGAGACTCCGGGGCTCTCAATTTGAAGTCGATTTTGGATGAGATCCACGTAGATTATGCCTGCAAGGACCCCCAATCTCTGCCTAGTGGGTGCATTAAAAATCTCATTTTGGCAATTCTAATTCTTTCCTCGCCCTTTCATTTGGATCTTATTCTCTTCTTCGTTTAGGGCCTCTGTCCATTTCCGACTCATCTGGCTTGCTTGAGGGAGCACGGTTTCGTGTTGCATACCAGGTTCGGATTGTGATTTATCTTATTTTACATTTCGTTGCTTTGCTTCCTTTGATCTCTTGCTATGTGCTTTTGTGAAACTGCATTCATTTTCCTCAGGGCCTTCCGGGGGCGTATAGCGAAGCTGCGGCAGCAAAGGCATATCCTAACTGTGAAGCGGTTCCGTGTGAGCTGTTTGAGACTGCTTTTGATGTGAGCTTTGCCTTATTTCATGGTGTTTTTCCAGAACCATAAATAATGATCTTGCAAATTTTGTGCAATGTTATCCAATCCCTTCATTTTTGATACCTAAATGGATTTTCCATTCCTTTAAAAATTCTTACATTTAGATTTCAATTGTCATAGATGTTCACGGTCCTCCAGAAAACTCTTCCAAAAAATCGGATGTTGTGGTGGTGTGTTTAAAAAGAAAAGTCAATATCATGATATTTAAATCATGAAAAAAATCAAAAGAATTCCCTTGTTTTGAAACATCAAATAGCATGCACCCTCCTTGATTTATCATCATAAGGACATCCCATTAGAAGGGCATACCGTCTGATTGTGAAAAGCCTTAAATATCTTTCAACCTAGAAAATCCATCACCCGTCTATCCAAAAGAATCAGATGGGCGACCCAACTAGCCTAATGTGTGCCCCTAAATGGAGATATTTAGCAATTTTGTCAAATTGTTAAATTTATCTAGAAATGCTACATTTACATTTTAATCATAATTGCTTTGAGCATCTAGTAGTTTTGACCAATGCTACATGAGTTCTAAATTTTAAATAGATATCATAAAAAATATCTTTTTTTAAAAATAATTAGCATAGGAGTGTTATAAAATCTATAAATTTAAGAGTAAATTAAACATTTTATAAAAGAAGTAGCATATAAATAAAAAACTATACATATTTAGTATAATTATCAACTCCATCTAGCAATTGTGGTCAAAAATTGATAAAATTATCTAATAGTTTTGTTAAAATTGCTAGATCCATGGCAATTTTGACAAAAAGTGTTATAGACTATTTTAAGTCATTTAATCACTTAAAAATGACTCGACTTTAAGTTGTTTGATCACTTTGAAACACCTATTAGAGTTTGTTTAGGAAGTTAAAGGTTTTAGGCTTAGTATAGTAAAAAGAGAATATATGGAGTTTAAGTTTAGTAGGAGCAAACATAACGAGACAATTGTTAAGATAGGAGATGACGAACTACCCGTAACTAAAAGTTTTAAGTACCTAAGATCGTTTTTGCAAAAGAATAGAGGGGTTGATAGAAATATTTTATACATGATATAAGCCGGATGTTTGAAATGGAGGAGGACATCAAGTGTTCTTTATGATCGTAAGGTACCTTTAAAGTTTAAAGAGAGGTTTTACAAAACAACAGTTAGACCTGCTTTGTTATATGAAATTGAATGTTGGGCTAGAAAAGCCGAGTACACAAACAAAAAATGACAGTCATAGAGATGAGGATGAGGTGGATGTGTAGGCATATGAAGATAAACAAATAAAAAATAACATTATTAGAGAGAAAGTATGAGTTTCACCTGTTAAGGAAAAACTCTGAGAGATATGTTTAAGATGTTATAGACATGTACTTAGAAACAAATAAAACATCATATTAATTATAAATAAGTAAACTCATGATATTTCATTAAACAATGATTCTGTTAAGTCAATTCATTTAACATTATGTTGTATCCAAGTTATAAATTTTAATGTATGTTGGACAATACCAATATGGTACATATAGCAGATAGTGACCATATGATTTATTATTATTGTTTTTGCTTCTAATGATATTTTTAGCCGACCTCACCTAGTGGGATAATGTTTGGTTGTTGTTGTTGTTCTGTTGCTACTTTTACTTTTTATTCCTTTTGCATAATCTTATAAGATCTTTGTTTGAGACATATATTTATCTTGTTGGCATAAACTTTAGTTTCATGCTAGAGTTTCAGTATGTTATACTTTTTTCAATGTGTTGTATTGACACTTTGCATGGATTTTGCTCTATTAATATGTTTCATATTTTCATATATATATATATATATATATATATAATTAAGAGCATAATAATTAAATAATTAAAAAATTTATCATCCTATACTGGTATATTGACATTTTGGCATTTGTTAAACAGTAAAGGGAATAGTTTTAGATGAAATTTCTCATTTAATCCTTTTTATTTGAATTTTTTTTTAATGATACTATATTAATTAGATATTTGAATTTAAAGGCAATTGCTCATTTTTATTTTAACGTGTTTTTGATAAATTCATATAAGTTTTAGTTCATTTTTGTGTAACTTATTTACTTTTA